>KK351031.1:1676381-1727753 GCA_000671755.1 Glossina brevipalpis
TTTTTTTTTTTTTTTTTTGTTTGTTTTTTATATTCTTCTCTGACAAAGCGAAGTTACACTAAATTTGTTATCACGTTTGGTACCACTTGGGTGTTATCTATCGATGTATCTATCGAGTTTTAGGCTGAGAAATGCTAAGATATTCGGAAGTTTTGAAATTAAGTTTCGAATTCGGATTTTATTGATGCAGATTCTGATAGGCGAAGAACTAATGAAATAAATGACTTTTAAAATTATTTCGATAAAATTTTTTAATATCTTTAACAAATCGATTTGCAATTTCATAAAAATATTTTGTGAAATATTTTATGTGAATATAAAATACAAATGTTCCTGTATCGGTAGGCCTATATTAATACGTTTCGTTGATTTGAGCAGAAAACAAGGACTCTAAGTGTATTAATGTGAACTTTTAGTTGGGTATTGAAGATGCGCCGCAAGTCGAATGTACTTTAATGTTTTTATTGCAAATATCAAGTGCTATAAAACGCATATCATTTATAATCCAGGCATAAATGTTTACGCATACAGAAGCGTGCACAGTCACATACACACACACACACACACACACACGCGCGCGCGCGCTCGCATATATACACATATATAGATATATATGTATATGCATAGTGTATATGTGTTGTATATATATATACGTTTGTGTGAGCACTCGCGCGTTTGTGTGTGTGTGTTTATTTACAAATGGCGCATATGAATTTTATATGCTAAAATTTGTGTGAGTATATATTTCTTTTTTACAGGCCATTATCCCATGTCGCACTTTGCAAACCGACAGGTGGACATATGGACAGATAGTCTGACACTTGCAGACAACCATCGCTACAAGATCAAGCAACTAACTAAAATGATACTTACTGTATCCTTAGCTTAGAGCCTCCTCTTTCGACCGATCTTCTTCTTGTTGTTTTTATTGTTTTCTCTTGCAGTAGCCGTTAAACATTCGCTTGTTATTAAGCAAGCAAAAAGAAAGAAGAAGCGACCCTTTGTACAACGCGAAATTCTGTCTTTTTTTTTTTTCTTTTTCCCTTTTTTCTTCTTTTTTTTTTTTTCTTTTTATTTTCTTTATTTTTCATTTTCCTTAACTTCACCACTCTCTGCAGCGGCTTTCGTTGTTTTTGATCACATCTTGTTGCTTTTTATGTACTTAAATGTTTCAGTGTGTGTTTTTGCTTTATGCGGCCTCCTTTTTCTTTCGCATCACATAAAAAAGGGCTTTAACCAATATCAAAGCGTCTAAGCCGCCAAATATGTATATCCATGTATGGCTCGTTCAAAGACTGCGTTGTTACGTTGATTTACGCTGTTTTTGGCAATGCTATGTACCCCAAGTGCGTGTCCCCTTACGCGTATAAATATATTGTGTTATACCTATAGTTTGTTGTTTGTGTATAACTAACTATACTTTAAAGAGACCATTTGCATATAATGAGTTATGTTAGGTATACCATAATATAGTCGACGACAACCAAATTTCTTCAAATTGTTGCTGATTTCAAGAGCTTTTTTGTTTTTGCTTAACTTAAATGAATAATAATTCGCTATAAGCGAACTTATATGCTGCTATATGCGATCTCTCTAGTGATCGAAATATATAACTTTTAAATTTCTTAAGAATTTAAAATATTAACAAACAAACCAAAATAAATTCAAGTGATTGGGATATTAAATGAATGCAAAGATAAGCAAAGATTGCAATAATTGTGTGATGGTATTATAAAGATTTCTAGCGATTTCGATATCTCGATATCTCGATATCTCGATATCTCGATTACGCGTGTAATTATATAAATTAATTTTTGCAAGTTAATTCAAAAAGTAAATTTTTTATTAAAAATGAAAAAAATATTTGCCCAAACAAATCCGAATATTAATAAATTTAAGTGACTCTCACAAAAATGTTAGATCCAATCAAGGGTATGACCATTACGGTACCCACTCTATACCAATTCCCTTAATATGCTTACTCGATTCATTCTCATATTATGAAAGATAAAAATTTGCATATTTTTCTAATGCAAAGTCTTGCTTTCATTAAGAGAATACTTGCAGAGGTAACATGACTACACTAAATCATGGACCGATATTATCCAATTTTTTTTTATTAAAGAAAATTTTTATTTTTCAATTAATTATTAATTATTCTTGAAGTATGAAGCATGAATCGTTAGAAAATGCTAAACTGTAGAGTTCCTTGCAAATATAAAAATTTATTTTTAACGAATAGTTCCGAAAATAGATCTATATAGGCTACTAGTTTTCATTAATTCTCATCATATAACGGCTTTTATGGGAAGAGTTTATATATATAAAAAAAAAAAAAGAAAAAACCTCTCAGCTCGTTCAAAATTTGTACTTTCGGTTAGAGTTCCGAATTTAAAAACTAATTGAGAAATATTAGAAACGGAAAGTTTTAGACTTCTTCTTCAAAATCGTAAATTCGATAAATTTCGTTTTCACTAAAATTCAACCTTAAATCGAAACAAGTCTCTCTCTCTCTCTCTGTCTAGAAAATTTCATTAAAATGTCTCGAAAACTGTAGCTTAAAGGAAAACACACCCATAGATATTAGATGGACGACTGACCCGTCAAGACTATGCTTAAAACTATTTAGAAAATGATTCTTTTTCCTTTCCGGTTACATTTCTCCGCTAAAACTTATCTAACAAAAAAGTCGAAAAATAAAATATTTTCCCAAAACAGGCGAATAAATAAAATAAATATTTTTACAAAATAAAAAAAAAATGATCTCCATAATTATTACTTGAGTCACCTAAAGATTAATTTACTTTCTTCGATATATATATATACAAAGATTATCATGATTTCAATTTAATATTTTAATCATATTTTTTGGAAAATTAAATAAAATCAAATAATAATTCTGTCGTCGGTTTTAATGAGGAAATTGAAATTTTCCTCTCCTTCCTTTTTGTGTAACAATGGTTTCCCAAATTTTCCATATGAAATAAATAAAAAAAAAAACTACAATTCTTAAGGGTACGAGTATCACCACTGAAGGAGAATAAAAAAACAAAACAAAATACCCATCTATGACTACTCTGCACATGAATCTCTTGGATGGTAACATACGAAACGATTGATTTTACACACAAATGATTAGACAGCTCGAACTGTGCGTAATATTACGTAATAATGTTCTGACATTTTGACTAATTAAACTGTTGTAAATCATCGTACGTAATCGCAAATGCAGATTTTGTACATTTTCGAGTTTAATATCATCACGATCATCAACGTAGTCGTCGTCGTCGTCGTCGTCGTCGTCGTCATCATCATCTAATCTCGTAGAGCATAAATAAATTCAAACGCTTGCAGCTGCTGACGGAGCAGTTTTTGTATTCGCGCAACAACTTGATAATAATGCATGAAATGTATCTGTCCTATCCTTTATGAACAATAAATACACAAACACACATGCACCCATCCATATATATATATATATATATATAAAACGTCACTTTTGTTACAACTTTGTGTGCCGAGATTTGTTGGTAGTTTAGAAAATCTATCCTTTCACTTTCACTCCCCCTACCCCTTCGTCCACGCCATTTTTTTTTGTTTTCTTTTTTTTTTTTTTTTTTTCAGCGATTTTTTGTAATTTGATTTGTTCTTATGAGCGGTAAAATAAAATCCTCCCTAAGGTATAAAACGACAACGGAGCCGTTAAAAGTGATTGCTACTCAAGAATTATTTTTTTGTTTTCTCCTCTACGGCCAAATAACACCAACTAGCAAGCATTATACGCCAATTTATGTTGCAAAAGATTGGCAAAAACCAATTAACTTTTGCCATTTTGCATTTATTTATCGCCACGCGAGCTCTACACTCTTTGCGCCGACACTGATGTACTACAAACGAAAACGAATTTCTTCTTCTTCTTACTCTTTTTTTTTTTTTTTTTTTTTTCTTTTAAAAGATTTAAATGTGGTTTCCTAAGTAATACCGAAAAAGGGGCAAGAAAGGATTTTACTTAAGTTCTTCAAGCGTAACCCAAACTCAAGACGTATGAAACCATACTAAAAAAAAAAAAAAATTAAGCGGGAAAAGGCAGAAAAAAAAAGAAAACAAAAACAAAACCTAGATAAATAAAAACATCATGAAACCACAGATAACTTTGTAACTTTAATCTTTTCTCGGCCAGTCAACTGTCAAATGACTACGTAGCCATGACCATATAAAGCATTCCTCTCTCATTTATATATTTATGTGCAGTGTCTGTTTGTGCGTTAATCTAGTTATCTATGCTTATAACTCTTAAAATAACTTTTAAAGGTCTTTTCTACTCAAATATACTTACAGACACACGCACACACACACATATACAAATCTACACATATATATATATACAAACTTTAGAGTTTCCTTGTTCCAACCCACTTTAGACTTTTGCGAATAAATATTTTAGTATTTTGCTAAGACTATATTTTTGTTTTTTTTTTTTTCATTTTTTTTTATTTTATTTTTTTTTTTTTATTTTATTTTTTTATTTATTTTTTTTATTCTTTTTTTTTGTAAAGGTTTAAGACAGTAATTAAGCCTAACCAAATAACTCTCCGTCATCTCTGTAATACATTCAGTTCTTTTCCCTTTATTCCACCAAGTAGAAAATTGCGATAATACCGCCTGACAGTTATGTAGGTTTTAAAGTCTGATAATGTCCGCTAAATAAAGACGAGCAAAAGAAAAAATCCATAGGCCAAGCATGCAAAAAGACTTTAATTAAGATTTCTAATATGTTTGCTTACATACATAAGAGTCTACGTAATGGTTTGCATATATTTAAACACACATATACATACAAATATATAAATGCATATACATACAAATATATCTTAGGTTGGGGAAAAAGAGAATTCCATTATTTATTGGTTTGGCAACCACCAAACATTAAGCTTCCTTTTTGTACAAATGATTTCAAATTGTTTTACGATCGCGATTTTAAGCTTCTGACCGAAGTCTACAATTGCTAACATGTTGCCGATCAACTTCGATCATTTTTGTGATTTTTTAAAATATTTTTAACGACAGGCCTATCTATGCAAAGTACATCTTTAACATCAAAAATAATTGAATGGAACGGAATCGATGAAACCAAAATTTGTACGTAATTGGGGCGATAAACTTTATTCACGATTTTTATCGTCTGGCTTACATTTTCGCTTTTATCAAAAAACAACAGTAAAATGGTACCGAATTTTCATACTTTGTTGTTACAAGCGTGTTGAAAATAGCAACACGCTTGTAACTCACAACTGAATGGACCGAATGAAAAAAGCAGTGAAAGAATTTTTGTAGTGCGAAATATCGTCACTCCAACGATCATAAATCTGAGATTAATTTATCGATACTTTACGAAATATCGATCACTACATCTACCATCTACCGAAAGAATAATGGATTCCTTCCGGCGTCTTGAGGAAACGAACTTATATAGATACCTTTATATGTGACTTTCTCCGAAACAAGGCCTCACAAAAGTTGCATCCAAACCCCTAATCTCCTAGAGAAAGAAGGACGTCGGATCATTTTAAGTAGAATCATCGATTCATAAGGACCCATCTGAAGGTAATACAAACCCGATTTCGGAATAGAATTGCCCAAATGTTATAGGACCACTAGTTGGCAGCGCTCTGACACTACGTCCATTAAAAAAAAAAAGAAAACATAAATATTTATATCCATACATATAAACATACAGATAAGGGCAAGTCGTTTAAAAGTTGACAAAAACATGCGTGTGCGTGTGTTTATGTGTCTAAGAGAAGAAAAAAAAAAGGAGGACAAATTGTTAAACTAAGGAAAAATCATAAAAGAAAAGAATTCTGAATTAATTATTGCGATCTGAACGAAGAGTACAGTTAAAAATTTCTAATCTTATGGTCAATAAATCGAAAATTGAAAATAAAATTCTCTCATTCTCTCTCATGTCCTACTAAACTGAACTTTTCTTTTTTTACCAAGTCTCATTAACGATATTTGCTTATTTCAGAAGTACCTCGTAATTTTCTGTTAAAAAGAAGGACACTCTCGTTTTCTATTTTAGATTAGATTAAATTACACTTTATTCATTTATATACAAGCGCTACATATAAGTGTCGGATCTAGAATGAATCTGAGACGACCACAATGAGTAAGATCCACCACCGATGGGGTTTTACTTATTTTGTCATTAGTTTTGCAACAACAAAAAGGAAAACTTCAGAGCCCCTATGAAATCTTTATATTCCTGATCAAACTTAAATTTTGAGTCGTTCTAGCCCACTCTATTAGCCGGTCTTGATCGCAAAAGTGAAGGTATCGACTTCAAGCTTGATAGAAGCAATGTTAATTTTTGCATGCTGGCTAATATTGAAGATCGACTAAGTCGATCAAATCGGACACGGCGACAATAAAACATAAATTGATAATTTTGTGAGCTTTTCCACATTCCTCATAAATTATGAAAGATAGAATGAGATTTAAAAAAATTTTTCAGAACAATAATCCATGCGTTAAAAGACATGCAGTTCTTCATAATCTGCACTTAAGAATGTAATAACGATGTTCTTATACCATTGAGCACGACACGTAATTTCCTAATTTCAAAAGTACGATCAGTATCTTTGTATAAGGTGCTTGCATATATTCTGACCATTTTCCACTTGGAAAAGATATTCATTGCGGAAAACTGGTGCAATATTTATTACTCGAAATATTTTTCATCATTTTCTACAAGTTTTTCCCATTTTTCTGGTAATATGGCGATATAGCGTCGAAAGAACGATTTTGATTTAGTAACGATCCAATTATCGACACATTTTCTCGCTCTAATTATCGACACATTTTCTCACTTCTTCATTATTTCGAAGTCGCGTGCCAGCTAAGCCAACAAGTGGTAATCAGATGAGGGAGCTGCGTGCATCGGAACTTCTCATTCGATTCGCAACAGTGTACTCTGAAGAACTATTGCTAGTGAAATGTATGGGCCACGCAAGAGGATGACTTTACGTCTGTTAACCGTTATTGCTGGTCTTTTTTACAACAATACATTGTTCAATTAGTTCAATTGACGCCAGTAGAGATCTGTAATAACAGCTACATTCGGTTTTAGTAGTCCATAATATACTCTTCCCTTCTAATCCCAACACAAGCACAACAAATCTTTATGGCCATGAATATTCCGCTTCGGTGTTAATTGAAACGAAAACCAACAATTGTGGGATGAATGGTATGATGAAGTATGTATTCGCCGTCGGCGTCTAAAAGTCTTTGATGGACTTCGACAGTTAATTTCTTCAAATCAAATAACAAAAGTAATAAATGTCGAAAATGCAATTTGGCCCTTTCCATGATTAACTTCTATATACACTGAATAACTCAATAATACTAAATGGGAAACTGTTATTTAATGTAGAAAAAGATCAAATCAATTGTTGTCGTTATCGATACTTCGAATTACTTTATCATTTTCACCAATAGATGTCGCTGATCAAAATACATGTAAGCATCTAATTTCTTGATCGCTTCCTTTTCGAAGTTGGGGTACACGGTACACTCAGGAATATGGCTTATAGCTTAAATACAAAAATACGTGCAGAGGCTTCAGACTGATAAATAAATAGATAGACATATAGACAGACAGACAGAATATGATTGTGAATCGATAGATATAAAAAAAAGGTTGAATCCATCTTAATCCTTATGGCTGCTACCTACACTCGCAGAGATTTAATATACTTTGTCCAACAAATTTTTTTTTTTTTTAACACTAAACTTCAGTTGGCCCTATGTCTCGAAATATTCTTCTTCTTTCTTCTTTTCGATATTCACCTTTATAGGCATGACGAACGAAGGCGATCGAGGCGATTGATGGAAATCTCACAATGATCATAAATATATGTGTCGCCTTTATGTGTTTACAAATCAAGCGACAAAAATATTACGTTTACTTTCATATCTAGCGTTGTCTTTGCTTAGGAATTGTGAGGGAACAAAGTGGAACGCATCGCGATTATTTCCCCTAAGTCGAGTATTATGATTCTCACACTTGTTTAGCACTTTAACATAATATGTTCTGGGATAAACAAATGCCTGCAAAATTCGCCCCGTGGCGACAATAATGATAGTTTTCTTATTCGTTTCTGCTCCCTTTCGAATTTTTAACTTCAGTCAATTTTTTTTACAAATCTTTGAAATATTTATTCTTAGCATTGCATCGCAAATGTTTTTTATTGATTTCGTGAAAATTCCTTCTGTTTCCTTTTTAAAGACAAATTTATGATGAAAACTCATAAACAAGCAGCTGCCGCTGCTACTTCTGCTGCTGCTGCTGCTGCTGCTGCTGCTGCTACTCTTGCTACTGCTGCTGCTCGGATGTATGAAAAAACAATTGTTGTGACACTGGCAATAAACTACCAGTAGTTATACAATAATCACCGCATGCTTGGGTTGACAATGATTATGCTGATGATGATTATGCTACAGACAAGCAAAAAAAATATACGCATACATACACAGGATGAGGAAAAAACAAAAACAAATAACAAAATAACAAAAAAAAAAAAAAATAAATTTAAGCACAATTTTTGTTCAAAAAAAAAAAAAAAAGAAAAAAAAAAGTAAGCAAAAATAAGAAGTAACAACGATGCTACTGTTGCTGCTGCTATTGCTGCTGCTGCTGATGCTTTTGTTTGATATTGATGACATCGCCATTGCTAAGACATTTAACAAGCGATCAACTTGAATGGCGACATGTGGTTAGGTTGTGTTTTTGTACTTTTTTGTATTTTCCTTTTTTTTTTTTCAATTCGATTTTCAGTACGTTTCATATGTTTGCTGGCACAAGAATGTTGCATGCTTTGATAGTTGTTGCCTGCTTCTACCATCTTGCAAGCGCAGAGTACATGCACTCCCCTCCTCATTCGATGTGTACATAGCCCGCTTTCATACAACATTTTAAAGTTATTCATGGGGTAGAAGTGAACATTGGCTGTTCTGTCGATCGATCGTTGTTTCTTTTTTTTTTTTTTTTTTTTTTTTTTTTTTTTTTTTTTTTTTTTTTTNATGGGGTAGAAGTGAACATTGGCTGTTCTGTCGATCGATCGTTGTTTTTTTTTTTTTTTTTTTTTGCTTTATTTTGTTTTGTTTTGTTTTTATTGGTTAAAAAGAAAACTTTTTCTGTTTTTCCTACTGTTTCTTGTTGTGCAGACATGTAAGAATTACAAGTTCAATACCACGCTGACGACAATTGCCAATTGCCACCACAACATATTCTATGCACACATATGCACATGCACATGTACAAATACAAACTAATGGCAAAAGCCGCTTGCATTTCGAAAAAAAAAAATATAAAAAAAATATATAAAATCCTGTATTGCACACACACTTCAAATTGCCTTTAACTTGAACTCTTAGTTAATTTTAAATAATGTTGTTGCTGTTATTGTTGCTATGTATTGTGCTTCACCCAGCATGTGGTGCCAGAAAAGACTTCTCCACGTAAAGACACCAAGTTCCAAGAAGCATCATCAGCGCATTCTAACAGCATACGTTCACCATGTCGTCACCGTCATCTCTTAAGCATCATCGCAGTCATTCTCGTAGTCATCATCATTGGAATCATCAGCATCTGCATCATCTCTATCACCAACTGTTGCTACCGCTTCAAACTTTATTGCTCCTTTATAGTATTGGAACATACATACATACATACATACATACATGCATACATACATGCATACATGCATACATACATACATACATACATACATACATACATACATACATACAAACATACATACATACATACATACATACATACATACATACATACATACATATGCATGCATACACACATACATGCATACATACATACACATCCATATGCAAACATACACATACACATATATAGATACATACATATGTACATACATACATACATATGCATACATACATACGTGCATATATACACACACACATACGTATATCCATACATACATACATACATACATACGTACGTACGTACGTACGTACATACATACGTACATACATACATACATTCGTACATACATACATTCGTACATACATACATTCGTACATACATACACAAACATATGCACATGCATTACATTAATACTTTGTAGATAGTTTTGTGCTTTTCTTTTCGTTTTTCGTTTTTCGATTTCTTTTTTTTTTTTTAAGTTTATTTTATTGTCGGTATAACCACACTAAGGGTCTCAGAGGGCTTCTTGAAGTACGTGTAGGTATGTATGTCAAATAGTTTCGTTGTTTGTTTGTTAGTTCGGCGATAGTTTTGCAATGGTTGATTATGTTTCCAACAACAAAAACAAAAACAAACAGCGCAATTGCAAGAATACTAGTAGCGTGTTCAGCTTTACAGACGCTTCTGTGTGACAATTGTTTTCAGACTCTTTTAGTTGAGCGAGCTTGTTTATATGTAAGTCTGTGTTAAAAGTGGTAGCACAATATTTAAATGGTAAATTGCATGCAATAACAATGTCATGATTTTCCACTCGTTTAACAATGATTAAAATTTAGTTGAAAAAAAAACAACAAAAAAAATAATAATAATAATGACAATGATGATGATGATGATGACGATGACGACGGCGATGATGATGATGATGATAGTGATAATGATGAAGACAACATGATGATAGTTTGGATTGCTTGATGTACTCGCGTATTACATGAATACGAACATATATTACTTTGATACTGATAACAAGGAATAACAAGGAATATAGCTTTGACTCATTAATATAGAAAATTACAACAATTTTTTGATAAAATTTCCTTACAAGTGACACCTCTTCGTATACCCCAAAACAAATATATTTCAAAATTGTTAAAAATCGCCATGAAATTTTTAACAGTCTACAAAACTGAATTCAAATTGCCCCGAATAATATTTTAGATCGGATTAATAAATGACTACTAAATAAATCCGAAATAAAGCTTCCCGCCGAATATTGAAGAATTCTGTGTATAATCGGTAAATATGAAATCTTTCTTTAAAATCTTATTCATTTATCCAACCTCCTGTATTCTTATTATTGGAATTCCAGAAGTTGCAAAAAAGTTGCAATTTTATAGAAAATGAAAAAATTATTATTTTTAAATCAAGTTCACGGCTCAGACTCGAAAAAGAGGCCGTAGCGACATTGACTGCTCGATAGGTGAAGATATAACACTTGTCGATCGGGCACAGACCTCCGACGCTGCAACCATACTTTATTTTTATTTCCATAGTTCTTTGCTCCTAACAATCAACAAGACATCCCTTAAGAAAAAAAAAAAAAGAAATTGCGAAACAAAATGAAAGAAACTTCGAATCGAAGAATTTGCGAATTCATAAGCATTTCTATTAATCTGTTATAATTTTAATTTTGACTCATATATACTGGTCAGAGCTTTATGAAAGAGCTAATGGTGCAAATCATTCGAACTAATCCCCTCTTTATGAGAGCAAAGTGTGTAAAAATTATTCCGAGCTACCCTCGCACATATTTGCAGCAATCACCAATAGAGAGAGAGTCTGTAATATATTTGTAAATATTTACTTAAAATAATATATTTGTACGAAACTTTCTTCCCCTTTTTGCTTTGTTTTCTTTTATGGTAATTTTATCGGTATCATCATTACTTAATAGACAAATGGAACATCTACAACATATACATCATTATTGTTATTAATGTATTTGTTTATTTGTTTACCGAAAGTTCACGAATTTTCAAAACGCTTGATCTTGATCCCTATAGTAAAAGACAAA
This sequence comes from Glossina brevipalpis, assembly GCA_000671755.1. Taxonomy (NCBI): domain Eukaryota; kingdom Metazoa; phylum Arthropoda; class Insecta; order Diptera; family Glossinidae; genus Glossina; species Glossina brevipalpis. Next base: position 1,688,195 of record KK351031.1, read on the forward strand.
AAAAAAAAAAAAAAAAAAAAAAAAAAAAAACTATACTTATCATATATGTACCGAATGTAGGGGGTTTGCATGATTCGACTCAAGGCGAACACGAATTTCTTAATTGTTTATTTGGTTTATTGCTTTTCGTGTAGTCTGTCAAAAATGATGTAAAATCAAATTAACACCTCTACCCAGCCAGCAGTAAATTATAAACTGCAGCCACGTTTCGTACGTACATAACAGGCTTTTCCTTTTCAATCATTTGCGATGGTTTGTCTGAAAGTGATTCCTTTAACTACATTTTATATGAAAATAATAAAAATAAAAAATCGGTTTTCATACCCTAAAGACAATAACGTTAACAATTCATGACCGCAATGCATGGCAAAGTCTTAAAAAGGAAGAAAAAAAAAAGTTACTGACAGAGGGCGTTACTACGCATAATTATGTACGGTGGGGCTATTAACTAAAGAATAGGTGTTTATGAATGTGTGTGCATGAGCTGTTTTTCCTTTTTTTTTCCTTTTTTTTTTGCTCTCTTAACTTTTTGGTCATAATAATCACATCAAACAAGTTACAAGTGCCGCAAAGTATATATGAACAATGAAAGCCGCCAACATCATCAGCAAAAGCATCTAACATAATAAGAATTTTAACAAAGAGAATCAAAAGAGTCAAATTGAAACGACTATTGGATACACTCACCACCTACCTCAAACAAGATATAGAATAAAAATGTTAATAAATTAATATTAAAAAATCTTTATAAATGAACGGAATGAACGCAGAAAGACGTATAAAAGATAAATAAATCATCATCAACACTGCTATTTCTTTCCGCTTTCCTTTGCCTTAATAATCCTTATCGACCATTGTGCGTACATATATAAAAAAAATTCCTAGATTTTCATATATTTCAAATATTTACAATTATGTAAAGCATTTATAATACATCGCAAGACTAACATCGATTGCTTATATACGTTCTTAGATAAATTATTTATGTTCTTCTGCACGTCCGACTGTCATTCATATGTTTGACAAGTTGCCGTCTAAGTTTTTGACCGAAAATTGAAATAAGGATATATAGAAAATATTACTTTACTATTACTATTACTAACTTGACGTGTGCAAATGGGCCGAGCATAGCTAAAGGACTTCAAAAACCTTAAAAAAACTAAAATTTTAACGTACATTTACGAACTACTTAAATAGAAATTTGACAAAGAAATACACATTCGGTGAAATCGTTTGTTGTAAATGTAGTGCGTAACAGAGTTGCCAAACTTTTAAACTTAAATTAATTGATTTAAGTTACTATATAAAGCATTTAATGCGGCCTCCATTCATTTCGGATATCATAAGTGATATTGTCAGGCGTACTTTTTTTATTATTGTTTAAAGAATTTTTTTATACATTTCTAATTTCTTTTCTCTTCATTATTTTCTTTCATTTTATTTTCTATCATTTTATTCGGTTGTTCTTAGTAGGGAAAAACAATTTCAGAAATATTGAATATGAAAATCAACTAAAAGATAAGAGACCTTTACTCTCTAATTGAAATTAAATCATTTGATCTATCAGTACGTTCAGAACGATCTTTATATTATCAAATCTCTGAAGAATCTAAAATCAGAAAGTGAGGAAAGTTTTTACCGGAATTAATTAATTTCGACTAAGAAGCGCAATATGATAAATCTGAAAATAATGATCGAAAGCTTTAGCTCACTTAAGGAATGTGTGTCACTTCCATTAAACCTATACGATGTACTGTTGTAGATAATAGAACAGACATTAAATATAGTTTTAAGATTAAAGTCCGATACCAACACCGTTCACATACATCGAAACGAGATTCCCAATTATAACGCGTGTTCTTCTTTTGTATAGGACTCCATTTTTAATAATCGGAAGAATCATAGATGACCGCTGTCAAATTTCAGAACTGCCACTTATATGAAAAAAAATGTTATAAAATTTAAATAGTGGACTCTTACTGAGAAATCCTTTAGCTTCATTATATAAATAATGAATTTCGATCTGGCATGGTCGAGAAAAGTACACGAAGTCAGTGTACTACTCAAGAAATATCTTCTGGTGGTATATTTTCTGTATAATAGTAATTTTTCAGTTACCAAAACTTTGATAAAGTCGAAATTTTCATTTTGATTTCAAATATATTTTCAGTCAATTCAGCGTCACAGCTATTTTCTACTTCTATCTCTTTTACTTAACTTAAAATTTTGTGGAAGAACGCTTTGTAATTGTGAAAACCTATTACAAAAATGGGGAAGGTTACATGGGGACCACTTTGTAGACTTTGTAGAATTTTCGGTCAAAACAGTGCACGTAATGTGTTGTCAACAATTTGAAGAATGTTCAACAGTGGGTCGATTACAGACATTACAGACGACGTACTGATCGGTCGTTTAAAAACATTGCTGCTAGAAACGAAAGTATTGCCGAGAACCTGAAAGTATCAATTTTTTATCGCTTTGTCAACAATTTCAAATTTCGCCAAGGACTACGCAGCGAATTTTGACGAAAGATATTTCACTTTCGTTCGTACAAGATTCAGTTTACTCGTAGCTGAAATCATCAGATCATGCACTTAGAGCATTAAATGAAATAAAATTCTTATTAAGACACTCATTATGTATATCAAATTTTTGTATATTTTGAATTTATTGTAGTATCCTAATATGGATATATAGACTATTAATTCCGTACGCGAACGCGATTTATGTAAATGTCTTCGCTTATATATATTTTTGTTTTCATAGTTCACTTTTTGATTCGATAAAAATTAAAAATTTCAAAATATGTCAAAATATTTTATCAATTTTTTTTTTTTTAAATCTATATATGATAGCGATCTAATAAACTTTTTCTACTAAAGACACTAAACTAGCGGGACTCTGGATATCATAGTAAATGGAATGGCTTAAGTCGGGGCAAGAAGTTACTTTTCCCGTATAAACAAAATTGTGAACATAACCCATACCAGTTAGACAACTGAAATCGATTTGTGTGAATGTCATGATTTCTCATTATTTCTGTTCTGCAGAATTTATTTTCCCAATAATTTTATAATAATAGTTCAAAAAAGTATCATTTAAGGTTACGACGTTTACATTTTGCTCTTTATTGTTGTAAATAAAAAGGTGTAGAGAAAACAAAGGCAATAAAAACTTAAAAGCTCTTCTTCTTCTTCTTCTTCTAAGAAACATAAGACATTTGATACAATTAGTTTATTTGCAGCTGGATTTGGTTTGCATTCGTTACGCTTGCCTTGACTGTTGACTTTAATGTTCCTTTTTGTATATGTGTACGTATATATGTATGTGTATGTGTATGTGTATGTGTATATGTGTTTATATAATGCTTATAATTCTTACATTTTTCATTCTTTCTTTCTTATGCTGAGTTTTCGCTACCGTAGTTTTACTTTTTCAATATGTTTTAAACGCATGGGATAGATCTTCAAAAAAAAAAGATGATTACACACACAATGTGACTTTTGAAGTCTACCCAAGAGTTTTCCTTTTAATGATTATTAACCGTGCAAAGTTACATAAAAGCATATGATCGCGTATGACAATTGCACTTGTAACACAACATACTGTTGATGATAATAGCAACGATGCTAATATTACCGCTTATGCTGTTGCTGATGATGATGATGATGATGATGATGACGATGACGATGATGATGGGTACCAACCAACACAATTTTCGAAAGTTAAGGTTAAGAAAATGTTCTTTAATGTACAAAAACAAAAAAAAAAACAAAAAGGTTAAAAGGAAAGAAACAAAAAAATTTATTGTGACTTTTAATTGCATATAAATGCATGAGAAGACTTTAATTGATTTCAAGAAAAGCAACAAATTAAGTGTAAACTTTCACAAAACTCCATATATACGAAAGCGTATTATAATAAATTCGAACGACACAATAAAAATTTTTTTTTTTTTTTTTTTTTTTTTTATTTTTCCTCATATATATATATATATATATATATACTGGAAAAATGTGGAACATATATGAGCTTTCCTAATAACCATGATTACTGAGTATTATCTCATTGTCATTAAAAGTTGAGGCAAAGGTAAACATGCATACGCCTATATACAAACACACATACTATGCTCTATGCTCGCTTGTATATGAAATTAAATTGAATGCACATTTGCCAGGCAAACGTTTGCTTTTATTTTATCGTTTACTTTAAAAAAAAAAACCTCTTTATCTCATTAATTAATTTTTTGTTTTTTTTTTTTTATTTTTTCGTTTTTTGTGTAATTAAACATTTTTTTTTTTTTCAGGGCGCAGTTCAATGAATATTTTAAACGAATGCTCGCCACAATATTAATAAATTTTTATAGCCTTCTTGATAAACACAAAAACCATTACGAAAAACGAAATGTCAATAAGTTGTAAATGACTGCTAAATGAGTATGAGGGGGAGAGATGAGATTATTAATTAATAATTAAATTCAGGACGTATAAGAAAGTCATACTTGCTTGGAAAGGAGGGAGCATTATCTTGATTCCCACAGCCTTAAGAAAATGTCCAAGAATGGGAACAGTTTTTTTTTTTTTATTTTAATTAGGGGCGTATTGCATTGCACCAATTCGAATCGTTGTAATCAGGAATATAAAATTTAATTAATCTTCGTGGGATTAATTTAATTTTTACAAAACAATTTCGTAACTTTATCCATTTAAGAAAACCCACAAACATATCCAATTCTGATATCCAGTCTACGATGTGTTCTTTTCGCTTATTTCTACATTATTACGAGAGAAATGATAAAATCACTAGGAAGGAATTAATGGGCCCGCGACCAGATGGAAATACGCTTCATCGATGAAGAGTGCTTTTATTTCGAAAAATCATCATTCACTTGGGTAATGATTTTTCATAATTATAACTGGTTCTTCTTCTTTTGTTTACCCCTCTCCATTTTGATAATAATCGAATCATAATTATAGGTGACAGCTGTCAAATTTTATGGTTATCATTTGTATGAAAAAAAAAAACGACAAAAAATTTAAATATTATTGAGAGACAACCAACGCAATGTGCTTTCGAGCTATGGAAATTTTTGAAATAACCAAAGCCAACCCCTATACAGTTTTCAACGGAATCATATCAGAATTGATTTAAATATATTTTTCGGTCGATCCGTTTCATGTCCGTTATCTGAACTCTCGACTAAATAATAATAGAATGAACATGCATGTATGTGTGCGTGGTAAAGTTCCCAGTAATTGCTCGGATTTCCTTAAAAAATAAAATCATTTCTCCAATAGACTTGATCTTTTTTTAAAGAGTATCTTATCGAACGATTAATATTAACTTTTAATGTATTTTTTTTTAATTTTTATTTTTAATTTTTTTTTTTTTTTTTACATATAACTTAGTTTTTAAATATGCTCTCAGCGTGAAATGTTTAAGTGTTCCTTTTCTAAAACACCAGAGGCTCAAACACGCACACACAATCATAAACATATGCAATGAAAAACACACGTTTGCTTACGTGTGCACGCATGCCCAATAGGCAGGAGCTATTATTCTGTCACCTTTCCTATCTCCTTAAGTTTTTTAATTGCTTTCACACAATATATTGTTACTGTTACTGCCATTACTTTTGTAGCTGTTTTATGTGATGACAAACAACAAAGTTCGGTCTGTGTAATACAACAATTTTATTTTGCATATTCTCGCCATATGCACATCATCCTTAGTGGATTTTGTTTCTCTTTACTTTTGTTTTCGTTTTTTTTTTTTTTTTGTTTTGTCTTCGCCATCAGATTGTTGTTGACATTTATGATATGTTTGTTTGCATGTGATTTTTAACAGTCCATTGTAAGATTTAGCATAAAAGAATGAAGAATAACATGCTCATGTCAATCGGGAACCAAGAATATGTTAATAACGAAAGGGAAAGAACAGATATTAAATATTTACATAAAATTGTTTAAGAAAAAATGATAGGAACAAAAATCAACTCTCTCTCTCTCTCTCTCTCTCTTTCTCTCTCTCTCTCTCTCTCTCTCTCTCTTTCTTCTCTCTCTTTCTTCTCTCTCTCCTTCTCTCTCTCTCTCTTTCTCTCTCTCTCTCTCTCTCTCTCTCTCTCTCTCTCTCTCTCTCTTACTCTATTTCCCTTCAGTGTATATAATAACTTAACTTAACTTGTCAGCAGCGTTTAATTTTTAAGATAATTTCGTTTTCAGTATATGATGGATTGATTGATTGACTGGAAGATAATTAAAAACAATAAAAGGCCTATCGAACGATCTTACTATACTCGAACACATAAAATTATTTTTAAGTAATAAAAAAACAAGAAATTTGAATATTCTTCAATGAAATAATTTTACTTTTATATGAAGGATATAACTACAAAATTAGCGAGTTTCGCAAATATTGGATTTAATAAAAGGATTAACATCAGTCATCAGTCATCAGTCAGAATGCCAGAGCACATAATAATTATCAACTAAACAAATGAAAAAGAATGTTTGCAATAAGTGTAGGTGTAGGTGTAGGTGTTGAAAGTGTAAATAAAGAATTGGGTTCGAAATAAGAGCAATGAATTACTTAACTAAATCATTTCATTCATTGAAGTAAACTGCAGATAAATGGTGTCTCAGTAAGAGCGCACTATTTCATTGTCAACCGCTTTGTATATGATCTGCTGACTTGATTTTTTGAGTAAGAGCTATGTCTTACTCTTGGACAGGTGAAGACGGAGGTCTTTCTTTGAAATTTGCTGCAGACTACTTCGTAAAATTTCAAGTTGTTGGAAACGATACCGAATTGATGTTGTTTGGGGTTCTCGGCAACACTCTTGATTCCAGCAGCAATGTTTTCAAGAGGCCGACCAATACGTTGACGCAATGAAGATTTATTGTATATAATCGACCCAGTTTCTTCAAATTTTTTTAACCAATTTTCGAATTGTTGAGATATTAGGTGAGCTTTTTGCATCGAAAATTATATGAAGTTTTCGAACGGTCTCAGCGTAACTTTGCCCATTTTTGTAATTGATTTTCCCAATTAGAATGCGTGTTCTTCTTTTTTAAAGGACTCCATTTTCAATAATCAGAACAATCATATGGGGCAGCTATCAAATTTCAGAGTTGCCACAGGCAAGCAAAAAAAACGATATAAAATTTAAATAATGTACTCTTATTGAGACACCTTTTTAATTGCTTGAAGAGAATACGAACGTGCAAAGTCCACTTTAAAAATTTTACTTACAATCCTATAAATAAAATTGTATTAATTCAAATTGAGAAATAATAGCAAAAATGTTACATTCTACCTTGAGCAAGTTGTTCAACTTAAATATTACAAAAACAAATAAACATGAATATAAAGCTAAGATAATAAGAAAATTATGATAATAATATGAAATAACCTCAAAATCGATCTTCAATATGGAAAAGGTTTGCCAAAGAAGATAGAAAAGAAAAACCAAAAGTAAAATTATTAATTGTAGGAAAGCTTTGGACTAACGAAGCCGGGATTAAGATTTCTTCAATTCAATGCAATTGAGAAGTCTTAAGCAGACTTTACAAATCTAATGGATATTTTCTCAAATATTTTAAATATCACTGCAGTTGTTAATACTGAAAATTTTCCTATTTGAGTAATAAATTTCTGAATAATTCTTAGATCAGCGAAAATTATAATTTATGGCTTTACAGGACATCGTCAGACATTGCAAAAATGCAAGTTAACAATAAATTCATTTCTTACAAAAAATGAAAAAAAAAAATTTTTTTTTTTTTTTTACGTCTTCAATTTGAGATAACTACTACTACTACTCTCTTTACTACTATTTTTCTTAACATATTTGTATAAAGATTTGCACGTATTTAACTCATTCATGATGAACTCTCAATGTCAGTGTTATTTATGTTAGGTATGAAAGAAGCCATCAGCAGCAGCAAGCAGATCATTTCAAATTTACTTGAACGAATTTACGCAAAAATTTTTACATAAAATTAAACCTAAAAATATGCGTGTATATGCGTGCATGTGTTTTATCCTTTCGGGGCATACAAAATGTCAAAATATATGCCACTGTTTGTGGACTATGCTTGCTTGCTTTTACGTAATGTGACTGACAGACATGAAATGATTAACGTGCTTACAACTCAAAGTTTATTTTACTCATTTGAACAAAGAAAGAGTGATTTACATGCAAACGTACTTTTAACATTTAAAGTGTGTGAACCTTATAGTATTTTTATATACTAAGGGAATTGAGATTTTTGAAAATAAAACAAAAACACTTATAAATGTTATAAATACATCAGACAAGGTCGATCGTTCAACGTCTTACATCATTTCGTCTAACAAAATACTTCACTCACTTATATCTTCGTCATAAAAGACCAAATAGACGCGCGCAATAAAAGTAATAACACACATAATACTAGCGGCAATAGTGGCAGCAACAACAACAACAACAGCAACATTAAATTAACACTAAATACTAAAAGTCATTTAAGGCTTTTCCAGCAAGCAATTAACTTTTTCAAGCTAATTGCTTCTCTTTTTCTTCGAAATTCCATTCATCTTTACGTTCACAATGAAATAACTGTGGGGTGATCGAATAATATGGTAAGTGCCTGATCAATAAATATATAACATTTACTGATCTGGTCCATAGAGATGGCGAGCGCTTGTAAAATATTTAAAATAGACTACCGCAGTATAGATGGACAGAGTGACGGACGGATGCACACACTTCCACCTTTTGGCAGGAAATATTCACTCTTTATGAGATTAGGGTGAATGGAAACCAGTGATCCGCAACCTTCCCTAACTATCAAAATAATACTTAATTTTAGTGCAAAAAGAAATCCTCCGATGTACCTCCCAGAGTACCCCAGTAACAATAAAGTACTAACTAATCTCGAATTTTATCATCCGAACATATACAATACATTTCGAATAATACAAATGATTTCGATTAATCTCTCGTATAGGACTTAATTAGCCTGGGAAGGAAATCGATAATGCTTCCGATTGATTTCAATGTTTATAATCTGACGCAACACGTAGATCACGGCAGTTAAAGACAATTTAATGTATTTTATTAACAAACCAAAGTACATTTCTAGCTTTGATGAGTACACAACGAAATACTGTAGATCTTTTTCTTAGTTCCCATCAAAATAAATACAAAATTAAAATCCACATGTACCTCTTGACTCTTAACTAACTGAAGTAACTGCATCATTTCCGCATTTTTTCGTATGCATATCTTTTGCCATCTTTGTTCTTCTTCATTTACGGAAACGTGTAATTTTCAAATACCGTAAAGTAAATTAAACAAAACTCAACAATTTCTGTAGACATTTTAATTGGAACTTATGGAATTTGAAGCAACAACGTTAATGCCACTCCGAAAACGATCGTAGAACATTATTATTCACCGAAAGCTTTCCTTTATTATGTTCAAAAAAAAAAAACTTTGATTGATTTGATTAACGCCGAGTTTAATTCTCGTTTAATCAGATTTTCATAAAAGCGATCTCTGCTCATCAGACATAAAACTGTATATAAGCGATCAAAAAAGTCTACTTCGCAAACAATCTAGAAATAGATGTAACCAAGTACTCTATCATGAAAAAGTTTTGTTTCTTTAGCAAAAAAATAACAAAAGTTTCCGGTTGTTCATGATGAGAATCGGAAACCATTCAAAACCAACTAAATAGTACATACAGCCGATTGATAAACCTATTATACTAACGAAAATATTTACTTCGCATTGCTCCCTTAACACAAAACGTACAACTATTAGTCCCGCATGAAAGACTAACAATGCTTAGTCTGAATGCCAGTCTGAATATGCAGAAAACTCCGATTTCAGATGAATACCCAGGTCACTGACCTTAAAAGATATGTAGCTACATTCGCCACCTCGTAGGGCAATGTATTCTCCCGAGTGCTGAAAGAAGCCTCATGACTAACAAGTACCTCAGAAGCATGACTTTATTTATCCAGCAAATTATCGGCCAATTGTTATCTACTCTGCCATAGACGAAACTATCAAAATCATACTCAATTATTATCTGATGATTTGTCTAGAATATCAAGCAGTTGCTAATATGACTTTTGAAAGTATAGGTGCATAGGTAACTTAAGGGGTTAATCTCAAACAAAAGCGAATAGCTTTGGATATCTACAAGACAGTAGTTAAGAATGATATAAGTCATAGTGCTCTTGCCTTCAAATAGATTATATATTATCAACAGTTATCTCCTCAATAATAATAATAATAACCAGCTGCTTAAATAAACGCGCGATAAAAGCTGTAAGCTTAAACGAATTTCCCGTAAATGGACCAGTGTAAGAGCAAGACTGTATTCATTGTTACTCTCCTTCCGTTACATTTCTTATTTACTATTCATTTGCACTCTTTTTCAGTAAGAGACTATGCAGCACCAAGCTATAAAATACACACTACTTTATGAGTAGATATATACTTAATCAAGAGATCTTATTAAAATTTCTGAATAAGGTCCTTCAAATAAGCTGAACATTAAGTCTATAAATAAGTTGCAATTCTGTCTATTATCACTTAGAAAAAAATCGGAAGCCTATTTCCTCTGAAAGGATTAATGTAAAAAAATCGACACACCTCTTGATTGGCTGCGCATGAGCATACAAAATGACATTCATTAGACAGAACATATATTCAAAGCGTCGAAGTATGCAATCAAGACAAGGGGTTAGTTTAAAGGGAGTATCAAAAAAATACTCCATTGTACTGATTGTACTGATCTATCTTCTTCGGCTCGAATTAAAGTACAATTATCATAGAGTTTCAATTGTCGGAAGTTTCCAGATCTTGTCTGGAGATTCTCGACCTTATGAATCGATTGATATATATATATATATATATATAGTAAAACCTGAGACCACTTCAAGGCCTTCCTTATCAAAGGTAATTTAAAGTACAAAAAGCGAAAAAGGGAACATCATAACTCTTCCATCAGGAACGGCTGAAGAAAAGAATGTCCCGATCTACTAGATCTACTAACTAAGAACAGAATCTCTTCGATTATTGAAATTGGTGAAAGACGATCAAGGTCTTTTCCAAAGCGAATGGCGTTTGTATTGCTTTTTTTTTTTTTTTTTTTTTTTTTTTTTAGGAAATGAATTCCATTCAGATTCATTCCATTCCGTGCGATGGCTTTATTTATTCATTTCCATTGTAATGTGTTACGATTGTGGTCAGAATAATTTATTTATGCATAACCACGATCAAGATCATGGAAATGAAAATACGGAGGCTGTTCCTTTTGAAATTGTGTGTGAGGCTGTTAGTTGTGGTTAAAATTTAAGAAATAACACAGAAAATGTGGTTACTAAACTTATTAAAGTGTAATTAAGTTGAAGAAATAATGAAAAACCAAACGAGTTATTACGTTAAATTTTTTTTCTCCTTTTTTTCTTTTTTTTTTTACTTGACATTCTTCGTCCATTGTCTCGCATCTCATAAAGATTATTAACTACAATAATAATCTCAATTGAATATTATTTATATGTCTCAAAACACACTTCTTCAAAATAAATACGCAAAAAGAAAACATCTTGAATGAAAAAGCTCTCACAGCAACTGCAACAAGTAAAAGCTTTTTATACTCATTAACATAGAGAAAAAGTTGTGCGTGCACAAACAACATATGTACATCTGAACATGTCCATATTTGCCCAAAAAAAAAAAAAAAAAAATTGGTGGAAACACAAACACACACGCACGTGCCTAAAAATAAAAAAAAAGCAAGCAAATTAAAAGTGTTAGTTTTTCACAAGCACCAAATACTTCTCCTCCAGTGCTTTACCAGTACTTGTTTACGTCCATATCTAACAACTCCATTTTCAAGAACAAGATTTCTTCTATTCCTTTGTTTGCTTGATTTTAGGAAAAATTTCACGCCATAAAATGTCATGATTTCATCCAATGGCAGAAAAAACAACAACAACAATAACAACAACGCTATAGAGTTTGTTAACCAACAAACAACTCAACAAATGCCTGTTTAACCGTCATGCACAAGACTTTTCAAAAAAAAAACAAAAAAACAAAAAAACAACAAAAACAAAAAATACGATACCTAAAAAGCCAGTTGCGAAATCATTTCAACTTGTGGTTATATATATTTGCAATTTCAGTTAGTGTGGATGAATGCCTACACATAGTAACCGCATTTACTGCAAACACTGATTGCCAGTCTGCCAAACCAACAAACAATTCAAATTTTAATGTCATTTTATTCGTATGAAAAGCAACATTTGTGTTATTGTTGTTGTTGATTCATTGTGTGTTTTTGGTTGCTTACTAAGCTAAGCTTAAGCTAAGCTAAGCTAAACTGTATGCGTGTATGCGTGTGTTTGATGGCAATGGTCTTTGCAATGGAAAATTGAAAATTTGCGTACGCTCTACACGTTTATACCATTAGTACTCTTCTTTTTTTTTGTTTTCGTGCCTTTCTCTCTTTCTAAATAAGCAGCCATTGATGTGTTGATTGCACTTCACAAACAAGGCTAACGTTATATTCGACTGGGGCAAATTTTTTTTTTTAATATTCATAGTTTACGTTCGTATTTTGTACGATATTACATCGAAAAATAGGGCGGAGACACACGCTGTAAACGGTTTCCGGTGAACTTTTTTGTGTATACTTTTTGAAATCCATCATACATAATCTTGATATTATATTACATTACAAAATGTTTGCAATGCGTAGAAAACTGAGATCCTTCTAATCTTTATTACCGTTGAAATATAGCGGGATCGGCTTAGGAATATATATTCTATATATCTATCTGTGATGTTCGTTCTTTTGTCATTATGATTTTATGATCTTAAAACTTGATTTTTTCACTTTAGCAAAACTGAGGTTTTACAGAGCTTGCTCACACACACACACACACACACACACACACACAACTATCACATAATTTAAATAGATTCCCCCTCTTTTTACCAAATTGCAGTTTCAAACTTGCTGAGGTTTTACTTTAGAGCTTTGAATTTCGTCTTTAACTATTTCTTAAAACATCAAGATTTCGCTTATAATTATTATAAAAGATATCATTATGGATATTTATGATATATTGAATGTATGGACGGTTGACCTACACTGCAATCAGATAATGTGTCCGAATGAGTCTAAAAAGTAAGATATGAAAAAATTTCAATATCAAAATCCCTTTTTTAGATCAACTTTGGAGAGAATAGACTAAATATATTATTAGATTTCTGATTCGTATCTTTATGCTCTTTATGAGCCCCTGATTGACCCATGTATTGTCGCCCATTCTACCGAATTCAACGCAAGAGATTATGCACTAAGTTAAAATTATCTATCTGCGTATGTGTGTGTGTGTGTGAGAGGGAGAGAGGATGAGAGAGAGGGAGAAAAAAATTAAAGAGAGAAACTTTAAAAAATTCTATTTTATTAAAAATAAATAAATATCAATTTTTTTTTCTTTTTTTTTTTTGATTTTTTGTTTTTTTCGTCAGTGATAATCATCAGATTTTGTAAATGGTTTACCTTGAATTGGATAACATGAGAAACGTGTTTTGTATCTTAATTTTAAATAAATAAGCATTGAATTATGAAATTGAAATAATATTTTTATACCTTTTCCTGCAACTAAAACAATTTCTGAGTGAAAATAATGTATAAAACATTAAATGATCTGAGAGATGTCAGCTCTTCAAGAATTCAATGTTCATTCAATAGTTAGCTTTATATATACATATATAATATTTGGCTTAACACTTTTTAGACTAAATATGAAATTATTCCTAGATATGCTTTAAGTTTTTTCAATCTTTCCACTAAGTTACGAATTTCACCATTTTTACCCGCATCGGCTTATGAAATGTTTCCTGTTCATCATCGCCAGATTAAATTCGCTCACATTTTATAAAAGTCTTTTTAAAAAAAAATTTACTTCTTAACGACAGTTGAATAATAATTTCATGATATTATGTGTTTCATATCACGCTTGTCTAATTAGCACTACATGTACTAAAGGGATAAAACTGCTGGATTTTATAAGTTCCTATTTTCCTTATTTCTTATTCGTGAGGAAAGAAGTTGAAAATCTGAATTTACGTTCAGGTGAATTTTTGTTATTATTATGTTAATGGTACTCTTAACCATCTGCTCGTCAATTCGCTTAACGAGACTATTTTGATTTTCCTCTTGTATGAAGTTCTAGATCAATATAGTTCGGCTATGAATGAAATAGAAATTAAAAAAAAAATTCTTTGAAGAATTTTTAATAATGAACTGTGGAACTTTAGTATTTTAAGTTACCAACTCCATTTTTGATAATAATAATTGATGCAAATTTAAAAAAGCACTTCACCTTAGGCTCAGATTTTCACGTTGATTATACAACATTTGATAAGTATTATAGCATAGATGAGAGTATAACAAATGTATCTCAGGGGATTAGAGAAGTGAGAGAGAGAGAGAGAGAGAGAGAGAGAGAGAGAGGGAGAGAGAGAGAGAGAGGGAGAGAGAGGGAGAGAGAGAGAGATAAAGAGGGAGGGAGAAAGAGGGACAGTGAGAGAGAGAGAGAGAGAGAGAGAGAGAGAGAGAGGGGGGGGACAGCGAGAGGGAGAGGGAGACAGACGGACAGACAGACAATGAGATAGACAAAGAGACAGACAGGGAGAGCGAGAGACAGACAGAGAAAAAGAGAGAGGGACATGCAGAAAGAGGGAGAGAAAGAGAGAGAGACATACATACAGACAGACAGACAGATACAAAGAGAGAGGGACGGACAGACTGCGAAAGAGAGAGAAAGAGACGGAGAGGGAGACCCAAAAAGATATAGATAAAGATAGAAAAATATGGAAGGAAATAGACAGAGAGAGAGAGAGAGATAGAGAGACAGACAGACACACAGACAGATAGACAGACACACAGACAGACAGACAGACAGACAGGCAGGCAGACAGGCAAACAAATAGACATACAGAGAGAGAGAGAGAGTGAGAGAGACGGACAGACAAACAAAGAGACAGACGAAGAGAGCGAGAGACAAACAGAGAAAGAGAGAGAGGGGCATGCAGAAAGAGAGAGAGGGAGAAACAGACAGACAGACAGAGAGAGAGAAAGAGAGACGGATACGGAGAGACAAAAAGAAATAGATAAAGATAGAAAAAGATCGAAGTAAATACAGATATGGAGAGAAAGACATGAAGAGACATAAGGAGATAAGGAGATGTGTGTGGACGCATATAGAGAGCTAACAAGAAGTTTTTCAAGGGGTCTATAAATACTATGAATTTAATTGTATTTTTCAAGTCAAATGTGTTCATCGACTTCAAATTGCTTTCAAACGACAAACAGGTAGATATCATTCAAAGCTTTTTTGTTTCTATCGATTCGAAATGAAAAGGTATCGTTTTTCTGAGAAGTATTTTATATACGACTATACAAACTGAATCGTTTTCTAATATCGAATATTCGGTACATATATAATCTCAGTTAGCGTAATATTGAGAAAAAAACTGTATAAAAACGATTTTGAACGATAAAAAGAAATATAATAACTAAGAGTATATTTTAAGTATTGAAAATGAGGTGTAAATCAACGAATTTAAAGCATTCGATGTTTTATGTATATGGTGTGAATGCGCATAATCCAATACTACTACTAGACTATAGAAAACTGTGGACAATACAAGCGATGCCAAGCTTGCCGCCGCAAGATCTATAACAATGGCCGTAATAAAAACAATTCCTTATATTGAACTAAACGCAAATAGTCAATAGATTCATATGGCCATGGAAATATTTACTCCAACTAAATGTATTTTGTAAGCTCTCAATAGTCGCTTACGATTTCATGTTTATTTTCTTTTAATGTCTGGTCATGACAAGGTTTTCATAATTGCTTTTGTCTCTTATTAGGCTTAAGGGTCTATTCATTTTATATGCACACTAAGCACAGCATAGTACACAATACAACAATAATAAATATTCCAAAAAGTTCTGAAACCTATTTGCAGTTAAGAAGTGAAGAGTTGAAAAACGAAAAAGCAAATATGTTCACGTTTCTTGTATTCACGCGGACTAAATATACCCCTGAATACCTACTCCATGTATACTTCTGTATGGTGCAAACAGATGATAAACTTTACGTATCCTCCGTATGGAACATAATAAGTAAAGATACTTGAAATAAAGTTCGATTCTCACTTACCTCGCATGGTTCCCTCTAGCTCTACCTTCTTCTTCTTGCTTACGTCGTCCTCTATATGGTCCACTTTCTCTCCTGTATTGCATCTTTTTATATCGTTTAATTCACCAACGATTTTCACCGAATCAGTTGAAGATGAACACGACACGATTCCCACGTTAATGTTTTCTTCAGTGTTCATAACATCGGGCAAATGAATAGTTTCCAACAGTTCACCCGAAGACGTTTGTGTTAAAACATCAGTTGACGAATGGGAGGTACTTATGTCCGCTATGGACAAACTCCCACTATCCAAAATTAAATCTGATTTGTTACCTTTCTCTTCTCTAGATGACAACAGTAAATTGTGTTCAACCCCGACTATAATACGTTCCATTGGCTTTGGTATTTCATTTATGGGTGTCGCGTTATTTCCATCGCATTTGTATGCACTTTCATTGGTGTCCAAGGAACCTCTTCGTTTGGGTACAGGCTTGTGGGTCTCACGCTTTTGCGGTACGGGTGGCTTAGGCTTAATAGCCGGTTTCGATCTGGTTTGCATTGCAACAATTGCTGTATCCTCATCTGAGCTCTCCGTTGTAACAGATTTTACAGAATTTCTTGATTTGAGCGGTCGATTAGCGGTTTTAGGTAACGATTTGCTAACATCTTCTTTCATTTCCTCCTCCGCTGAAGGTGGTAGAATGACTTTTTTATGCAAAAAATAAGAACATTCGCTTTCTTCATTTGAAATTATTCTGGAAGCTGTCTTTTCTTCTTCCATTGAATTTTCTGTCTGTATCTGATCGTCATCTAAATTTTTTTTGTCTGCTTCTTCATCAAGGACTTTGGTAAAGCTTTCATTTCTTGGATCCTTGTCATTGTATTCCATTTTTGAATTTATTGGTTCGCTTCTCTCATTATCAGTAATTTTAATAATTTTCTTTTTCTTGTCTTCTTCTCGTTGTGTCATATCTTCTTCGCCTGTTTCCTCTAAGTCAAATCCTGCTTCCTCATCTGCGAATGTTCGTATTTCGTTTTGAAATAACTTTTCCGCTTCCTTTCTGACTTTCTGATAGCTTTCAATTAATTTTTGTGCTTCCATTTCCAAGCGCTTCTCTTCCTCAGTTTTCTTAACCAGTTTAGGACCTTTTTTTGATATATCTTTTGTGATTTCTGAACGTTTTATTATTTGTTTCTCATTACTTTTGGCAATAGAAGTTTCACTAAGTTCCCTTACCAGAGTGGGTTCCTCACCACATTCAATTCTACCGTCGGTTTTATTGGGAACTTGTTGCGAGCCCTTGTGAGATTCTTCGACGTATTGCTCACATTCTACAAGTTCCAGGTCTTCAATCTCAGTCACTTGCAATTGGTGACCACACCCCGATAAGTTCAAAATACCTCCGACAATATTTTGTTTATCCGGTGAATTTAAAACCTTTTCCGATAGATGTGTTTCCGCTTCAGCGGTAACAATTATCGGCTGTTCATCTAGTTTCATTAATTCCTCATTATTCACTTCTTGCTGATGCAGTAGCGTCTCTACTTTGGTGTTTTCCTCGTGAAACTCTCTGTATTTCTCTACATTTCCTTCACCAGTAGCATCCTTGACGCAAATTTCAGTAAAAGATTGTTGCTGATCCGTTTCACAAACACATTCTGCCATTATGCTATTTCTGCTACAAACAAAACGCTCGCTATAAGGCTGCAAAGTGAAGGAAACGGGTTCCGTGCACTTTTTTAAATCTACCGGTAATTTTTCTAATGATCGTCCATTTTCCATAATATGAGTAGAAGAAGAAGTTGCAATCGATTTAATCATCTTTTTCGTAGAACTAGCGGCAATAGTTGTGTGTTCGATTTTCATTATTGATTGATGATCATCCATATTTAATTCTGTTAGAACTTCATTTGACGGACTGAAATATTCATCTGATAGTTTGTGTACAGGTAGACCAACTTCTTGACCATGATATTTTTCTTCCTCTTGTGTTAATTTTTCCCCCAAAACAGAACTCAATTCTGTAGTTTTGATATTTTCGATTACATCTTTTATTATTGTTATTGTATTTGGTGTAGTTACCATCTCATTAATTTGTTCATTTTCGTTATCATCTTTTGTTTTCGTTATCTTATCCGAACAAGTATCTAAAATAATTGTTGTTAATTCACTATCGGTTTTAAATTCTTTTATGTCGTCGCTTAGAATATCTTTTGTGGATTTTTTCAATTTTTCCAATTCAACTTGTGGTACCGTAGGGGGCAGTACTGGCACGCCCATAGATTTTTTAGCCTTCGATGTAGTATGAACTGATGATGGAGCTTGCGTTGTTACTATGTCTTCTATCATTTTTATGTCATGCACTTTCGATGACTTTTGATGACTTAAATCATCCACAATGACTTTAGGTCTGTAAGAAAGAAAAAAAAATAAATAAATAAATAAATAAAAAATTAATTTGAAAAATAATAAATTAGTCAGTCACCTCGTAGCAGAACTGAACGAATTAATCGAATGTCGTAATTGCTTATACTAACGCTTTCATATATTATCTGGCAAACAGAAATACTTGCAATTTTTTTTTGTTAAACAGCGTTTGACGACTCTCTGTTCATTGCCGCGTTATGAATTCTCAAATTCATTTACCCTACTTTCCGTGTTTAAGTAACTGACTTCATATTTGTACTAATAAAATGGAAAGTGGAAGTGAAACGAAATGAATCTGAAATGATTTTTTCATTTCATTCATATTCCCTGCACATTAGTTAGACTTAGCTAGTCATGCTTTTAAATGCTAATGCATTCTCAGAAGATATATTCGATTTTCTAAATGAAGAGGCATCCATCCCTTTGCCAAACTCGGATTTCAAGATCGGTTTAATTACCTATTTATGCAATTACCCATCATGTACTTTTTACAAGTTAATAAGAGGTCGAGACAAATGTGCCGCTCAAATTGAATTTTCTACTTCTCTTCCTTGTATTTAAATTCAAATTCAAATGAAGTAATAAACATTTTTCCCAAGTACAATACAGATCTTTTAAATCCTTCAACAGATCTTAAATTTCTCCCTGAATTTATTTAAATCAATGTTCATCATTTTTCGTCATTTACTCAATATTTTCATTTTCATTCCAATTATATATAAATTAATTTTTCTTGTAGCTCACTTAAGTAGTCGACATTATGTGTATACTTTTTTTTCCTTATCTAGATTTTTTTCTCACTTCGACTTTCCCTTTCCTTCTCAAATTTTGTTTCGATATCTTATCAAAAATTTTTACTTTCTTTTCTCATCCTCACTCGTTTTTTTGTTCCGTCCGTCCGTCGAATCTCTTTTTTTCATGTAATTCTACCATTTTTACTCAACTCTCCACACCTGTCGGAGAATATGTGCCATCTGTTGTTGTTGTATCTCATGAATACCTACTATAGGGAAATACGTATATAAAATTTGCCAATATTTGTATCACACAGAAATAAATAATCGGATGCCTCCCTAAAGTATATAAATTTGATATCAGCAAAATCGATTTAGGCATATTTTATTGCTTTGATTTCTCGGAACTCAATCATAGTTCATATATAAATATTGTGATAATAAAAAACAAAAAAAAAAACTATTAATCGTTTCTTTTTAATTCAGTTAATAACATTTCTTTTTAAACCTGCTATGTGAAGGTAACTTTTACAATATTTCTTTTTTTTTTTTTTTTTTATTATTATTATTATTATTGTCTCAATAGAAAGGCATGCCTGGTAATTGAATGTAGGGAGTTGGTTTTTTTTTTAATCTGCCGCGAGAAATAATATCAATACACACAATTGTAAATCAAATTTTGAATTTTGAATTACTTACCCATTAGTTAAAGACTGATGTTCAAGAGAAGAATTTTCTTCTTCGACTTCGCCAATTGTTGGTAACATATTTGTGTGCCAATACAAATTGAAGTAGGCCTCTGATGGTCCGGGTCCATTAATTAATTCTGGCGGTCCCAATTTTTCACCATCCTCGCATATATAGTCTTTGTCCTCATCGAAATCATTCGTTTCAATTGGTTCTTCATCTTCGCTGCTTGAACTAGAGTAATACAGAGGAGTATTGGCTTCTTCAATTTTCTTACATTTACCCACCACCAGTGGAGGAGGTGTTGTACATTCTAAATTATCATTTCCATTTGCTTGCTCTTCATCAACACACTCAGGGGAGTCAGGCTTTACATCTCTATTATCATTATTATTATTGTCTTCACGACGCTGTGGAGCTGGGCTATTGCGCCGTACTAATTCGAACAAGCTGGGCATTTCTTCTTTACTTTTGAAAACATTTGGAGCCGTTAAGTCTGTTTGTGTTTTACTTTCGTAGGTTTGTATTTTGAAACGTATTTCCCGATTTGGATTAGCTGATGTTATAGATTTTTTATTGATTTGTGTTTGATTTAACGTTGCTGGGGATTGTTTAAATGTTTGCATAGTTGGGGTATCGTTGGCGGGAGCACCATTAATTGCTGTTCTATCGACTACGGTTACAGTGGTTACATTTTCGTCCGCATTTAATGTAACAGTTGGTTTTGGTATTTGGGTTTTCTGTAACGATTGGACTCTCTCGGGCGGCTTTGGTTTGGGTCCTCTATTTTTATTACCAGACGCTGAAGAATTTAAAGATTCAGAGGATGAGGATGACATTGTTTTGAGATTGGTATTTTGGCTAAGAATCGGTATACCCGTACGGTCGGGACTTTTACATTTGGATTCGGCTGAGGAAGCTCGCTGCAAAGGTAATTTAGATCCAATAACGGGACTAGATTCTTTCGATTTGCTTTGATAATAACCCAATTTTAGATCAGTTTCAGATTTTTGCTTGGTCAACAAGCGCGGTATATTTGTAGGAGATGTCTTGCATAACCTTCTTTCGTTATTTAAATCGGCTTCCCATGATTTTTTCGGTGTCAATATTACTGGTATACGAGATTTATTCGGAGTCACTGACTTACATTGACTTATTGACTCTCTCTCGATAAAACTGGATGTTTGAAGTTTTACTTTATCAAATTTAGTTTCTGTCCTTAATTTTATTTCACTTTCCGTTTTGGCTCGTTCCAAAAACTTTGGCGAATTTATGGCTTTTGGTATTTTTGTAACGAACTCTCTACTACTCAATGATAACGAATCATTTAATGGAGTAGTTGATACATTAATTATTGCATCGTCTGGTATTTTTGGTGGCGGGACTTCTATGGCCATTTTAAAAGTTGTATTAAATTTTCTGGGCATCGGTATTATAGATCGTTTTTTTGGTTCTATATGATTTGTCATTTGTCTGGGCTTAGGTGTAGGTGTAGGTATTGAAATTTTCACATCAAATTCTGCTTTTTCGTTTGATTTGTTATCATTTTTTTCTTGCGGCTTTATTTCTATATTTTCATATGTATTAATTTTCTCCGATTTGAATTCCAAATTTTCATAATTATTACCCGGAATAAGTGTAATAGATGATAATAGTATTTCTTCGGTTTGGGGTGTTATTACTTCTTTAAGACATTCTTCCAAGGAGTGATTGGTAGGCTGCACTTGAAATTCATTTTCAAGTAAAGTAAAAGGTTTCAGTACTTTAGCCAATTCCGATTTATTAATAACAACTGCCGGTCCGTTTGTTAATGAAGCGAAACTTGATAAATCCGATTCAGAAGAATTCGAGTTCATAGAGAAACGATCGATTACTGTGGAAATAGTGCTGGCAGTATCATCCGATTCTGATTCGTTAGTACCATTGCGTAACACTGATTGATGACCAGATTGATGAGAATTAATAGCATCGGCAAACAAATTTACATAATATTCTGCATCGGGAGGTGGTGTAAAAGACTTCTCACTACATAATGATACACCACCCTCGGGAGAATCTGGTTGAGCATTTTTATTATTGGGTAAATCCACAGCTTGTATATCTTTTGAACCTTTAAGCTTTTTAATTAACTTTCTAGGTGGTATTGGTGGCGGAGGAGGCGGCGCAACACGCATTTGAAGATTTGTTTTACCTAAACTATAGGACTTCGCTGTAGTATTTGTACATCCATTATCAAAGTCTTCTTCCACGCCTGCAGGCTTCTGACCTTTACCATTACGTACCAACAACTTTATGGCTACATTATCTTTTAAGCATTTCACACATTCAATGCGTGTCATGTCACAAACCGAACGATTATCAATGTTAATGATTTCATCGCCTTCTCTTAATACACCCCAAGAAGTAGCAACTTTAGATGCTGGACTATCTTTAGCACATGATTGTATGAATAACTTTTGCACCTTTTCTAAATTTTTAGTGCCACCTTGAAATTTTAAACCGAAACCCAAACGTTCACCTGGCAAACGATATACAATAACTGTTTCCGTTTCTTCATCTTCTTCTTCTTCTTCTTCAACATCATTTACATCATCGTGGTTAATATCTAAACTTTGTTTCTGTTGTTGATTGCTGCCAGCATTATTAATCGATAAAACAGTAACAAAAGTAGAGTTTTGCGTCGATAATGCTGTAGAAGCTTTTGTTGTTAAGTTTTCACATGATATTTCATTGTTGTTTTTCTTTGAAAGATTATCAACTTCGACAACAGTTACAAAATCAGCCATGGCGTTTAACTGTGTTTAGTCAAGTCAGCAACCGTATTAACCGTATTATGTAAGTCGCCAAAAAACATGTAGAGGTCGCTGAATCAAACAGACTGGCACTTATGTGCGAGATAAGCTGTAAAAAGAGCAGAAGAAGAGAAACACAAATATAAAGGAAAATAATTTATTTAAGTGATTTTTTTTTTTTTTTTTTTTGTTAATCATTCAATGAGATATTTACTACTTTCATTTCTATATGTTTTTATGGATAAAGTTTTTATTTTACAAGAATTTGAATTTTATTAGTTTATAAGAGAAAATATCTTAACGAGTTTCGTGCATAGTTTACAATACATATTTTGGTCTTGTTCTGTATCTTCAATGCTTTTGTAAATTTGTTTTAGTTTTAGCTCATGGTTAACCGCAATATCAAATATCAATTTTTCATTTTGCACTGACACCGAGGAGAGGATAGCCCCGTGTTCTTTAAGGCGGGTAAAGAGAGAAGGGGCTACCATTAACTTGTTATGAGACTAAACGAGCATCGTATGGTATGTGTGTCAACGACAAAGTGATTGTCAGCAAACAAGCTTTTGAGAAGACAAGTTAAAAAGAAAAAAAAAACAGTTAAACAGTTAAAGTTTAAATCATTGGTGTTAATTTTGCCGCTGTAAGACAACACAATTTGTTGTTATTAAAAAATACAATGAAAATAAAAATTGAAATATGGACGTTACACCGGAATATATACCGGAATTCATAAGACAAAGTCCGAAACAAGTTTTTTTTTTTTGTTTAAAAAAAAATTCAATAAAGAAACGATTTATTCAAAAGTCATTAATAATATTCATTTTTGTTATTTCATTACGCATTCATCTATTGATTTAAATGTTTCTTGATTTAATCGATCATTTGTACATTTACATATACAGGGTGTTCCACACTATAATAAATGTCATATTAATCAAACACGCCTTAACGTCACTCCACTTCTACAAGTTGAATGACAGATAGCGCACGTTTTTATCATCAATTTGAAACCAAATCGGTTCACATTGTCCCCAGGTAAGGTATTCATTCATTGGATTCTCTGGGCGCGAATTAGCCGCATTTTCGGAAAGATTTTTCCTACGGTTCCTATGATTCAAAAGGTTGTTCGACTATTACTCTTGGTTTTTGCGGAGGACCTTACACGATAGTTTTGTTTGTTTACGCGCACACGCAGATGAAGACAAACCTGCCTTAACACTTAGAATAATTTAGTTAAAAAAAGTCAAGATCATGTTCATTATGGATATCTATCTAAAAGGATCCCTTAGATTCTACCTCTGAATTGTTATTGCAATAACACTTATATGTTGACAATATCGTAATGAAGCAAAATTTAAGATGACATCTTTTGTAGAAAAGACCTATATCCTGACAAATTAATTTTATATTTCCATTCATAAGCTTTATATACCGAATTATAAAAGGACCATGCCATGTTATTAGTGAAATACATCAACAACATCATTCAGGACTTTCTCTTGAGGTAATTTTCGATGCCATGTCGTCTATAGATAGCGAGCATTAGCTCGTCTATAACTTTGGCCGATATTCGTTTTCAAAGCGTTAAGACTTTGAAAATTATTCGCATAAACTCGATTTATGCGTAACGCCACAAAATAAAAATTCCAGCAACGGGAAATTGCACGTCATCAAAACGTGAACTTAAACGTCTGGGAAATTTCTCGCGCGCAAGAACACCATAACAGAACGACTTGTACGGCTTGTGACACCGTCTTGTAAAAGTACATATCTTCAACATCCATATCGTCAGTTTTACGTCAAAAAAAAATTGATAATCAACGGGCCCGTAGCGATTAGAATTGACGATTTATGTCACACCCTCATTGTTTTCAAAGAAGTACGGTTATCTCATCTTCAAACCAAATGCAACATTATCCAAGGAATATTTGGAAATGCAAAGAATTTTCGACTGTTACTTGTGAATTTACTCTGCCCCAGATGCGACCATATTGCTGATTGACATATCCGTCAAACAAAAAATGAAGTTTATCAGTGAAGAAAATTCAATGCGAAAAACCGTCATATCTAAACGCTGTTGTTCGAGCACCCAATCATCGTATCTTCTATGCATTGCATGGTCGGCATTGCGTTTGAGCAATAATTTGTAAAGCGCTAATGCGCTTTGTCAGATGAATTTCTTTCAAATCGTGCGGAACCCAAATTATCCAGCTTCTTAACGAGACCGACACGTTTTAAATGCTTCTCAATGGTTGTATGTGAAACATTTCACTTCTCTGCCATCCCCAGTGTACTTACATGACGATCCGCTTCAAGGATGGCTTTGATTTCATCCTCTTTAAGCTCAATTGGCCGACCTGAACGTTAGTCATCTTTAAGAGAAAAATCTCTAGACCGGAATTTTTCAAACCAATTTCGGTGTTGTCTTTCTTTAAAAGGGGTTCATCAACATACACATCACGTAACTTTTTGACGGCTTGCACTGCGTTCTTTGCTTTACGAAAATATTGAAGCAAAATATGGTGGAAATGTTCGCACTTGCACTCCGTATTAATGTTGAGTTAAAAAAAGAACTTTAAGGAAATATCTACGTAATGAACTTGTAAAGCTAGATAAGGATGAAAGCTGACACATATAAGAAGAAGAAGAAGATCATAACTTTTACGGATATCATAAAAATGGGACTGAGAGACTTCTATAAGCGAAATCGGCAGTTATTTACTTGCCAACCCCATAATAGATAATAAATAATGCTATGAATAACAACAATAGATGTTGGCAAGTATATATAATTTTAAAAGGAGAACAATATGGAAATGTCACCAGTGCACCGAACACTTGAAGAAGTGGAGGACATATCACCTCAAATCTAAATGCAGAATAAACCGAACATAATTGCAAGAAGCAGTAGGATTAATGTAACAACAACATATATGTAAAGACAGCATTCAACCTACACACAAACTATATCTGATCCTGAAGAAGGAAACAAAGCTCATGTCATGTCTATTGAATTATATTTAATAATAGATCAAGCATAATGCAAACCATAGGAAAAGCTTGAAATGTAAGGAAAGATGGACATCTCAGCGAACGGGATTTGTATCAAGAAACTCCAAATCAGACATTTCAGAATATCGGTTCATAAAATGTATTAATCATAGGTACTAATTAGCGATGCTTAAAGATGCTAAAGTTTTTTGGCACATGATGCCCAGATATATACAAAAATTTCCATTAGAAACCGCAAAGGAAGATAATGGAAAAATTAAGAAAAGAAAAAAAAAGTAATTATTCCTAATTAAATTTTGAAATTTTTGTAACTTTCTTGTCTTAAGATTGTGATTTGAAACATGTTTCGCTGTTAAGTTTGACTGTCAGACTACCTGTCGTATGTAAAAAGCAAAAAATCCAGAAGAAATTTATTTATTTTTATTTTTTCATAAAAGAAAAAAAGTTAAAAGATTTCCTTACTGGTTTTCACTTTTGTGGGTTGTGGTTGGTTATTTTGCATGTATACATCTCCGTTCGTTGATGTGTGTGTGTGTGTGTGTGTGTGTGTGCACATATATGTAAACATTTGTATAAAATTTCGGTTACGATTTGCTTCATAGATGTTTCTTTTGCTTTGATTGGCACTTTTTTTCTTTTTTTTTAATGATCTTCTGTTCATTTACTTGATGAACGTCTGAAATATATTTTCAAGCGCACACCCCCCCAAACACACACATTATACTGTTTCCACGTAGTGTATGTGTTGTATTTTTACTGTCGAAATTTATGGTAAGTGAGGCGGCAAAAAAAAATGAGGAAAACCTTTCAAAATATAACTTTAGTCCCACTTCCCATTAAAGACAATAACAAAACACATGCATATTATCATTACATTATATATATATATATATATATGTGAGTAAATACCATTGAACGATGTATTATATATGTATGAGAGATGTTATGCATAAAGAAAGAAGTTTGTATTATATGGTTAACATAAATTTTTAAAAATCTTGAAATTTTTCAAAATATCTTTTCATAACCACAATGAAATTAATTATGAGTCGCTTTACAAGCTCTTTCTGACTGCAATATGAGTTACAGTTCAGTAATTAATAATAATAACAATAAATACTAAAAAAGGAAGTAAATAAGAAAACTTCATTGAATTTGGAAATTTACACTTTAAGGCTCTCATCCATCAACTATTCTTTTCACTTCTCTTCACTTTTACAAAAATTCAATTCAATTCCAATAAATATGAAAATGATATCTGCTACAACCTGTGATATGTGTACGTGAAAGCAATTTAAAGTTTTTACTCAGTTTCACTTGTTCATCTGTTGATAATGGATTTAGGATTAATTTCAATATTTTCAATGTCAAACCCGTTCCATTAATGGAATGAAACGATGAATTCTCAATCGTTAAGTTTTTTAAGTTTTTTAAATATTTTCTTGAGAACTTCAACAATAACAACCAAACGTTTAAAACATACGAATAGACAACTCATTCTATTGCCAGGTGGGCTGAAAAGTTCGTAGGCTAATATAGAAAAAAAAATTTTTTTTCATCGGATTTGATTTTATTATTCAATATAGTTGTCTTCGAGGGCGATACAACGATTATAGCGGTCATACAATGTTTCGATACCATTTTTATAGTACGATTTGTCTTTAGCCTTAAAATAGGCTTCAGTTCACGTGCAGTCCACTCGGCTGATTGTCGATTGGACTCTGATGTGAAATGATGGAGCCATGTTTTATCCATTGTCACATATCGATGTAAACATTCGGATTTATTACTATTGAACTCCTCCAAACTTCTTATTTTGTGCTTCACTTATTTCAAACCTCCCCAAGCATTGACATTTAGAATTAAATGTCTAATGCTATCTTCATTAATAAATTCGATATTTTTCAATACTATATTCTAATAACACAGGTGTCATCAATTCGAGTCTGTTATATATGTATTCTTTTTTATAAATTCTGTTATCTGGTAACAATTTAAAATTTTCAATCTGGTAATACTGTGCTTTTGTTTATTTTTACATCATCTAAAAGCAAAATGAGTAGAAAATTGAAAAAATTGAATAAATTTATTTTATTTTTTTTTTTTGTCCAAGAAAGCAGTCTACTTAAGGAGAAAGTCCGTTGTTCTTATTTAGTCGACAACAGACTCTACCAAAGAACTGTTCAATTTGCACTAAACAATCGACTTAGATCAATTTCGTAACTCGAATAAATTTGTTGTAATCTAGTTTACTTACGCGGCTTTATGTAGACTTTATGTAAATAATTATGTAGACATTATGTAAATAATTATGTAGACTTTATGTAGATAATTCCGAGTAACCCTTTCTACGAAGTCTGTTTTACAATTATACGATTCAGTAACATTTCGAATTAGATGTAGTTTAGTTAATTTATTGCTTTAAAAATTTTGCTAAAGGAATTTTGTTGAAAATTAATCGAATATCGATAATAGGTTTCGGGTTAAACTCTCGACGATTTATGATCAAATTTTTGCGTTTTTTTTGTTTTTCTCTTGTTTTTTACTATCCTCTTGCAACCACAAATAATCCAAGAAGGAGAAAGCAGATGTCAGAGCAGTTTTTGATAGATTACTACTACTTCGAATGGATGATATCAATAAAGACGTTATCGTTAATTATATTTTCACAACCTGCTTTTAATAGTAGTAATGGAAAAACCATATTTAGATCATAAATTCACGGGGAACCTTCAGTTTCGTGTGAAGTAAAAATATAATATAAAATGAAAAAAAAAAAAAAAAAAAAAACTATGCCATTAAAAAATATAAATTTTTGGAAGAAATCAAACAGAAAAAAAAGCAATTTTCAATAAATACAAGACGCGACCATAAAAACTGGACAAAAAGATTTTAACATAGATAATCCCCAATCAAAGAATGAAAAAAATAAAAATAAAAATAAAAATTTTTTAATACCTTTAAGCATTTTTAACAAAGAAACAAGAGGAATATTATTTTACTTTCAAATGAAATGAAGTTGAAGTCATTTCGGATGTTCTCTAAGTTAAGGTTTTTAATTTTTGATTTTACGTAAATATTAATATAAGAACCGAACATGAAAAGGTTTTCTTTGTCAGTAGCGGTCAAATTATAAAAGTGTAAACAACTTGCGCGAAATCATTTTAACAGGGAAAAGTTTAAGTACAAAAGAGAGATGGCATACATTCTTTCCATTGCAATATTTATAAATATCGCATCATATAATTGCCTAAATACAAAGGTAAATAATGAAGTTATATGTCTGCTAATTAAGAAGAAGACAAAGATTTTGAAAAAAAAAAATTTAACAGTTTCAAGGTTATCATTACTCTAAGCCAACGGAGCGAGCTTCAAGAGAGAATGATACAAATATTTTGCCGCAAAACGATTTTGTAAATGATCTGATAATGGAACATAAACAACAAATCGTTAGCTCTATTTTAGACGATGTACCGTCACACTTTCAGATCGGAAATAAATCTTTTATACGCAACAAATGCGCCGAATGTGGTAAACAAAATAAATTTCATTTATCTTAACTCCCTTACACGGCTTTTTATCACTTTTTTGATTCGTTTTTGATTCGTATTTGGTATTTGTTTTGTTTTTTTTTTTTTTTTTTTTCTTTGTCTTATAAAAAGCATGTGGCGTTCCGAACGTTAGCCGTATAGTGGGTGGCAGTAAAGTTCGCACCAATAAATATCCTTGGACAGCTCAAATATTGAGAGGACATTTTCAATTTTGTGGCGGTACTGTAATTAACGATCGTTACGTCATGACAGCAGCTCACTGTATTACGAGTAAAAAAAGTATATCGATACGTTTATTGCAATTGGATAAAAATTCTCGACAAGAAGGAGTTATAAGGAAAATTTCATCTATTCAAGTGCATCGGGCTTTTAATGAGATCACTCTACAGCATGATATAGCTCTATTAAAATTGGAAACGCCGTTGTTGTTTAAAAATCAATTAAGACCAATTTGTTTGCCTTCCAGTTTAGATCAAAATTTCGATTTCAGACAGGTGTTTTGTGTTTGCAAATCAGAATTAAGATAATTTCCAATCATTGAAATTGTAATAAAAATTATAGGGTATTGTTGCTGGTTGGGGTCTAAATTCCGAGGACGGTTTACCTTCTGATTATTTGCAAGAGGTTACGGTACCGATTATCACTAATACACAATGCCGTTCCACTACCTACAAAGAAATGATTGTAGAGACAATGTTATGTGCTGGTTATCCAAAAGGTGGCAAGGATGCCTGTCAGGTTCGTTTATCCTCTATAGCCCGATATATTACGCTGTATATTATTATTATATTTTAGGGCGATAGTGGAGGACCTTTGATAGTACGAGATGGTACAACTGTTTTTCGTTTAGCTGGTATTGTTTCGTATGGATTCGGTTGCGCTGCACCTCATACACCGGGTGTTTATACGCGTGTTAGCAAATATTTAGATTGGATTTCGGCCAATACGCGTGATGCATGTTATTGTATCAAATGAAAATGAGTTCAAAACATTTTTATTTTTAACTTATGCTTTAAAAAATAAAAAATACAATAATTTTTTTGGAGTCAAACTTTTTTAAATTTAAAATGTTAGTTTATCACCTTGACAAGTAAAGAAGTTTTTTATATATAAAGTGCATCACAGGTAACCCAGTATAATAGTAAGTATAGGGTATATAAAATGAATGTCCCAACATGCTTAACACATTTTAAAAGTAAATAGTAAGAATACCAAGCACTTAAGCTACGAGTTTTTATTACAAAACCAGACATTTTCAACATTTTTAACAAACACACATACGTACAAAGGAAAATAATAAAGAGAAACTTACACAAATGTAGAATAATTGTTAAAAAAGCAACCGTAAAAACACCTTACATTTCAATTATTATAGATTTATTTAAGGGAAACAGACGCCCCTTGTGTGTTTAACGTATTTTTGTAGTTTAGAAAAAATTTCGTAAAAGTCTTGTTATCATCATTCGAAAGCGAATAGGATGCAAAAGTAACTACATAGTTCCTACCTTTACGCCTTCATCAACAATAATTAATTAGATTCTTGTCTGATAAATCTAAAGCTGACTTTCTTTTCTCACAAAGATAACGATTTTAGCAGAATCATCGCGAATTCATTTCTTTCCGTTTTGTTAAAGGAATTTCGTCATATTGAGTGCAAAAATTAACCGTCACCTTTGTTAGGTAGATTGCTCCCTAAGCTTTTGTTTGCGTGTTTGTATGTGTGTGTGCGCTTTTGTGTGTGCGTTTGTACTAACTTCAACAACTTCAAGTTTGTGTACTAATTTTTTGAATTGAAAGTGACCCTTCTCCCCTTATCTCATTCGCCTCATTCGCAGATTTACATACCGACAGAATTGAGAAATTCAAAAAAAAAAAAGAGAGAGAAACACGAAATGAAAGAGTTAGTAATCGCCACCTTCACCATTTTTATTATACGAGAGATACAATGATAAACTAAAACTTATAATGAATGAAAAAATCATTAAGATAAATCTGGGTCAATAGAACAAGAAACTAAGCGTTTAAAGTTAAGAAAATAATTTTTTATTTTCAAAACCTCTTTATTACTTCTAACTCCATGCGAATATATAAAAGAAAGACACCAAAAATTCAATTACAATTAAATTAAGCTACAAGTATGACTTATATATAGAATGGACGCCTGTTTTTTTTCCAACGCTAAAGAAAGGTTAACTGCAATATGACATGAAACAAAAGACTTAAGCAAAAAACTTGAATTAAATAATGAATCTAAACTTAGAGCACACAAATGTCTCATATATCTCATATCTCTCTAACGAATGTATGTAAGTATGTATTATTTTTGTCATAAATAGACAGAAAGAAAAAAAATTTAAAAAATTTATTTAATGCTTTTTATGCGTTCATTAATCTTTCAACTATTGGACGATATGGTTAATATTACCATTAAAATAATCATACAAATTGAAAAGAATTCTAACTAATTGCAGTTGTAGTTGTAGTAATTATAATATCTAGAATAGTTAGGAATTAATAATGAAAACTGATGTATATATATATATTAGTTTGGGGAAAAAGAAATCCATTATTTTTTCGGTAGATGGCTACACTGGCAGATTTCTCGTAAAGTATCGATCAAACCATTTCAGATTTATGCTCGTTGGAAAGGTGACATTTCGCAGTAAAAAAAATTCTTTTGTTGTTTTTTGTTTGGTGCATTCAGTTGTGAGTTACAGCGTGTTAAAAATGGAAGTGAACAAAGAGAAAATTCGGTACATTTTACAGTTTTTCTTTGACAAAGGCGAAAATGCAAGCCAGGCGGCTACAATTGTGAATGGTGTTTATGGTTCCGATACTGTAACAGCCAATTATGTGCAATTTTGGTTTCGTAGATTCCGTTCAGGAATTTTTGATGTTAAAGATGCACCTCGCACAGGTAGGCCGGTCGTCGAAAATGTCGATAAAATCGGAGAAATGATCGAAGTTGACCGGCATGTTAGCAGTCGTAACATCGCCCAGGAGCTAAAAATCGACCATAAAACAGTTTTAAACCATTTACACAAAGATGGATTCAAAAAGAAGCTCGATGTTTGGGTGCCACACCAATTAACAGAAAAAAACCTGATGGATCGAATTTCCATCTGCGAAGCCTTGGCCAAACGGAATGAAATAGACCCATTTCTTAAACGGATGGTGACTGGAGATGAGAAATGGATCACGTACGATAACCCTGTGCGAAAACGATCGTGGTCAAAGAGCGGTGAAGCACCTCAAACGGTGGTCAAACCAGGACTAACGGCCAGGAAGGTTTTGCTATGCATTTGGTGGGACTGGAAGGGGATTATTTATTATGAGTTGCTTCCATATAGCCAAACGCTAAATTCTGATCTCTACTGTCAACAACTGGACCGTTTGAAGATAGCGATTGACCAGAAACGGCCAGAATTGGCCAACAGGAGAGGTGTCGTGTTCCACCAGGACAACACTAGGCCACACACATCTACAATGACTCGCCAGAAACTTCGGGAGCTTAGTTGGGAAGTTTTAATGCATCCGCCATACAGTCCGGACTTGGCACCAAGCGATTATCATCTTTTTCTTGCATTGCAAAATTTCTTTAATGATAAAAAATTGGAATCTAGGGAGTATTGTGAAAATCGACTACTAGAGTTTTTTGCAAATAGAGACCAGGACTTCTATGAGAGAGGCATTTTGAAGTTACCTTTAAAATGGCAACAAATCATACAACAAAACAGTGCATATTTGACCCAAATCGGACAATCCGAAGCATGTTAAATAAAGTCCTGAAGTTCATATAAAAATAATGGATTTCTTTTTCCCCAAACTAATATATATATTTGTGTGTGTGTGTGCAATAAGAAAAAGCAAACATTTTTCATAGGGACCACCAAAGGTACGATAAAATGTTTTCAACGGTTTAAAATAGCGAAATGGATACTATAGAGATCTTATCATCAATCATTGGATTCTACATTAATTTAGGCATGTCTGTCCGTCCTTCTTTCATTGTTACTTGTATTTGATAAACATTGTCACAGTCGTAAAAACGAATACAAATTTGTCAATATCATTTAAAAATTTTTCCTCCAAACCTTGATATTGACAATGGTTCAAATCGGTCGAAGGGCAATGTCAGATAAATTGAGAAATCCTCTGCTTTTTTTTTTTTTTTTTTTTGCTTTTTACTTATAAACTTTTTGTTTCTTATACCCAACATCGAAATCATTTTGTCATTTTGTTTGCAACACCTAAAAGGAAGCTTCAGATGTATATATGCTTTTCAACAGCATCATATTTAGAATTGCGATTCAAGTATTTCTGTCTATCCGTATAAACATTCTTAATTAGTATCAAATTCGGAATCCATTTAGATTTATCCGCCCGTGCATTTGTCCGCTTATGCGTGTAATGTCTGTGGTAAACATTCTCCTGGCCGCAAAAATGCAGATATCGGCTTCAAATATGGCAGAAAACATTAGGGGTTCTTTTTTCACATAGGTTGCTATAGAAAATGGGCCAAATCGATTACAGGGCCACCTCTACAGTATAGACTGAAAGAACGTCTATTTTCTGTCTATTGCTCTGAGTGCTTTTCACGCTATTCCATGGATGGCTGTGTTTTACGGTATTCGATAAAAATAGAAAGAAATCTGCCATGCCCACCTATTCCAATTTCGTTTTTCTCCCTTTTTTAAGATAACGGTGGGAAGTACAAAAAAAAAATGCAATTATGGTACATGTTATTTTGTACGTACGTACATGTCC
Source organism: Glossina brevipalpis (assembly GCA_000671755.1). Classification (NCBI taxonomy): domain Eukaryota; kingdom Metazoa; phylum Arthropoda; class Insecta; order Diptera; family Glossinidae; genus Glossina; species Glossina brevipalpis. The sequence goes on from KK351031.1 coordinate 1,722,396, forward strand.
TTGTTTATTCACAAATTATAAAAGTAAGCGATAAAGTTATACATTTTATATATAACTTATGGGAAATTATTGCTTTCGAGTATTTACAAAAAAAAAAAAAAAAAAAAAAAAAAATCATTCAAAACCGACCTCTTGTTGAAATGTTGATATTTAGAGCTCATCATCGAACCTGTACAAAATTTCGTTTTTCAATACGCTATTATGTCTCCCAAAATATTTTTGTAATTTTACCAGTTATTCGATCTCATTTATAACGTTTGTAAAGTTTCTATTTATATTTATACCGTCATATAAAATAGCTTTTATTATATGACACTGAAGCGAACAACATATTCAAATTAAAAAAGTTGTTTGTTTGTAAGCGAGCGCGCACGCGCGCCCTCCTTTGTTGTGTGTGTGTGTGTGTGTGTGTGTGTGTGTGTGTGTGTGTGTGTGTACGCTTCTATTACATAACATTTGATACTGAAAATGAATAAAATTTAAATAGGTACGCATTGTGTTATCATTTATATAACTGCTATGGTGTTTGCATTCAAGACAATCGTGAATATTTGTATATAGTTTACTCAAAAATACATTCAAATGAGGCAGACTCACCACCAACTTGATCACATATGCGAAAATTTCAAAGTAATATTTTGTAAACATAACGTAACGTAACACAACGTAACTTTCATTAAAAATAAAAAAAAAAAAAAAAAAAAAAAACTAAAATTAAATTCAAAAATCTTTCCAGTTTTATGCTTAACAAGTAAGGTTTTCTTTTAATATTTTTAGGACTGAAAATACTAAGGAAAACACTGATCGCGTTTAATAAAAATCTTAAAAGGTACTCTAATAAGAGACTGAAGATGATGGTTTCATCATTACTGCATTAAAATGCTATTCACGTTAACACAAATGTTTTTCAAATATATCTCAATTGAATTGTTTATTGTGTTTGTTTTTTTTTTTTTTTTTTTTTTTTTTTTTTTTAAGTATTTCTGTCCACATCATCGATGCATAAATGCATACTAACGCCTGTAAATACAACACTGTCGGCAAGACTAGCTTTGTAACCGTTTTTCGAACGGTCAAGAGAGTTGCAAAGCGACATAAGAAATTGAAATTTAGCTTAAGTACACTTCACAAATTAATTCTTTAGATTGATCTCCTAACGAGACCATCCTAACGATAGTCAAGGAATTGAAACATTGTTTACATATCTAACAATACCATCTAACAATATGACATTTGTTCTGAATATTCTTCAAAATTCTTCAAGCAAAAAGCAGAGAGAGAGAGAGAGATCGTCATCTTATGGGAAATCCGGGAACCAACGAAAAAAAAAAAAAGCTTTGCTTTTTATACGTTTGCTTACAGTAGTGTGTATCGAAAAAAATTTGCCAAAAGGCGGGTGTAGCTTTCTTACTTGTTTTTTTTTTTCACTTGGTTTTTAATATCCACTGTTTTCATATTGCGTTTATTATCTTTCACACTGACCCAGTTTCTTAACAGCAAGTGCAACGAATTGACTAACCAAACGTGTCTGCAATATAAATGTAAAGTTGGAAAAACTCTCGTGAAGCTATTCCAGCGAAGCGGCGACATTGGCTTAAAGGCAAATTTTATGAATATTTTCTTAAAAAACAAAGTTTTTTTTTTTTATTTTTATTTTATAATTACGATAATTTACAACACATATACACCATTTAAGACCTTAAGCTGAATTTTGTAAGTGGAAATAACATAAAAAAAAAAATTAAAAAAATTATAAATGGGAAAAAAAACTAAGAGTTAATTTCAGCTCACATAAAAAAAAAAAAAACATTATTTTATTTCATTTTAGTTTGAAGTTTTCTTAAGCATAACTTTTCTATACATAATTTTTTATTAATATTATTTTCTACTTTAAAACGTATTTAAGTCGCATTAAAGAGTGTGTAGATATTAAGCCAAGTTAAACTAATCGATGGAAATTTTCAATTTTCCTATTAATAGAATTTAGCAATGTTTTGACCAGATCCGCTTACAAGAAAAAAAATAGTTTAACTAAGGAGGCAAGGCGCGCCACTGTTACCAACCACAAAATAAAACCCATACTTTTTATCATTTTTTTTTTCATTTGAAGGAAAGGGTATAATAGAATTGTAATATTTAAGTAATTGGATTAAGTGTATAATTAAATATTAAAACAAAAAAAAATTATATTTGAAAAATATTAAAAAATGGCAACACTGCATACCAATCTCTCTAAACACATCTTTAGCTCAAAGAGCTCTACGAGGCACATAGCGTAACTGATTCAAGTTTGTATTTAAAATAAAAAAGAAGAAATACTTTTCATCTACATTCCTAGATATATCTCGAGAAACTCATAAGATTTTATAGATAAAGAGATTTAGAGATCTTTTTGTGTGTTTGATGAGTAGTTGAATGAAAAAAGAACTTTTTCATTAACAAAAAATACTGATTTGAAGGTACTGGAGAGTAAAAAACTGTAAAATGAAAAAATGAAAATTTGCTATAGTCATGGTGTGTCTCGATCAAGCTGAAATAGCAATTTTTTTTTTATTTTTATTTATGCTTTAAGCTAATTACGTACACTTTCTAAAGACATCTCTTAGTGAAGATGAAAAAAAATCAATAAATAAAAAATTAGACTATAACTTCCCAGCAGGGTGTCATTCGATATAGGCAGTCTTCTGGGAGAACTTATGGAAAAACTCTAAATTTCGAAAAAGAAATTTTTTTTCTAGATAATGAATTTTTTATTATTTATGTAACTTTCTGACGTCACCCCTTAACTAATTATATCCCTAATGAATATTTTTAGGCCTAATCTAAGGGATGAAAAAATTTAATAAAATTCCCTGATTTTTCGGTATCAGATACAACAGGATACAGAATATACACAATCGAATAGCTACACAAATTTTCGTAGCCAACACTTACAGAAAAACACATTCTTTTAAGTCTACTAGCAACTTGTTTCCTGTTCTCAGATCTCAAAAGGATGCTCACTGGACAGAGAAATTTCGCGTCAAAAAAGTTGCTTCACTAAAAGTGCTATAACCCACATACTAATAGTGCAACACAGCTATCAAATTTATTTGAAGGTTAGGGCTAACTAAAAATCATATGGATTTTAATACTAGTAGCGCCATCTATGTAGATTCACTGATTGGGTGCTCGAGCAACAGCGTTTGGATGACGATTTTTCGCATCAAATTTTCGTTACTGATGAGGTTCATTTTTCGTAACGAATTTTCTTCACTGATGAGGTTCATTTTTCGCTTGACAGATATATCAACCAGCAATATGGTCGCATCGGGAACAGCGTAAATTTACAAGTAATTGGTTTTTAAAAAATTCACTAAAATAAAGCGATTTATTAATATGTAAGTTAGATTACATATGAAAGACGCACAACTAAAGTGTTTTAGATTTTTTTTATGATAAACTAGAGGATATGCCTGCTCTCACAACCTCTTTTACTGGAACAACAGAAGCAAGTGAGTCTTGATTTGAAACTTTTTTGTTTTTTTGTTTAAATTAGAAAACCAACATTCGAATGCTGAATTACGACTCTGTGCACCCAATTTCTATCGTCAGTGGTTAGTGGTTCCATTCGACTCCGTATTCATTCAAAATCAAGTGAGCGCCATTAACATCTTTTATTTTTGTCCATTAGACAGAAACTGGGCCATCTATTTTGTATAACTTTTCGATATGATGTATAAGCATTTATTTATTTTCTAAGCTCCCTGTACAAAAATGTAAATGAGACAACAACAGCTGTTCGGGAAAACTTTTATTTATTTTTTCTTTGAAGGCACTGTGCATACATTAACACGTCATGCATAGAAATATTAGCATGAATTTAAGCCAAAACTCTAGTCAACAGTTTTATCTATGTACTTAAAGGATTTTATGCTTTAGTTGACAACATTGTTTAGCAGCTCTGTACTATATAAAAATACTCTAGTGACAAATTTACCGTTATTTGATAGACATCACGAAATATAAATTGAATAATAAATACTCACTATTATTACAATTTTTTTTTTTTTTTATGAATAGAGAGTGTTAAGCTATTTTTATGTCCAAAAAATTTATGGTTCTTCATATCACTCTTATCGAATAATTTTTTTTCTCCTTCAATTAAACAAATTTATTTAACCTTTTTTTTATAAGCCCTTTTCAACCTTATTTGTGTGTGAAACTAAAAGTAAAATTTTGCCATGTTTTTATAAACTTCTTTATAAATTCTTGCGGTTATACTTTTCTTATATGTATATATGAACATATAGGTGACCTTTATCTACCTTCATTACAATGTATATTCATCACAAATGTGTGGTAATGTAAGCTGGCAATGCTTAAGACTTCAATAAAAGAATTATTACATGAATATTACAACAAAAATAAATTATAAGATTTTCATTCATATTCATTCATGGACGATACCGTAGATTAGTTTCCTTGATTCTACTAAAACTGAAATCAATGGAAGTAAAACAGTTACCAAATTAAGTCAATAATTTTCAGGGATTTCAAGAAAGTGTTCGAGACCACAATGAATGTGCCTCTATAGACACAATATATATATAGACACAATGACACAGATCGCCGCAATAAGTTTAAAACTTCGTTTTGTATTCAGAAAAAGGGTTAATTTAAATATTAACGAAAAAACTCTATTTAATTTCGTAGCAAAACTAAAATGAATATAACTTTCGAATTTGTTATATCCAACAAACAAAGGCTATAACAATTTTTTTATCAAATCACGCATCAGATATATATTCATATTGAGGACATATTGTTTTGATTAGCTTAAGTTAAAATTAGTTTAGTTAAAATCACGTCCGAAAGTTTTGAAATATTTTGTTTCGAGAAGCTAAACTCTAATCCCTGAAAAAATCAGCCAGAAAGTATTAATAAAAACAAATAAAATATGCTCTCGATCATTTATCAAAAATTCAATGCCTCATCAAACAAAAAAAATGTATACCGAAGAATTATAGCACAACACAGAGGACAAACGAATTTAATTACGTTGTCAATCGTTATCTTTTGATTTGATAATTAGTTTGATAGATATGCATCATGTCTACCCAAAATGAATTTTTTATAAATTTCGAATCCAAGTCTAAGGACAAAGTTAAATGATACGCGATATTCGCCTTAAAGTGAGTAGAGTTTCCTCAATTCTTTTTTTCTTTATTCTTTTCTTAAAGCAAGTGTAGTCTTGTTCAGTTGAACAAAAACTGGGTTAAAACCAGTTAGCCAGCCCCATTTTTTTATTTTTTTTTTTTTTTTTTTTTTTTTTTATATTGATATTGTGTACATATTGTTGCAAAACGGCTAACATTG
>KK351031.1:1728014-1739755 GCA_000671755.1 Glossina brevipalpis
AAAAGTTTGATTTTGTAAATGTTTTTTTTTTTATCACATTTCGTTGCCGTTCTTGTTGCTGCAATTTTACGAAATTGCTTTCCTTTCATTAATATGTTTAAATGCATTTAATTTAACCTGAAATGCTATAATTTATCACTATAGATTTTTATTCTTTTTATATTTAACAGAAAAATATTTCAAATTGCATGCTTTTAGCTAAAAGATATAACAGAGAAAATGTTCTAGAATTTATTAATTTTTAACGAGAATCGTTGTTTTATTTTCTGATAAACTTTACAAAGAAAAATATACATTATAATATATTAGAGATTCAAACATATAAAGTCATATATCATATATAATATCATGGGCGAAAAATATTGAAAACAAAATTAATTATTAAGGAAGAAAGAAAATCATTTGTCTAGCAAAAATGTGGGCTCAACGATATTCGTTCCTCATCTATTTTTGTATCCACCTTTTTCAGATATGGCTACAGCCAGAAGTAGACAAAATAGACTGACCTAAATAAACCCTATATGTATAGTAATAGATCTTAATTAAAAGCATCACCAACTGCGAAAAGTTTTGTGTCAGTATAGGGTCCCTCAACAACAATGAACTAATTAAATTTTTTCATTTTTTTTCATGCAAATGGCAACTCTGAAATTTTATCGATATCACCTACGATTGTAACGATTATTCAAAATGAAGTACTATATAAAAGAAGAACGCATTAGGAGGATTGTGAAAACCGCTTACCCTGAGATCATTCGCAAACTTCACAGAATTTTCGGTCAAGAAAGTGCACCAAATGTGTAAGCAATTCGAATAGTAGTCAAAAAAATTTAATAAACCGGGTCGATTACGAACTTCTTTTTTATAGTCTTCTTTGCCTCGACGTATGGGGCGATCGTCTAAAAACATTGCTCCTGTAAACGAAAAAGCACTATTTGATGAAGTTCTTAAGTGAGAATATTTCTTCTAAAAAAAGGATAAGAAAGGAAAAAAGAAAAATTGTTTCGATATTTTTTTTTGAATCCCTTTCTTATAATCTTTTTGACAAAAGCTAAACCTTGAACGTACAAAGCAGATAGTAAATTATGATGAAAATTGAATACAGAATAATGATTCGATATATATATTCGAATATAAACTTCAAAAACGGCTTGTCACAAAAACTAAACTATTACACGGCAAAAAGACATAAATTTTGGTATTGTGTAACGAAGACAAGTGAAGAACCATATTAGTCTGCTCTGCTCGATTACAACAATTTAACTTGTTTTTGAAATAACAATGGCAACGTCAATGCATTAATCGAACCAAGAAACCCATTATATTTTCCAAATGAATCCAAAAATATCGAACACTCACTCATCACTCAAACTGTAATCGATTTCTTAAATTTTCCGATAACTTTAAACTTTTAAAGAGCAGAAACGCCACATAGTATACATATGCTTGATCAACATCAAATTTAGGAACGATTTAAGCATGTCCGTCACTCCGTCTGCCCATCTGTATAATGACTACGATAAACATTCACCTGATCGCAAAAGTGAAGATCTCTGAACACATCGGCTTCGCACTTGACAAAAACATTGGAAGTTCTTTCATGCAGATTACTAGTGAAAATGGGACAAATCGGCCAAAAGACACGGCCACAGTAGAACGTAAACTGAGAAAACTTCCGCTTTTAAGAAAAAAAAAAAGTTGGATTTTTTCTTCATATAGATTTATAAAAATTTTCAAATTTTATGAAGCTAACTCTTCTCTAGCATTCGCATAAAAATGGAAAGGATCTATCACGCTCACTCTCTATAATTTAGTATTCGATTTTTATTTTCTTGTCAAAACGTTTGTAATATTAAGAAAAAAGCTACGGAAACTCTATAAAAGATATATACTTAATTATATATACTTAACTAGTATCAAATTCGGAATCCATATAAACGTATCTACCCATCCGTCTGTCCATTTGTATGTCCTCTTAATGGTGTAATAATGTCTGTGATAATCATTTTCCCGATCAAAAAAATTAAAATAACTGGATGAAATTTGGCAAAAACATTGAAAATGCACGTACGCTGGTCTTAAAGATAGACAAAATCGGTCAAAGGACACGATATATAACACGACATAGACTCAAAAACTACTTTTTGGGTATTTTGCCCATAAAGTTTGCTCATAAAGTTATACAAAAAAAAAAAAAACCCGCGGGACTCCATACAAATAGAAAAAAATTTGGTACGCCCACCTATTAAAATGTAGTTTTTTTTTACCTTTTTTTAAGATGGATGGATATGGTGGCGGATATAAAAGATTCGGCACAATCGAATATAATTTTCTTGTTTGTTATTCTTAGAATCATTAAAAAAAACAACTTTATCGTGACTTGAAGTGCAAAACGGTCTTCAGTATGTACAAATGTGTGCATAATATTAAATAAAATAAATTTATAATAAGTACACTGCAAATGGAATGTTGAAATGAGTGTAATGTGTACACCCTTTGTGAATAGTATAAAGAGGAATTCAGCTACTATGTCAACGATATAAGAAACTATTTAAAGCTTATATCGTTTTTAAGCTATTGTCTTCTGCTTTTAATAAAAAAAAACACACACACATTCACTATTTATATTATATACGCTTCATAATAAACTCCAATAAGTAGATATAAAATATGGCTGAGCGCCAACTTTTGAAAGAGAAAAGAAACAGTAAACGCAAAATTAAAGCCAAAGTCATTGTCAAGGTTATAATATATATATATATATATATATATATAATAACGATAAATTATAAAGAAAAGTTGAAATATATATATAAAGGAATGAATTATATGGGGATAATTTTTTGTTTTCTACTATATAGAGATCTAAAACCCGGCAAAGACGCAAAGACCGTTAGTTATATTAATTCATTAATAAAGAAATAAAGAGGAAAAATTGAAAGAGATTAACTCTATTATAGATAAGCTATCTTGGTTTAGAAGTAGCTATTTGGGTCCGGAATTATGATTTACATTTCAAAAAAAAATTGAAATTTTCATTTTATTTTAAATCTTTTTTTATTTGTATATCTAAATTTATTACTAAATATTATAGCCCATTGCTAAGCAACAAAATAAACAAGTAAACAATTTCATATAAAAAAAGAGAATTATTTGAATAAATAAATTTCATTGACACCTGATGTTGTTATAACAAATTGTAATCAAAATTACATCGATTTACAATTATGACGTATATGAAAAGTAAGTACGTACGTATATGTAATTATAATCGTAATTAAAGCAAATATTTTTAAAGAAATATTTTCTATATTTGTTTTAAAATTTGTATTCAAAAATCATCATTATTTCACTTAGTTGCTTAATTGACTACAGAGAATTCTAATTGATATTCAATGTATTCTCTCTCCCTACTTCCCCCATTAGATAATTAACAGCATACTGATCATCGCATCATCAGTGATTCATAGATTTATTGTAACAGATTCTTAACTGAATGATATCTAGCTTTTGCTATAACAAATGGGAACGTAATGAAATAAATTAAAATAAAAAGAATCATAAGACAAAATACACGATCCCAGGGAAACATTAAGAGTACAACCTGTTTTACTATGACGAAAATCAATAGGAATGTCTACACAGATATTTTGTTTTTTTTTTTTTTTTTTTGCTTTTAGTATTATTTAACCATTAAAAGGAACCTTTTTTTTTATTTTTGGTTTTTGTGCTTAACTTACCTTAAAGGAATTTGCAAATATTTTTCCTGGTTTAACTGTTAGTTTCCTCTCATATCCAAATAGTTGGTTTTTTTCTTTTGTTTTTTGACGTGTACTCACTCGGCTTAAGTTGTCGTACCACAATTCCTGGTGGCTGGTATCGATGACTGTGTCAACCACACTTCCTCGTCTGAGTCTTGTGTTTTTATCTTTACTTCAAATACCACTTTTTTTTTGCACACATTCAAGTTATATTTTTATTTATTTACTTTTTTATTTTTTATTTTTTTTTCATATATATATGTATATATATATATACATAAAACTGTCACCAATTTTTTCTTTTTTTTTTCAAGTTATTGGTTTACTTTATAAAAATAACGTATATTTATGTAGACATACATACATACATTCATGTGCATATTTGTATGTATTTGATATCGTGTTATAAGGTTTCTTTAACTGTTTACTGTTCTTTGTTGCTTTACTGGTGCTGTGTGTAAATCCAATGATTTGTTTAAAAATATTTTATATGTTTGGTAGCTTTTGCATAAATTATTTTACATTCAAAAGGTTAAACTGTGGTTTATAAAACAACTTTTCTTTCTATGAATTACAATAAAGATAAAAACAAACAAAAAAAAAACAAAGAATAAATCTTATTCAAGTTTTTAAGGATTGGTTACCCGTGGATACCATTGAAATATTAATGATTTTTTTTTTATTGCCTTTTACGGGAGGATGACGTATTGTATTAAATATTTTCTAAGTATTGTCAAGTGTTTAATCTAGAATTGAATATCTTAGATTTTGCAATGTAGACGTATTTTTCTTTAATTTAAAATTTTCAAGCGATTTAACCTCATCCCTCACTCTGACGGATGCACTATTTAACTGTTTATGCATTTAGTGAGAATTACAATCGCAAAGATCTAAACAATAAATTATTAATAATTATTACAAAATAGAAAACATTGACAATAAAAAATTTAAATTTACTTAACTTGTTTTAAGTACGAATCGATCAGATATTTAAAAGTTTTAGATGTCAAAAGAAGTTCAGATCGATATCTGATATCGTAAAGATGTCAACCATAAATTATCGATAATTTAGTGATAATGACAAACTCGAAAATATTGACCGAAAACTTCGTAATACACTGAAGAACTTACATTAAAATATATATGCAAAGAATTTCCTTTTATTTATTATTAAGGTTGTGTTCCTAGATGAAATATATCCCTTTATGAAAATTTATATATATTCCTAAAACTCATCAAAGGATATATGTGTCAAATTTTAGGTTTATATTTGAAATTGAATATGGATCCATACATTCATTGTAATTCCGTAGATCTCCATGTCATTCGCTATATATACGATATTCGCTGATTATCGTCAGTTGTGCATAGAAATCGAAAACCGTTTTCTTACAATCTCGATAAATTTCTACATGCAAAACTTATATGTAAAAGCTAAAGATGTAATAATTTAACAGACAGAACTAGAGAGAGAAAGAGAGACAGGCAGAGAAAGAGAGATAGAAAGAGAGAGAGACAGGCAAACAGGTCGAGAGAGCGAGAGTCAGACCGACAGACAGACAGACAGACAGAGAGAGAGAAAAAGAGAGGCAGACAGATAGACCGTGAGAGAGAGAGAGAGAGAGAGAGAGAGCGCGAGAGTGAGAGAGAGAGAGAGAGAGAGAGNAGAGAGAGAGAGAGAGAGAGAGAGAGCGCGCGCGAGTGAGAGATAGAGAGAGAGAGAGAGAGCGCGCGCGAGTGAGAGATAGAGAGAGAGAGTCACACAAACAGACAGACCATGAGAGAGAAGGAGAGAGAGAGAGAGAGAGAGAGAGAGAGAGAGACATACAGACAGACACACAGACAGACAGACAGACAGACAGACAGACCGAGAGAGAGGGAGAGTTAGACAGACAGACCGATAGAGAGAGAGAGTTAGACAGACAGACCGAAAGAGAGAGTCAGACAGACAGACAGACAGACCGAGAGGAAGACAGGCAAAGAAAGAGCAGAAGTGGGAGGGAGAGAGATTAAGTGAAATAATTAAGTGAAATAAATTCCTATACATATTATTTAGTTGCCAACCCAATATATTAGCGAAGTAAATTTATTAAAATTGAAATTTATTAGTCATTTTGAGAACTTGTACTATTTATCGAAAAATTAAAAAATATGAAACTTGACATTTTTCCATATCTTTTTGCTCTTCACTAATTTTTAAAGCAGTTATACAAAACTTCTTTTCATCACAGTTTCGTAAATTATTTAAATTTTATATGATATTATCTGTAGGTACCACCAAAAAAAAAAAAGAAGAAAAACATATCATGTTATGTTTTTTATATGATATATGTTTTTTATAAAGCGATCTATCAAGAGCCTCAAAATAGCTTTCATTTTCAGCAATGACATCATCATTTTAATTAAATCCGTGTTCCATGGAGCAACTCAAATTTTATTTCATGCACTTTTATCATTGTAACAATGGTATTGAATATATAATATATATATATATATATATAAAATACAATATTTTTAACATAACTATTAAGTAAACGCGGTATCCGGTTGATAAAAAGTCCCGTTATGTCATAAATTTTCATGCAAAAAAACTTTAGAATGCTGACTATCTCTTCTAACTTCACTTTTCGATTATGAAGAATAGATTACAAGATTTTTTCGATATTTCCTCGCTTCTTGTCTAAACGATTCTTTTAAATGTCCACTGCGTTCGGTATTATCGATGTCCGTAAAACCTCGTTTGAATACAATAGATCTTTCAGATCATGGTACGGGTTGCCCGCAAACAATATAAGAGCTCGTTTAAAATCAATAAACAATCGACAAACTCAAGCCCATACTAAGTTTCAGCGATATTTTTTTCTATTCCAAAAGCTATACTTAATCAATAAATGAAATTTGGATGTATCCATAGCTTGAGAAATAATAAAAGTATTATTGCTAAACAATCGCTGTAATTAGTTTTAAGAAATCAGCAAAATAACTTGAAATTTTGACGTAGAACATTTCAAACGAAGACTTTGCATCAGTCCTGAGACTTATTGGACTGTTTATTTTGTAATTTCATCAGGAATGCCCATCTAGAAAGAGCACAAGTATTCTTGATCAGACAAAAAACCTGGCACCGACAAATTTTTGTTTCAGGTCTGCATCTAAGTCAAATTTGAAAAAGATCGAATAAAGATGGTGGAATTACCAAAAAAAAAAAAAATAATAATAATAATAAGTTTTAAAAAAAATTGGTGGTTTCAATATTTGGAATTTTTACGACCGTTTCAAACAACTTTTGTAAAGTTTACGTAAGTTTAAGCGACAAGACAAGACAAGACTTGAAATTCCTTTAAGGGGTAATGCCACAAAATAAAAATATATTTTTGATTATTTTTATTTTTTTTTTTTTTTGTACGAAAGGAAAGGTTGTACAATAATAATCTTTGAATGAGTGATTAAGCGTATATATTATCTAAATATTAAAAAAAAAAAAAAAATTATTTTTGAAAAATATTAAAAAATCGCAACCAATTGCCGCGAATGTCTAAATACAAAAATCATATTCCAAGAAAAAGGCATTTACAGTCTTTTTATGTGTTATAGAAACGTTCTTCTCTGTTATCATAAAGTTTTTTTAAATTTGTTGTAATTAGTCTGCAATCCCAGGACTATAAAAAAGCTTTTCCATATACAATAAATAACGAAACATAAGAAAAAAAATTTTTTTTAAATCTACAGTAATGTTTCCCATTAAGTATATATATATATATATATTGCATTTCGCCCCAAAATTAAAAAGAACTCATTTCACTTAACTAATGTTTGCGATACGATGTTCATTCATGGCATTTTTGCTTTTGTCTTTCTCTCATTTAGTTAAATATTATTCGAAAAGGATGATGATGTTCCGGTTCCAAAGTGAAAAAAATTAGAATAATTTTCATTGAAAACAAGATTGCTTCATAAGAGACATATGTCAATCAGTTTAGTTATATTATTTTAAGTTACTTCTCAAATATATGATCACTGAAATTCATTGAAATTTAGTTATTTAATAATAATTTTATAATAATTATTTTTATATTATTTTAATATATTATAAAATTAAATTTTTTTAAAAAAAAGTTTGGAAAAAATTTGAATATTAATTTATTGTATTAAAAATTATAAAAAAGAACAATTAAAAAAAAAAAATTTATAAATCTGAAAACGAGCTTAATTTTGATAAATTTTTTGATAATAAGTAATAAGCATGAGAAATTACGAGATATATTTCAAAAAATTATTGGACAAAATAGAAAATATATAATTTATAAAATATATATAATAAATTACATTTGATGGCAACCCACATATCGCGCGACTGAAAAAGGAATACTTTTAGCTCCGAATCTCTATCATTTTACTTAAGATTTTTTTTTGTTTTTTTTTTTTCAACATCAAAGTTTATGAAATATTTATAAATAATAAATATTTAACTTTAAAATATACATTAATTAACTCGATAAAGTAGTCATAGTAATCACACTAATAACACAAAAAACCTTTAAAGGATGAAGGATTATATATAGAAGAATCATTCCAAGATGTATACAACTTTCTTTATTACTTGCTTTATTTATATAAAAATGTATTTGAGTTTGAGTTTGAGTTTGAGTTTTACGGAAATGAAAACAAAAAAAAAAAAAATAAAATAAAACCCATTAAAATTATTAATATTCCTGTATGATGCAGTTAAACCACTTTCATAAATACATTACGACTTAGGCGAATGTATAATACATACATATTTATTTATTGTTGCGGTTATGATAATATTTTTATCAGTAATAATTATAAATTCATTGAAAGTTTAAAGTTTTTAAGCAATTTTCACTTGTGAATTGTTACGTGCGCAGGAAATGAAACGAATGAATATCGCTGATGTACTGTGAGTATCAAACTTTAAATTGCCTTTTAATTAAAAAAAAAAAAAAAAGAAATTAAAAAAAAAAATAAATAAAATAGTACACAGAAAAGTTTGCTGCGTTGTTATTGTCATAGTTTATAGCGCAACAAAATAATCTTTTTATAGAAATAGTAACAAGTTTGAGGAGAAAAAATGTTTCAAAAAAGTAAAAAAAAAAAAAAAATATTTAAAAAAAAAAAAAAAAAAAAAAAAAAAAAAAGTTCCGGGTTTTTTATTTTTCTTTCTATTCCTCAATGCACGACAAAAAGCCAAATCAAATCGATTAATTGTAAATGTGTTAAAAAGCGAGCGGCAAACATTGCAATCAATTTTATTAGACAAACGAAGAAGAGATAGATAAACTCACACCAATTTCAATTGAATTGTTGCAGTACGAGACACTCTGAAGGCAAGAAAGTAATATAATGATATGAAACAATTCAATGACACCGATCAATCCCAATCTGGGTACACTTGTCCGTGCATGTGTGCATGGATGTGTGCATCTGTGTGCATGTGTGTGTGTGTGTGTGTTCGAGAGTTTTGAAAGTAACGAAAAATGCAACAATTTGAGAAATGCGTTGATATTATACACTTGGTGTCTGAGATTGGGCACAAATAGTCATAACACAGATTGTCAACGCACAATGAACTTGATAGATCGGTATAATTTTCTACTTTTTCTTTTTCTTTATTTTTTTTCCTTTTCTTTTTTTTCTTTCTTTTTTCTTTTTATTTCCATTTAGCTCTAGAGAAGAGCACGCGAGTAGTGGTTTGCTTATTGCACATTATTCAGATTGCGCTTAATTGTAATTTGTATGGTTGCATACATAGTTATGTGCGTATGCGGCTATGTGGTTGCATGTGTGTGTATGTTCACGTATATATGAGCACCTCACAATACCTATGCAACTAAGTTTTTACAAGATTTACAGTTACTTTTACTAAGTGCATCTCATGCTTAGGAAAAGTAAAAAAACAAAAAAAAAACAAAAAACAAAAAGAAAACAAAAACGAGAAACAAATAGAGAGAGAGAGTGAGATAGAGAGAACCACTGAGAGTTAATTGCCAACAGTAAGACCATTGATGTTGAGTTGATTTCCTACTTTTTTCACTGTGTTTGTACCATTTTGGAAACAAAACAAGAAAATCACAAACAAGCTCTGGAATGCACTTGTTCGAGATCTTCATGCAGGCATTTGTATGGGTTTGTATATGTATATATATGTATATACATACGTACATATACATATACTTGCGTGTGTGTGTTTATGTTTATGTTTATACTAGTATATGAGTAGTTGTTCTTTTCTTTTATTAAAATTGATTAAAATGCATAAAGCATCTCCGTTGAAATTATGCTGATGTTAACACATTTACCCGACACTTGCTTGTATCTAAATTATTATTATTTCTTTTTTTTTTTTTTTGTTTTTTCATATTATTATTTTTAAAAAAAACTTAACACACTCTAGCAATATAACCCATTTTTCGTTATAAATCCCCTTAAGATACTTTCTTTATACAATAATCATAATTTTCTTATAATTTAATTTTAAGGCAAATTATCAATTTTCATGTTTGAAAATTTCTTTCATCCATAAAAACATGTTAACAATAATTAACAATAATAACACAGAAAACAACTTTCATCATCATTTCATTACAACACATCTTACTAAACGCGCACCTATTAATTTTCTAACACCACTCAATTAGATTCAATCGCTAAACATTTTTTTTTTTTTTTTAATTTTCGTAAGATCTCTTCACCATTATTTTAATTTTTTAATTAAAAAAACGTTTCATCATAAACGTTCATTCATGATTTTAATGATTTGTTTTTTTTTCTTTTCTTTTTCATAAACTGACTTTTTGATCGCTACTACTTTATTTGTTTTATTGATACAAATGAAGAAAATATATTTTATGAAATGCAACTTGCTATGTTAGAGCATAAACATCCTTTTATATATAATTGTTCTATTACATATATATACAAGCACGGCGTGTGTTCTTATTACAAAATATAAAATAATGTATAATATAAACCAAGCAATAACAAAGACTGACTACCTTGAAATGTAGCATATATGAACAACAAAAATTATAACATAAGGGCGCGTTTACACGATACTTTTATAATTTTCTAAATTTTTCAGTTTTCTTTATCGATTCAAATGAAAAGTTTGAAAAAAGTTTAGTCGTTTTCGAGCTATTTTTCTTCTTATATTTTTCTTTAGTAATCATTGTGATTTTTTCACAACAGACAACAGAAAATGGAATAGAAATTTAGAATCGATTTTGCTATAAAGGTTTTGTTGAGATGTGTATGTGAATGTCGAAACCGTATTTCTAAACGATGCAAAATATCACAATTCTAACATATCATCTCTCGAGGAACATCTTGGATAAAAACTAATGCAAAAATGATAAAACTGTTTCTCTCTATGGCCGGAATTTAATATGTGAGATTTAATATTCACAGCAAATTTTGCTGGAGTTTAGGAAAATTTTCTTTTCTATAGTTATAAGTCGATTTTCACGGTGATAAATTGTATTCATCTCTCTGTCTATATACCTCTATCGCCGTCTATCTCTATCTCTCTCTTCCTCTCTCTCTTTTCATCTCTCTCTCTTCCTCTCCCTTTTTCTCTTCCTCTCCCTTTTTCTCTTCCTCTCCCTCTCTCTCTTCATCTCTCTCTCTCTATCTCTCTCTCTCTATCTCTCTCTCTCAGTCTATAGTTCTCTATGGCCGTCTCTCTCTATCTCTCTATCTCTCTCTATCTTTTTCTCTTCCTCTCCCTCTCTCTCTTCATCTCTCTCTCTCTATCTCTCTCTCTCAGTCTATAGTTCTCTATGGCCGTCTCTCTCTATCTCTCTATCTCTCTTCCTCTCTTCCTCTCTATCTCTCTCTTCCTCTCTATCTCTCTCTTCCTCTCTTCCTCTCTATCTCTCTCTTCCTCTCTTCCTCTCTATCTCTCTCTTCCTCTCTTTCTCTCTCTTCCTCTCTTCCTCTCTATCTCTCTCTTCCTCTCTA
>KK351031.1:1755545-1814768 GCA_000671755.1 Glossina brevipalpis
CGATTGTTAGCCGAAAGTCTCAACAATTTTTTTTTTTTTTTTTTTTTTAATGAGAAAATTTAATATGTATAAATGCATTGATAAAAAATGCAAGATAACACATTTTAAATAATATGATAATTTAATGGGAACAAAATATGTCAGATTAACTTTTAAGATTAACTCAAATATATTAAGACATTATAGTTTGGCAATTTTCCATCTATTTTTGTCATAAAATATTAAAAATATTATATCCTTTTACCATATAAGCTTTACTTTATTTTCCCTAGAAGTCCTGTATTGTGAAAAGGATTCCAAAGACCAGCGTCGATACGTCAACGCTTACTGTCTTAAATCGTGACTCAGTTTGTTCCAATATTATGATCACTCTTCGAATTGTTGACACATTGTTTACACTTTCTCTACCGAACATTTCGCGAAGTTTGCGAGCTGTTTCAGCGTACCTTTTCCCTTATATTAGGCCTCTGTAACGATCTTACCCCTTAAGTTTTTCTTGGGTGTTGCATACTACATCTGCATAAATTATATCAAAGCATCATCCTAATGCCGGCGACACTTTCTTCTATTCCGAAGCATAGAGCTTGTATAGATTCTTCAAATCTAAAGGTAAATTTTACTGGCTCTATTTAAGGTATTTAAGCACTTAATTGTCAATCAAATAGGAATACATGTGTAATCTAAAACCCAATGCCAAATCCTTAACCACTCTGCCTATAAATTAAAATACAGTTGTAATATGGTAAAGCCTAAGGTTTTAGAAGACATTCGTCCTGAGTATGATAAAGGAAATTTGATGGTTTATTAGTCATAATTGATTTTTCTAAGACCATTGATACATTGAAAATCACATATCACTCTTGGAAATATTAGAATTGTTTTACGGATTCAGTCTCATTGGTATTGCATAAGAGATTCTATTAAGGAGCCGATTCTATTTAGTATATTCATAAACGATTTGATTCCTTTTTATTAAAAATCTCTAATACTCATTTGTATGCTAATGACGGTCAGATTTGTTGCACTCATTCTCGTTGACTTGCACAGATGACCTGACTCATTCAATCATTTAATATTGATCTTTGAAATTATATTCATCAAAAGCAAAAGCTATCGTCATTATCACCCAATAAGTTTATGATATCAGCTTCCTGTCATGTGATAAGGAATGTAGTGACAAATCTAAGATTCAAAGTTAATTCTAGACTGACACCTAACGAGCATATGAACTTTATAGTGAATAATGAAAATACACAATACTCTAAGGAATGGAGAATGAATGAAAAAATTTATTTACACAAGAGATGAAATGAATTATAAACTAGATTTTAATTTGATAACTAATTTAATTAGTTAAATTTAGTGCTTAAAAGTAAAGATATTCTTGTATAGGAGAAAAATGTCTGTAGGTTTGGAATGAATTTTTTTTGGAATTTTAAAAGCAAATGAATATGAAATAATTTTCATAACAGAGGTTGTTCACTAATACCAATAGATCCGGTATATAGTTTACTTATATATATATATAGTTTATATATATATATATAGCATATACGAATTATTTTTATATAGTATTTAGAAAGTGCATGAACTTAACATCATCTAGATAAATTAAAATCAGATCTATTTTACTTTATATCTTTTAGAAAAAGAACCAACATTAATGAGTACATGATGATGACTGATTGACAATTCTTTAACTTCTAAAATATAAACTTGCAGCATAAAAATATAAAAATAATCTTAAATATTATTCGTACAAAGTATAATATAAAAGTGGTTTAAATGTATGAAATGCCCGCTAAATGATTTTAATTAGACAGCGCCACACAATCAGTACGAAAGCAAAAAAGAATCATTCAAGCGAATATACAAAATTTTGCATATACATATGTATGTAATGTATATATATACAATAAGTGTAGTAAATGACAATTTTCTTTTTAATTTTCATTTAAATAGTAAATAATATTATTTCTAGAAGAAGTATGAAGCGAAATCTAGTTATTTATTATTGAAAATCTCTGTTATGCTTCTAAAATATGTTTACTCTAACGTACCGTTTCAATATAATTTAACTTGTTTACGGGAAAGTAAAGAACATAAATTTTGTTAATAATTTATAACTGAAAGCTGTCAAGTCATAGTATGAGAAAAGTACTAATGAAACTCGTTGCTCGTCTCTTTTTTTTCTTCTCTCTTTTTTTTTTTTTTTTGTTTCTTTCTTAATATGATTATCATCTATGTTATCATAATTTGCACACAAAGATTTTACAGACTGGCAATACAGGAAATGTACAAGAGCTGCTGAGTACGAGATGTAATTAAGCATGAACGTGTGTGCGTTCATAAACAAGCAAACCTGCAATTTTTCTATACATCATAAAAAGTGAATAAGATATATAAAGCTATCTATACTAAATATACGTGCAGGTGTTCGTGAGCTTAAAAACAATACAATATTAATAATAATAATATTCGTGCGGTAGTAGTAGTAGTAGAGTAGTAGTAGTAGCAGTACTTGTAGCAGCAGTAGTAGTAGTAGTTAGTAGTAGTAGTAATAGCAGTATTAGTTAGAGTAGTAAGAAAACAGGTGTAGGTAGAGTATTTAATAACGAGCAATTTCACTTTAAAGCGATTTTTAGAATACCCCTCTTCTTAATAATTATTTTATTTCTCATCTTTCGAGAACATATCCAACTTACCGATCAGAATTCTTGACATAGCTCTATTCACATATCTGATACAACCCCCTAGACAATTAATAACAATATTTACGAGCTTTCCTTTTGTTATTTTAGTTTTAAATTTTTTTTTTTTTTTTTGTGTTAAATACATGCTCGCACACACATTTATATTAAATTTAAGATTTTCATTATTATTAACTGTTAGAATATCGTAAAAGTTCCAATAACGGGCGATATACAAACGTGACGCCAGGAAGAATTATACACTAAACAAGAATTCACATACGTTAAGAGATATTTAATGCGCCTTTTTTGTTTGTTGCAACTTGAATGACGAGTCAAGTAAATGCTCTTTCTTCGCTGATGGACGCAATAAAAATGTATGTCACTTCCATAATTACGATGATCGCCATATTGCTTTAACAGTTAGTTTATGTGTATTTACTTACTTATATACTTTTAAGGGCTTCAACTCCTTTTCAAACATGTCTCTAACCGCCAGTAAAACACAGTACACTAATTTTATTGTTTTTTTTTTTTTTTTTTTTTTTTTTTTTCTCAAATATATACAAATGAATAACTACATGCAGCTGCTTCTTGTATCTTTGACACACCCATAACAATTATCAGACATAGCCCCACATGACCCCAACATTCTTATATATTATTATTTAAAAAAGCTAACTAGAAAATAAGCAAATGGGGATATAAAAACCAAAAAAGAAAACCTAATAAAAACATTATAATTGGTCAAAGCCGACCATTACATATTCTGCATCACTTTATCTAACACAATTCTACACTTATTGTCGTTATAAAATACCAAACAATTATACCTTGTTTCGATATAAATAAGAGAAGCATGTCTCTCATGGGAGCTCTTTTAGGACGGCAAGAAAATTGAAGACTTGATCGAAATTTAGCAATTTTAATTTCTCTGACAAAGATCAAAAATGAGACCTCTCATTGTCATATGTAAACAATTATTTTTAAGAGGGAATCTTATATATAATAAAATTGTTGTTTTCAATTCCTATTAAGAATTGATTTAAATAATTATAATATGAAAAATTGGTCTTTTTGGCCATATAAAGGCATGCTTTTTCATAGAAACGATTATATCATTATATAGCAGCTGGTTTAAAAAGTCGCTCCATATCCGATCCAAAATTTTTCGCATTCATTTTACATGTGAAAATACTAGCTTCTATCGATTTTTGTTTAGAAATATTACAAATTGGATTTTTTTTGTTATTTAGAGACTATTTTCTTATATGGGGAGTGTCGTGGAAATGATTCGATCGAATTCTTTTTTTCCAAATTCCAAACGTCACCAAAATTTTTCAAAAAAATCACGACCAGTAGATTGAACACAAAAATATATAGACAGACAGATAAACAATCATTCAGATGGTCAGACAATCTTAAAACGATTCAGAAAATAATTCTAAACGAATGGTATAATAAAAGGTGAGTCTATCGTTAGTCCATGTATGTATTACACAGAGCCGCACAAACTTAATATATCCGGTACTCTACTTATTATTTTTATCTTTTATATTTTTATCTTTGATGTCTGCCCATAAATTTGATGTATTAACTTGTTTTGGCATAAGAAGGAACGAAAACTTTTAAAAATAAATTCGACCGAACCATGTTTACAACAACTCCCCCCATACAACATCCCACGATCTGAAAACGATGTTTACATGACGAAAAAATTTCAATATATTTAATATATTTCGACAAAAATCGGTAGAAACTTCTATTTTGGTATATAAATTAAATGTGAAAAATTTGAATCAGATGAGAGATCATTTTGTGAATCATCTTCCACATAATCGATTCTATGGACAGTAAGCTTGCTTAGGTTTAATTTTTATTAAAATAAAAATAAAAATTGATCGTATCCAACTTGAATTATGTAGGTCAACTTTTTTAAGTCCAACTCATATAAGGATTTTTATGAAAAGAGTAACTCTTTATCTGATAACATAGCCTAATTTGTAGTAATTTTAGGGCAGAAATATTTTAGAAGAATAAAAAGATCTTTCACAAAAAAGTTAAAATTCGTAAATTCCTTTAGTGTTTACCTTTTCGGGTTGTTTTCTCTATAATGGCTACCTAAATATCATGCTTCTAGATAAAAATAAGGTACAATTTGTAATAATTTTTTTTTTTTTTACGGAAATAGACGAAGAATTGGTGTACATCGTTCAATAGTCGCCTTTGGCAGATTATACAGCATTTTAAGTTGTTTTTCTTTTCTTTTTTTAAATTAATTTCCGTTTAAATTAAAAAACGAGAAAATTCAAAAAATTATAACAAATGCGTTTAGTGAGTATTCAATGAAAACTGCTAAAGTCCTATATTTTTTTTTGCAACCATCCGACTAATCCGCCTCTCTCTAATAAGTTTACAATGTATATAACGATAATATCGAAAACAAAATATGCTGGTATACCAGTAACTCCTCCACAAACGTTTATATGTTGCGTGTGTAATAAAAATTCCTGTCAAAGTTTTTACAGCTCTCAGTTGGCCGATATCTAACACTTTTGGCAGTGTCTACAACTTTTGTGTTTTTTTTTTTTGGTTTTTTATCTTGAGTTGTGTCTTTGTTTACGTTTTATAGAAAACATGGGCGGACAGACTATATAGTGGGAACGCACAAATGCGTTAAACACAACCACACTAAACCAAATAGCTATAGAAATGCACAAGCACCACATGCATATGACAATCTCTCTTATGCAGTTATTTCAACTGCAGTAAATGCATTAAAACCGGTAAAATAAAATCTTTACTAAACAACAACGACTTTGATTATGTTCTTATTGACAAAAGTTCATGCTATAAATAAAGTAAATATATGAATGATGAATGCATCAATACTTTAGGAAAGTAAAGAAAAAAAGTATAGTTTTTTTTTTTTTTTTTTTTTGGTTTTTAACATCAGCCGATAAAGCCCTTTTTATATGTATATAGAGAACTTTCGCGATAAACTTTTAAATATATAAACCCTACTATAAATACACACATACACACGCACAAAAGTTTTCCTCTATAATATAATTCACAATAGAGTAAATAGTTCAGAGAGTATCAGCCAGCCAGGTATTCAGTAATCGGGACAGGTAATGCGACTCAAATTTCATTTGCAAATAAAAAAAAACATCATTTATAGAAAATATAAAAAATCAGTCTAGTAGATGAAAATAAAAATTTTGCAAAAATGGCAAATTTTAAACTGAAATTTGAAAAACAATGCAATTGCATATGACTTTTGAAAAGCTTTAAAAACAAATGAAGACAAAACTGTGAATAAAATAAAATAATAACAAAATAATTTAGTATTTTGTTTTGTATCTATATCTGTATCTGTATCTAACTAAAGAATTTTATTTGTAAACAAAAAAAAAATCGCTTAGTAATTATTAGATGCTTTTATATATATATATATTCTGGCAATTTTTTCTTTTTCACTTGAAAAAGGCATTTATTGAGAAAATTTGATACAAGATATATTAATTAAAATATTTTCTAGTATTTTCTCTTTACAAATTTTCCCCATCTTTTTTTGACAACATAATGAAATTGGCCTATTTGCGCTCTTCTTCAACATTTTGAAAATTGCGCGGCACACACGCTATGCTGCATTCATAATATGCACAAGTAATAATCAGCCGGTGCTATGCCGCCTGATCACAATACGCTTAGTGCGGCAGAACTTTGCATATGAATGATTTTGCTGATGATGATTTGATCACTATTGCTTGTCTTTTTGACAACAATATATCGTTTAATTTGTTCAACTGACATCGGTAGACATTTGTAGTAACAGTTCTATTCGATTACAGCAGCTCGTCATACACCGCATTTCTTTGGTCTCACCATATGCACGGCAAAGCATTTCATGATTAGTAACTCTGAGGAGCTCAATAGCTGTTGTTTTATGTACAAGCGTTATGTATGCATTGATACTTTGCATCAACAGATATCGCCGGCCGATATACATGAAAAAACCTACTATTTTTTTTTTTTTTTTTTTAACACTATCTTCTTTTTTTTTTTTTTTTTTTTAGATTCTATACAAAAGATATTTTTAAGAATACGATTCTAGTTTTTTCGTTAACAATTATTGCAAATGAAATTGGAAATAAATAAGAAATATTCACCTTATGACGACTGACTACACCTAACTTTATATTCACCACTTAAATTCAATGTATAATTAATTAATTAATTATATGTGTTTCAGTTTGACGCTTGAGAACATAATTGTATCATATTTTAATTAAAAATACTTTATAGACCTTAAGTTCTTAGGTTTTGATCTACACATATATATATATATAAGCGTCTTTGTAAGCGGATCATGTAATTTTCTTATGATATTTCACATAGCTCTTACAAAGATTGGTAGAGAGAGAGAGAGAGAGAGAGAGAGAGAGAGAGAGAGTTCAACGCTATTATCTTATATGAATTGAAAGTTAGTCTTGTGCCTATTATGGATATAGTTCAGCTTCAAACTCAATTTAAAGTTTTCAGCTAAAAAAATAATTATGAAAAAAAAATTAAGAAAATAAAAAATAATATGATAACTATTAATTAAAACAAATTTGTTTACTCTAATTGAGAACAGAATCAGGAATTGGAAATTTTCTATAATTGGGATTTTAGTTGTTGTATTTAAAATATTTTTTTAATGTTTATTTAAATTACGCTTTACAATATCTATATATATATATATATATATATATATAATTAAATTCATTTGATTAAAATATATAAGTTTTCTATCGTTATAAAGAAAAATTAAATAGCCATAAATAACATTTCAAACAAAACGAAATCAAAATTATTTCATCGTTTTCTTTTTTTTCTTTTTTTTTTTTTTTTTTTTTTTTTTTTTCAAATTTAAAAGGAATGTCAGCGATAAAACATAACAAAGTATATGTATAAACAATCATTTCATCGAATACTTGATAAGAGGAGGAATGGAATGTTTTTCCTTCCTTTATAGAGAACATACATACAATTCGTCCTTTTTTTTTTCAATGTTCTCCAATTTGCTAACTCTTCGTTGCGTTTATCTGCCACTCCAATAGCAAACTTTGCCATTTTCAAATGCCAGATTAATACGCGGATGAGGGAGATTTTTGCCAATTTTTAGCAAATCACCGCTAGGATCATCTTCAAAATATAAACATTGTTTAACAAATTTATAAAATTTCTCCGACATTTGTTCGGATCTTATAATTAATTGCTTTAGATTATCTTCAGAGCATAGGTTGCGCACAATTTGTTCGCATATACGCGTATTGCAATCAATATCGAATAACGGTACCCCGAAATTAACATCCAATAAAGTCCACTCTTCTACGCAATCGGATTCGTTAACTTCGTCGTTAGTATTCGTTTCAGGATTTAACAACACTTCCACAGAGGCATGCGAAACTAATTCAGATTTAACACTGGCCAGCAGTTCGTTGCAATTCTCGGCCATCGTGTATACGGCCGAATGATCATTATTTTGTGGACTATTTGCGAAATAATTTTCATCTGGACTTTTTAATTTGCGTTGCGGCGAATTTCCCGATCTTGCAAAACTAGTCAACTCTGTGTTATCTGGAGACATTAGCTCCTTAGTTATGTCAGGGATAGATGTTTCCTCTTCTTTATCTTTCGTTTTCTTTGGCACTTTTTCGGTTTGGTTTTGGCTTAGATTGTTTTTCACTTTATCCATTTTAACTTTATTTTTGGATTGTTTCAAATGTACGTCCACATCGTATAACTCACAACCTATATCCGGCACACCGGTATTTAAAAAAGTTATGTAACCACAATGATATTCTAGATCCAGATTTTCTTCTAGTTTTAGAACCGCTTTATGTGTAGACCATTTACTTTGACGCGGATCAGTTTTTACAAAGGGGAACGCTTCATAACGTAACTCCCCAGGTGTACGTATACCATAACCCTGTATGAGAACGCACCCATTTTTCAGTTGATCATTTAAATTACGGAAATTTTCACTGTTGATTATATAGGAATCGGAATGTAAGATGTACACAAGTAACTTGCCATAACCTAAGAATAAGCGGGGCAAAGCTTTTAATACAGTGCCCTGACACAAAAACAGGCTGGGTGGCCCATAACCTAAGAGTACAGAAAGAATAGAAATTAGAGAACTTGAGATGAAAAATTGATTTTTCTATTTACCCGTAATATGATTGTAGAATAGTTTTGTCCACATATGGGTGCTATCGCAGGAGCGGTAAAATTGACCAAAAAATGGTATGCTAAACAAATGAGATAGATTGGCAGTCAGAGGCGTGGCCGATATAATAAATTTATATTTCTTTTCCAGCACACGATCTCTAGTCTTTTGATCCAAGCATTCTAAACATTCTAGACGCAAAAGATCTAAGCCTCCTGGTAATAAATGACGTAGGGAACAAATGGTCGAGCGTAATATAACAGCGTGAGCAAAGTATCGCGATACATCGCCTTCACCCTCGGCATCCAAGAGTGACACCTTTTCCAATTCGTTTAGAAATGTATTTAAACTTTCTTCACACAATTTTCCCACTTCAAACATTGTCACAGCATGATTCTTTAGACCTGGTGACAGGTTACCCATCATTAAGAATGCGGTGAGAGTCGAATCGAACAAAAATCCCACACGTTTACCAGTTTTCGGGGATTGTTCGGAGACCGATGGTGGTGTCACTGATGAAATTTCTCTAATGCTTTGTTTCGTTGTACTCTCGCTAAGGTCATCAATTTCCGAGGAAAGGTCAGGATCATCCGACGATGGTATACCTGTATTTGGAGGCGAAGTATTTGGTTGGGGAGAAGGCATGGGCATATTGGCAAAACTAAATTCACTGGTATTGCCATCTGAGGAGAGGTACCCAATAGAGTTACTGTCTTTGTCCTTTTGCTTATCTTTACACAAATCTTTAGATTTCTCTTGGTTAATAGTTATGTCTGTGTCGGAAGTGGTATAATTATTGTAGTTAAGTGGCGTGATTTGTGGTACATCTTTGGCCAGAGCTTGTTCTTTTTTAAACTCGTCCCATGAGGAATTATATTTATTTTTATTACAATCTCCTAAAGGACTTTCGCTTACAGCCGATTCTTTGAGTTGAGCAAATCCCAATCGACAAAACAAACTAACGGCGTGCTTCACTGAATCCAAATCTAATTGTAGCATTTGAGCTAATTCCGCTATAGTCATATGTTCATCAGCACTTACAAAGATTTTGTAGAGCAGATTTTCAAAGTAATCGCCGCTAACACGATTCATTACAAAATTTCTTAGAGGAGGTATACATATACGATCTTCTCCTGATATGGGAACATCCAAGTAGATTAAACCCTTGCGATAAAGATTGTGAACTACATTGTAGTCACACTTGCCCGCCGTTTGTGAACCAAAATCTATCAAATCGTCAATTAGACTACGTTCCGACGATGTTACGAATTTTATATCGGATTCCAGGACAAAACCAACTTCTATTCGCCACCACGGTTCAATTCGGATGCGTAGAGGAAATTTCGGTAAGAACGCTAACGGGTTTGGCTTAGCGGTAAATAACACAGCTCTAGTGGTATGAGTTTTTAGCTCGCTAATTAAAGACAAATATTCATTTCTTCCAATACCCAAAACTCGTAAACAATCC
This sequence comes from Glossina brevipalpis, assembly GCA_000671755.1. NCBI lineage: Eukaryota > Metazoa > Arthropoda > Insecta > Diptera > Glossinidae > Glossina > Glossina brevipalpis. The sequence continues at coordinate 1,765,924 of KK351031.1, forward strand.
ACTGCCGTAAAATTGGGTAAAGTGTCGTAACTTTTATCGTTGCGCAGCAATTGAGACAAAACATCCAAATAATAATTAAATGGTGTCACTCTTAAACCTTTACTGACTACATCAGCTAAATGATATGGAAATAAACATAATGTATTAATGCTTTTTTGCACCAAAAGTTCATAATAGCGCTGCTCACGACGAAATACTTTAGCCACTAGATTACCACGAAAACGCAATTGATTTTTTAGACTGTAATTAAACACATATTTCTCGTAATCCCTTTGATTACTGTGCAATATCTGCTTTAAGTGGACGGGCAATAAATGCCACGGCACATTCTGACGTACACAGTTGGCTATGTCTTCAACAACCTTTTCAGAACTCATTTTGTCTCAACAGTTTCACACCACCATTTATTTATATATTTTAAAGTCACAGCGCGTTCCAAATATGTCTAAGAAATTTAAAACGTATATTTTGAGAGGTTCAACATTTCATTTACGTTTTTCGATTTGTTTGATGAAACCTTTTTATTAAAATTATTGCATTCCTCCATGCAAAGTTAATTATAACATTAATTTCTGATTACAACTACTACTTTTATTAAGTACGATGTTGCAGAGCAGAGAACGTAACGTAAGTAGAGACAGTAAAAGTGATTATTAAATTACGAATTTTCCTATAGTTTACGCTAACTGATATCAGCGATATTCTGTAGAAGTCCACCCTCACACCATTTTATTTATTGACAATTGTAAAATAACGCTTCTTTAATACACTTAAACAATAACAAAAAATCTCACGTTACTACGCTTTGATTAAATTCAATATATATATTTTTTTTTTTAAATTTGTTTAGGTACTTGTGTGTTTATTAAATTTGGCATTTCACGGTAAAAATTTATAAGACCGGCGTGATCTTTTCTATGAAGCGACTTCTCATTTTAACAAAAAAAAAAAACAGAAAAAAAATTTTAAAAAGTTATGTATTATTTTATATCCCCACATTATTATACATTAGACGTTCAGTGTTTTATACTGTGTCGTATTGCTCAGCTGTTTTATTTTAATGTGTGAATAATTAGTTTTTTATGCAAATATAAATATTTCACATCTATAAGATAAATCGAAAAAAGTTTAATAGTACGATGCGTTATTGACTACTCAGCCTTAGGAAATGAAGTTTAGAAAAAAGTAATGTCAACTTAGTCGTCTGGTAAGCAGTTTTTTTTTTTTTCTTTTTTTTAAAATCTACCTTGAAAATTGTAAAATGTGCACGGTGCTTATATTTGTTGAGTGTTTGTTATATAGTATTAAAATGGACAAATTCGCATTTGTAGCAGAAAAAAAGACACATTAAATATTGTGATCGTGATTTGCATGACTACACAGATGATTATTTGCATCGTCAGTCATAATTTGAATAATTTCGTACGATAAGTATTTGTTCGATATGCACACGGGTATATTTTCAATTTCTGATCTATTTTTAATAAATTCGAGAACAAAGATTTCCAATGCCTGCCTCTACATATCGATAAGCGCTAACATAGTCGTTTTTTTTTCCGGCTTACCCTTAAAAAGTTAAGTGATTACCAAATAATATCATATAATAATTGTGCATTTTAAATGTTATAATAAATAGTTAACAAAATAAAAACTCGAGTTTAAAATAAACCTAATTATGCTAAATAAAAATGTTAAGAATTTTATACAATTTATCGTAGAATTTATACACAAATTCAATAGTTTACTAAGTGCGCGATTTATTACGAAAAGTTTCTTCGTACAAAATCAGCGAATATAAAATACATCCATTAGATACATTAACCAAAACGTGTACCGCGTGCCGCCAATTAATTATTGGCCCGTTTAACAGAAATTTATGAAGTATACACTGGTCCGTTGCCAGGTCGACCTAATGCACATCAAATCTTGCGTTTGATATTAATGGAATATCTCAAAGTCGTTTTGCTTAGATCATGAACCAGAATAACAAAGGCTATTATAAAAATACCTTGTTATCTTTCTTTTTTTTTTTTTTCCCACAGTTCAACTTGCAACTTGCAACTTGCTTTTAATTTAAGGCAAATCGACAAAGCAACTAAGTAAAAAGTATTATATTGTCAAGAAAGAAAGAAAAAATTTTCTTTTGTATATAGTAGGCGAATTTTTGTGAATTTGTGTTTTTCTATTAACTCAGTATAGAAAGTTTATGGCAGTTCTGGTAATGACAGTTAAGAAAACATAATCGATTAATTTCCTTTTTTCTTTTTTGGGGTGACAATAATAAGAAAAAAAAAAGGAAAATTTATTCTTTATTTTTGATAGAAAAAAATTCTCTTATCCAAAAAATAATCCGCAATACAAACAATAAACGTTTAGGCGTATTTCACAGAAAATTTATTTAAGAAAATTGAGAAAATCCATTGTGCGTAGCTGTGTTTGGCAAAAAAAAAGCGAAAGAACGACAAAGAATAAAAGACATCTATGAACCCAGCAGACAAGTTGCCAGTTGCAGAGGCGGCTCAAAATAATTCAATGTCGGATGACGAAGATAACTCGAGGTAAGGTAGAGCAAAAAAGAACATTTTGAAAGCTCATGTAAAATATCCTTAAAAAAAAAAATAAATAAAATTGTCACAGAATTCAAGTGGATTTGTCTACGTCTGTAAGACAAACTCCAATCACTATAGCTACTACGGCTAATAGCACAACAACCAATACCGCCATTATTACTACCGCCATTACCGCCTCCACTAACATTACATCTTCACCTTCTGCTCCTAGAAGTAACTCACACGCCGACATGAAAAGATCGGCTGTCAAGGAACTCATTGAACGTTATTTTTATCAATTGCAAAGAGGCTGTGGCAACCCAAAGTGCTCCAATGTCAATTGTGCTTCTAGCGGCAAGGTGACAGTAATGACACCCAATGAAATAGCCGCCAAGGCTATACAATTGTTTTCACAGGATGCCAAATTGTGTGATTTCTATACGCAACCACCCAAAGTGCCACGTACGGGGCCGCAACATGACTCACCCACCAGTTCAACAACAGCCAGCAATGCCACTACACCCAGTTTGGGAGAACTAGACTCGAGTATATCGCCTCAGGAACAAACAAGTTCTAGTAATAGTAGCAATATAAGTAGCGGCAATAGTACCATTACCTCAGGTACCTCCAGCACTAATTCGAGTTCAGACGGAAGTAGTAGTAGTACTAACACTTTCAGTTGTGCCACCGAAGAAATGCCTCTATTGATAACCTTGAGTGATGTAGTTAACAGCACTACATTAAACTCGAACACTAACCCGCCCAAGGTATCGGGACCACCTACTCCCACTTTATCTCCGGTGGAATGCTTAAACGAACAAATGCTGGACGAACTGATTGATGAATGTACAAAATTTAATTCCTACGATCGTCTCATACACGCCATTAATGAAGTCTATTGTTCAGTGGAGAAGCTAAGTAAAAGTTTTAAACGTCCGCCATTAGCTAAATTAACTTCCAGTGCCACTGCAACTAAGTTGCAAGAATTACTCGGTAAATCACCTAAGGAGTTAAAGAAAGAAGACTTGCGTACATTGGAGGGTGAACATGATAAGGACGAAGACAGCACCTGCATACATTTAAATGATCCTTTAGCCGCGGGTGATATGTCAACGGTTGAACCTATGGACGAAGATGGTGGCTCAATGGACTTGGATGATATTGATTTATCATCGCAAAGCAGTGATACTCAAGTGGATTTGGAAAGTCTGAGGCGAGTAAAAAATAAATTATACGCTTTAAATAATGCGGCCGTAGGCGAAGCATTAAACAGTAACATAATATTGTTAACGGAAAGCATTAAATTTGGTCGTATGCACGATTGGGAACAAGTGTTACATTGCTTTGTTATTTGTTTTGATATGACTACAACAAGTAAGAGCGAATTAAAAAGAAGTATAATTGTTGTTGTTTGTTGAGATGTTGTAAATTTTTTTCAATAGCCTCTAATCGTTTTGCGGATCTCGAATATTTGGAACGCAGCATGCCTAAATTATGTCAAGCAGCTCATGTTATGCCTGTTGCGGCACATGCTCGTTTAGCCCGTATCTGGGCCGCGCACTGTAAAGATCAGTTGCAGTCTTTTATACAATGCTGTCAACAATTAATTACTTTGCAAGTGATGTTGGACGAAGATGCCGTCCAAGAGAATTCTGATGTCATAGCAGTTACCAAAGTGTTAAAAGTTAGTCAAATAAAGCATAGCATCGAATTAATTATATTTAAATTAAATTCACTTTAGATTGCCTTCTACGCCAATATATTAGCAGGAGAACTGGATACATTTTATTCTGTGGCTGGGGCCACATCAATCAGTTATCAATCATCATTAGAAACTGGAGGTGGCGCATCTAGCTCTGGTGCTGGTATAAGCGCTTCAAATGATGAAGATGATATTTTCTTCTACACCCAAGTACCTAGACCTCACTACCCGGCTTTCGCCGAAGATAAACTAGAAAAAGAACTGAATGTGTCATGTATGGATTGTCGTGTTCCTTTAGTGCCCTTTGAAGAATTCTATAATGAGTCATTAAGTGATGCCATGCAAATGGATCGTGATTACCTATCATATAAGAACTTATCTTTGGACCCATTAGGAGAAGGTAAGTATCTTTTAACCATTGTCTCATATAAGAGTGAAAATCATTTATTTTTTCTCTACAGATAATCATTTCTCCTTCATGTTATACTCATTTATATTGACGCCTGCTACCAAAGTTGTCGCTCTATATTATGATAGTCGTATACGTATGTATAGTGAGCGTAATTCATCCTTATATTCTTTATTAAATTATTTTGGTGATGGCAATGATATGGGATCTCGTCCCGATTTAAAATTGAAAGTGCGGCGTGATAATATTGTAGATGATGCTTTAATTGGAGTAAGTTCTATGAGTTGCTAACAGAAATAGTCTGTATTTTCTCTAACATATGCATTTTTAGTTGGAATTGGTGGCTATGAGTAATCCGAAAGACTTGAAAAAACAATTGGTCGTAGAATTTGTAGGTGAGCAGGGTATTGATGAAGGAGGAGTTTCCAAAGAATTCTTCCAATTGATTATTGAGGAAATCTTCAATCCAGATTTTGGCATGTTTACCCATCACGAGGAAACTAATAATATGTGGTGAGCTAATCTTTAACAAAACTCGTTTAAATTGGATTTTTACTTATTAGCTTTCGTTCTTTTCTTCTTTCTTTCCTTGTTTAGGTTTAACTCCGCTCCTTTTGAAAATGAAGCACAATTTACGTTAATTGGCATTATTTTAGGTTTAGCTATTTATAATAACATCATTTTGGCTGTGAACTTTCCGATGGTGGTATATCGTAAACTTATGGGTGGTCAAGGTACATTTTATGATCTCAAAGATTGGAATCCCACCTTATATCGCAGCCTTAAATCATTGCTGGACTATCAAGAATCAGATATCGAAGAAGTTTTTATGCAGACGTTCAAAATCAGTTATAAAAACATATTTGATGAACTGATAGAACATGAACTAAAACCAGGTGGCAATGAAGTGACCGTAGGCCAGCATAATAAACAAGAATTTGTAGATTTGTATAGTGATTTTTTGCTCAACAAAAGCATAGAGAGACAATTTAAAGCTTTTAAAAGAGGCTTCGAAATGGTAACTGATGAATCGCCTTTGAAGTTGCTATTTAGACCTGAAGAAATCGAATTATTAGTGTGTGGTAGCAGGGTAAGTATATCAATCAATCAAAATCTGATATTTATCAACAAAAACGAAAAAAATATATATCTTTTTAGAAATTTGATTTTGTTGAGTTGGAGAAATCTACTGAATATGAAGGTGGCTATTCAAAAGATACTCAAATTATTAAAGATTTTTGGAGTATTGTTCATTCATTGCCTGAAGACTCCAAACGTAAGCTATTGGAATTCACCACTGGCTCTGATCGCGTTCCAGTTGGCGGTCTAAGTCGCTTAAGATTGCTGATAACTCGCCATGGACCCGATAGTGATCGTTTACCAACTTCACATACTTGTTTTAATGTTTTATTGTTGCCTGAGTACAGTAACAAAGCGAAGTTAGAGGAGCGGTTGCTTAAAGCTATCAATTACTCGAAAGGGTTTGGTATGTTGTAAAGGAAAGCATAAAAACAGGAGTTCTTGTTGGTCGTATTCGGAGTCTGATTTCAACCTTCAGCTCAAGATAGAAAAAAAAAAAAAAAAACGGAAGAGGGAGGAGGTAAAAAATAAGTTTTTGTAATTTGTGTAAATTTATTTCAACTAATGGGTTGAATGAAAAGAATGATGAAGCCTTAAGTGTTCTTCGATTTCTTCACTCCACACCTGAGGCTTATAGTAAACGAAGACCACCTTCAGCTTGCTGCAAGCTGCATTATTTTCCACGAAAACTTGACCATCTTCTATTTATTTTTCTATTCAGGAACAATTTTTAATTTTTTTTATTCATTTTCGAAAAGGAATTTTTATGCTTACTATTTATTTACTTATACTACAACGCAACTCCATTTAATAATAATAATAATAAAAAAAATTTAACAGTAACCAAAATATGTATATTTTTGGCATTTTGTACTCGCTCTATAACATATATTACGTGCATAAATACATTGATGGCTAGATTTCCAAATAAAACAACAATCAAAGACCGCTTCCTTAACTTTTTCTCCTTTTGTAAATAAAGAAAAAAAAAGTATTTCGGTTTTTAATTTAATAGAATTTAAATGGTAATACTATAGCGGGACGAAGCTGGATCAGGATAAAATTCCTTTTTTGTAATCTAGACCGTGATTTTATTGTTTGAAAAAAAAAAAATAAATAAATAAAATGTTTACGGCAATTTTGCACCTACAAACAATGGATTTCTATTCTAAATACAGAACTTTTCATCTGTGATAAATAGCAAAGAGATTCGCATTCTTTCAAGGGGTAAGTCGATGTAACGTATAAATGTCGGAAACAGAAATTCAAAACAGTACTGTACTTAAAAGCAATCGAAATGCTTACATTAGAAAGAAGCTCTCTGCAAATTTTCTAAACGGTCGTTAAAATAATTTTATTATTGTTGTCCTTTCTCTTGTAACTACGCGACGACTGTCTACCCTGCTCAAATTTCAAGGCGTATTCGACATTTATTTTCCTTTGCTGAACAACGGCGCATCTTAAAATCTTGTGATATCTCATTCTATTCCAAAATGTTTTCGCATTGGTTCAGAAAAAAATGTGTACATAAAAACTATATATATATATATCTTATAAAAATCGAGATCACATTTAAATTCTATTTTCAGAAAAATGTCAAATCTAAAACAAGAATAAAAATGTAAATAAGCCCATTGTGCTCAGAGTTAGCTAATAGAGGAATGTAATAATTTTTTCTTTTCGGAAAGGGTTTCTGTGATAATAAGCGTATGAAATTAATCTAGGAAATAATAACATTTAAAACCCAAAATGAGAATGGTTAAACAATCACTTATTTTCCAAAAAACACACTCATTTGTGATTAACGCATTATGCAAGGCACGGTTACGGTTCGCGATATCGTTTTAAAAACAATACGTTCGTGTCGAATAATTATTTCATTCGTTGCATGTTCAGGGCTGCATTTATGATATCATCAGTATGTGAATAGGCATATGCGTACGAACAAATGCAAAGAAGGAAATAATCAAACGAGCAAAAGAGAAAATCAAACAATTTTTAATTTGTTAAAATGTAAACTGAAGAAATTAAGGATATTTAAATGTTCAACTTAAATGTGAAGAAATAATTTAATTTCTTGCAGTGAAACACGACGATTCTTGCCATTTATTTCCATTACAGGCAACTTTTTGCAACAATTCCAAGTAAGGGAAGGCAAGAAGACAGAGATGCTAAATGAAAGATAGAAAATAATGACAACGATATTAATTGATTAAAAACCTATATACAAATGATTTGTTTACAGGCAAGAACATGGTATTCTGTAGAAAATCTAATACGTTATTCCGTAAAAAAAGGAACATTTTTAGATCGGTCTTTAAGCTCTTATATGAAATTTATGAAAACAAAAAGAACTAAACAATTTTAATTTATCTCAATATTTTAAATATCTTATCATAACTTCGTTTTGCATATTTTTAATTAATTCACAACCTTTAACAAACCACATGTTCCACAATGCTTATTGTGAATGACTAAATAAAGTATTTATTCGTTGATAAGTATAGATGGTCAGCTGGCAAATTACAGAGTTTTCAAGATTTGTATTTTTATAATAAATTCATTTTTTATTAAATTTTTTATTGTAAATTGGAATAATTGATTTCTATTTTACTTATTTTTTATAGGAAAATGTTTCTTTAGAATTATACGAAAAAGTTCCGTACTTAATATCGAATTGAATTCTGATGCGTTAGATTCAAAATTGAAAATTGAAAATCATGAATGAAAATTTTATTAAATTGAAGAAGCAATTACATACAATCATTTATTGTATTTTTTTCTATATATTAAATATATTAAGAATAAAATAAATATTTAAAAATTATATTTATTAAATTTCATTAGGGTTGGCAGGTGTCACAACAATTTTTGAAGAAATCATGTCAGCACAAATCTCTTGAAATGGATTTTAAAAGAATGAATGAAATTTTTGAGTGAAATTTCCATAATTTATATACTTTGCAATTTAAGATCAATGTGTTCTTATGTCTAAATTCAAGGGATCATTTAAGAGGATTATACATAAGAAAATATTCGATGTTTTTTCTGTATATATTCCTCCAAAATATATTATAATATATCTTCTGTATACATTCCATCCAATATACAATTAAATATCTCAGTGGATTCTATTCCTAAATGGAGCTTAAGTAACCTTCCAAGGAAACTAAAACCTGAAACCCGAATGAATAGTCAGTTATATAATGTGTCTACAGTACAGTACAGTAAATAAGCGACAATGCAAAAATATTTAAACCAATGCTAGACTTATTTTATTGGGCTTACGACGATTGATATTCTTATTCTTTATCGTATATCATTGTATTTTCTATTATTATCTGTTATGAACGTATCATTACTTTGCCAAAGATTTGGATGATGAATAAATCTTCTCTTAAATGTAACAATGAGGTGAATTTGAAGTAAAACTAAAGAGGAAACTTAATTAAAAACGTTATACTAAGAGTTCCCTATCAGAATGTAAATATTTTATGCATCATATGCACAATTCTTCTACTATAATGAACTATAAAGAAAACAAATGCTCCCGAGTAGTTATCTTTTATTGACGAAAGCATCCAATATTTATGAAGAAAGTAAATAAAAATTGGATCCGCTTTAGTTAGTTACAGCATTCGTTTATGGTTGATGTCGATCAGATAAGAAATCACTTCTTTCTTCGTTGCTTGCTCCCTTTCTTTCTTTCACATCGTATGTTTTTTTATTTCTTTTTACCTCAATGAGTTATTAAATTTAAAACAATTGTTGTCTATCATTGTTATATACGTATATAAATTTTATTTCTTTATTATTAAATATTTACGTTGAAGTTTATTTCAATAAATTTTTCTTTAATTCATTTCATTTTTGTTTTTGTTGTTGTTCTTTATAATAATAATTTTTCTTTCTGTGATCGGGGATGTCGTGTGTATTGTTTTAATTTTTTTTTTTTTTTTTTTTTTGTGATACCTACAGCTGCGTATGTTGTGTTACCCTAAATTGTATTTATTAACGTTATATAAATTGGGATGATGTGTGTAATTTAAATTCTCTGTTTATTTGTGTATAGAGCGGGATGGTGGATCTTATATATGTATAAAAAAAAAAAAAAGAAAAAATTAAATTATACTTGAAAAATATTTGCGAACATTTTTAGAATCTTTTATACCTTTGAAAAATGGTATCCTTAAAATCCTTTAGATGATATAATTTTTTTTATTGTAGCTGTAAATATTTATTACTTAAATTTTTACATAATGCATTTTTTGTTTTATTTGTTATATTGCAAAATTTTTAACATTAGTTTTATTGAAAAAAAAAACAAAAAAAACAAATTAAAATGAAGTAATTAATATTTTTGTTTAGGTAAATATGATATAAATTTATTTATTTCTCAATATATCTTTAAAATAATTTCTATTTAAAAAGCGGATACAAAAATTTTTAATGTTTATATTATGTATATATAATATATACAATGTTTATAATATATATATATATTTATATATATATATTATTATATATATATATTTATATATATTTGTATATATATATTTATATATATATATTTATATATATATATTTATGTATATATATGTATATATATATATATATANTATGTATATATATGTATATATATATATATATATATATATATATATATTATATTTATATATATATATACTTATATATATATATATTCATATTTATTTATTTATTTATATATATATTTATATATAGAGGATTACAAAGTATGTTAAGTTGTAAATATATGTAAATGCTACAAGAGAAAAATACGTAAGAAGAAAAAATATAAAGTTTGTAAAAAAAATATATAAAAATTAAAGTTTCACTTTATTTAGCACTAAAAGAGAACAATTTATAATAGAGATTGTTTTCGTTTTATTTTAAAGACATAAAAAGAATACTAAAACCGTTTGAAACTCTTTCAGTAGATTTTATAAAAGCAGCATGAGAGTGTTTTCAGCAATGAAAGGTAGAAATATGCAGTCAAAGCACGAACGTTTTCATTTTAATAAACAAACTATCCTGTATTAGCATTATATTTTGCTGCTGCATTACTTCATCAAAAAAAAAAAAAAAAAAAAATTCAAAATTGACTTCGTTCCATACTGTATTTAATGGCGACTTTAATAAAGGTAGTTTATAAGTATAAATTTCAACTCTTATGCCACCAATTCAAGCGCATAATCGATGCCAGTTTTAAGTGCATATTCATGGATTTCATTTTTAATAAATGCGCTTAAAATTACTATTCTAATTTTTTTTGAAAATTTTTAAATGCCTATATTATGTACATATTATGTAAAACACTATTTTTTTTTAATTCAAACTTATTAACGTTTTAAAAAAGAACTCACGGCCTGGCACGGCCCGCCAAAGGTGACGTGTTTTTGCAGAAAATTTTCATTAAAAATGAAAGACTATTTGAAATATTTTTCAAAAAGCTTTGAATGATTGAATGATATATAAAAAATTTCATGAAAAATTTCGTTAGGATTTTTGAGTAAATACGAAAAATTATCTAGAATAATTTTTTTCGTCTGTTATAAAAAGCTTTTTCATTTTTGGAATATTTTCAAAGAATTTATATATATTCTAAATATTCGGTTTAGATTGTACTTGTTTAAATTTTTAAAATAAACGAAAAAAGAATGTTTTAAAAGTTTATTAAGGAAGTAGCCTACGCAAACTGAAAGTAAGAAATTTTCAAGACAAGACATATAGAATAATTAAAGAAAAAAGAAAGAAAGTTCGTAAAATTCTTTTAATTAATTTTGCCCAATAAATTTTTTATATTTTACTTTTACTACAAATTCTTATAAATTTTTGACAAAAACATACACATTACCGACAGCTGAAATTATCACATTAGTTGAAAAAAAAAAAAAAAAGAAAAAAAAAAGTAAAATAACCGAGAGAATGTTTTTCCTAAATGCCGCTTCAACGGAAATTCTGTCAACTGCGCTCTAATTTCAATGTAAATGTCAACTCGCATTAAAGAAAATAACTCATAGGATATATTGGTAATATCCAATGATTTTCTGTGGACATACTAAAAATTAATAAATAAAATATTTCACACACGAATGTTAAATTTTAGTATTTTTAATGAACTTGATTTCAAAGTTTTTTTTTTTTTTTTGCTTAATTTTTTCAAAATATTTTTTAATGCGGAATTTAGAAAAACTGTGCCCTCTTCCTTCCATATATAATTCTTTATATCATAATTTCGGAGTTGGTAGCGTGGAATCAAATGTAATAAATCGTATATGGAACCGATTAAAAAAGATTTCTTTTCCGTAATTGTTGTTCTTCTTTTTCAATTTTTTGAAGCACAAGTAAATATTAAAGGGAAATGGACGCGTTTTAGTTAAGTTAAATATTTTTTTTTTAAATCACAGTCCTAAGTAATTGAATGTCAAAAGTCTTAAAGTCCAGCCAAATATTTAACTTTCCTATGTGATCTCATAAAAACAAATATTGTGATTCGAAAGAAAAGCAGTTCACATCTCTCATGCTGACTTATGCACACTTCGAAACTCATTGAAAACTTTCTTTTAAAATATTTTCCAATCGTTCATATTTATACTAAACACATAGATAACGGAAGTTTCAAATTTGTGTGTCTTACATCATCACGTGATATCCTCTAAAAAAAAAATGTTAATTATGCTTAAATAAAACAAAAGGAATTGTTACACTATAGTTCCTCTTTAGAGATATCTTCGGATGGGCGCGTTTCTTTTAGAAATTACTTGTTATATCTTATATAGTTTTCTTAAATAATTGAAGAAATACCTCATGTATTAAGTTCTATGAATATTAGAGCTCAATATTAATCTTGAAAGTGCGTCAAAGATTTAAAATAGTTGTATCAAGTGTAAGAATAAAAAAATATTATGAATACGATACACAGACAGACACTACATGTATGCAAGCCTATATATCCATGCACATACATACATACATACATACATACATACATACATACATACATACATACATACATACATACATATAAACAAAAAAATAAAAAATTCTAATCAAAAGAATTTCTGTAATAATTAATGAGAAAACAAACAAAAGAAAATAAAATAAATAAAAAAATTCAATAAATGTGTAGAAAAGAAAGCAATATTCAAAAGAGATTATTTCAGATTTTTTGTTTGTTTTTTCTTGTTTATATTACAGAAGTTTTTGTTATTAAAATTTTTAATGTTTTGTTGATTTGGTTCGAAGTGTTTCTTATTGCGAATAGGTTTTGAAAATAGGCATATAAGTATATATGTATATATAAACATGATTTCTTATTTATTGTAATTTCTCTTTAGGTGAGTGAGTTGTTGTTGCTTTAAATATGAATTTTTTGTTTTTTGTTTTTTTTTTCTACTAATAATTTCTTTTTTAATTTAATACTTTTTCTCTTGACGTTTGAGAAATCCACTTAACTTTCATAAACTATTACACAAGTGATTTTTCAGGATCTACTTTTTAAGTTTTTCTTTTAATTAATTTTTTAATAAACATTTTTCACACAATTTTCTCCTATTAGAGAATTATGATTTGTTTTGTATATCATCTCTTTTAAATTTCTGTTTTTTTTATTATAATTCTGTTTTATATGAATGGTTTTATTTTCTATTTTCCTCTTGTTCACCTGAATCTTAATATCTAAGCGATTCTTTTTGTTAATTCAATTGTTTTTTTTTTTTTTTTTAATTGTTATAATCGATACAAAATAATTATGTTTACTTTTTACTTATACATCTCTCGTTAGGTTTTCCATCTTTTCTACTTCATATCGTCATTTTTTTATGATTTCATATTCATTTTATATGCCTATATATGTGTATATGTGCATTTCATTTCACTTTCAAAACCATCGATTTTCTTCTCTCATTTCAAAAAAAAAAAAAAAAAATTATATAAATTTTCTTATTACAAAAGTTTAAGCAGTAATTTCATATATACTTTTAAAAAATTTGCAGATGATGTAGAACGAAAATTTAAAAATATTAATTACTGCTTAATTGGGTTACTGTTATTGCGGTTTCTTCATAGTTTGATCTATGGACCATATTTGTTACCAGTTGGCCATACCCGGTTTATTCAGAGTCATGAAGTAGATTTGACACGATGAAGCACCTTTGGCACTACTGAAGAATACTTTGTCGTTGCGTTCGCAAAGGAATTTCAAACGTTGGGCTTTCTTATGCATAAATACGCCATCTAAATGGCCTGTCTCCACAGACCGTATCTAAAATATGCAAAAAAAAAAGTATAATTAAAAAGAAAGAAATTAAAAAAAAAACTGCTCACTTACCTCGATTGCCTTATTGCCCCAGCCCATGATTTGTCCAGTACCAATATATGCTACGGATGTAGGCATTTCACCCCACTAAAAATAAAATAAATGCTATAGAAATTTGCAATTGCAAAAGATAACGGATATTATGAGGATAAGGGGATATGTGAGACATTGTCCTTTATTTTACTTATTATTTCCTAATGTAATATAATCGAAGAAATTTCCACATTCATCTTGTATAGTATATTTCAGCGTTTTTTGCTTGTGTTGTTTTTCATACCGAACATATTATTATGCAACACATTTATTAAATATTTGTCGTATCAAAGGAATGGGTGCTTATTGAAAACATTCTCTTTCTTATGCTTTTGAGGTACAATGTGTATTTTTTCTCTGCATTTGGTATTTTGATATTAGGTAAGGATTTTAAAATTACAGACATATTGGTTTAACGTTTGGGTTCTTGACGGGCAATGAGATTATTAGTTTTTAAAGAGGTCTTTACCTGTAGTACAATATTTTTGGAAACTCTGCCGACTGTATTCACGTAAACACCTTCATTGTCATAACAAAGCAACAACTGCATTCCATTTGAATTCGGAAGAGCCACGATGCAATGTGGAATGATTGCACCCTGAGTCTAAATATATAAAATGAAATAAAGAAAATAACAAATTAAAATCTGATAGTCAGTCAAGGCCGACCATTAAATATTCTACACCACTTTATGTATTAATGTTAAGAATAATTCCTTTTCTAATATATAAGAAGAATCTTCAGAGAAAATTTTAGATGAAAGAGTCTTCAAAGCGTTGACAGATTTGGCCCAAATTTATTATAGTTAAATTTGTTGTCAAAAGACTTATTATGTTTCAAATAATTTTGCCATAAAATGCCACAAAACTTGGTCTTTGATGCCATATAAAGGCTCACTTTTTCAAAAACGCTTATATACGAGAGCGTACGAAAAAAATGAGTTTCATTACCCTTTTTTTATTTTGTAATTAAAATTCTGTGCCTAATACTAAAAAAATCTCCATCTCAAAAAAAAAAAGAAAGTTTGAATTCTGTCAAGAAACATTGAAAACGGAATTCTTTTTATACATCATAACGACTTCTTCAAATTATAAAGCTATATAGGGAATCATCGTAAAAATTTCTTAACGTCACTTAGCTTCAATAAGGCTCGTGCTTTGGGCAAAATAAATAGATTGCATCAAATTTCGAAATATCTTGAAAATTTTCGATCTATAGATTGATTATGAAAGGCACAGACAATGATCTGAATCGATTTATGTAATCAAAGTCGGCCCCATATCAAGCGGTAAGCACAAGTTTAAAAAATCCTTACAAGTGGTGTAGGATATATATTATATATACAAATATTGTTCAAAAAAGCACAACAGCTACTTATCAAGGATTTGAAAATTTTCGAGTTTCCTCATTTATTTAAAATTGTATACCCCAATACACTTATATACACACACCCGCACACACAACTCCCATTATTGTGATCAAAAAATAGGATCAATTTATTTTTTCTACTTATTATTCCAAATCTTATGCAAAACGAACGTAAAACATTCAAATAGTATTCCTTACTAGCTTCACAATATTTATAATCTATAATGATGAAAATTTGGCACAGATCTCTGTAACAGTGTTGCCAATTTAGAAAAAAAAGTATTTCGGCTATTCGATATAGTGCCGTAATTTAATTTGAACATTGGGTTTAATTTTTGTTCGCAGTAATATATATATATATATGTATATATATAGATCTGATATTTTACACGTACATACAATTATAATAAGACATGAAATCTAGAGTTTAAAATATTCCAAATCGTTGAATAATGCTTTGCGATAATAAGTTCGTAAGTAATTTGTTTTAAAAATAGATTTTTGATTGTACTTACATGCTTAGGAAGATAGATATCATAAACTTCAGCCGAGTCTAAATCGACAGCATGGAAACCTTCAGCGGAGCCATAAATTACCTTTAGTCTAGATTGATCTTCAATAGTAAGATCAACTAACAAGGGACGATGTTCTAATTCGCCAAAATTCTAAAAAATTAAATAATAGTTATTATCAAAAAAAAAAAAAATATTTTAAACTTACCTTAAATGCCATAAACTTATGATACGGTTTTGGAGCCCAGGCATAAATTTCGATCGAGTCTTTTAATGCAATCACTAGGAACTTAATCCTTTCATATTTCACAATTTTGAAATGTACAGCACCTTGTAAATCACCGACATTAATCCAACCATTGCGTCGCTCCACTTGCTAAAATGATTAGTAAAATTCACAGTCAAAAAGATTTTATTAAAAAACTTTTTATATATGTAAAACTTTTCAAAATTTAACCTACATCTGATAAACCATCAGTGCGTAGAATTTTTGATTTTAACCATGATAGATAGTATACTCGTACACGATTCTTTTTACCAGATATAGTAACCAATATATTTTGGCCTTCTAAAACTTCCATTTGTTGGAAACGACGTCGCGATATTAGTTGATAAACCTTTCAATTTCATAAAAGTATGAAAAGAAGAAGAAAGAGTTTTTATTTTTAATAAATTACATGAACCGTATAACAATATAAGCTTACCTTTCCCTGACCAGAACGATCCAAAAGCATAAGACCGTTTTCGGTGCCGATTAATAAATTTACACCCCAGAGAGCGGCGCATAGAATTTCTGAATTGAAACGTTTTTTGTATTTTCGTATTTCCGGTGTATCGCTAGAAGCTTCATGCGATGTAGGCGTTACATTGACATTAACGTGTGACTCGCGTCGTGACGGACCAGAACCACCAGCACCGAAACCAAACGTAAGAAAGCTACGCTGTTTCTGTTGTAGTGCATATGGAGATACAGGCAATGTAGATATAGATGTTGCAGAAGAGGAAGAAGCAGATTTATGCAAAAGATTAGTAATACTGCTAGAAGAACGAGTTTTACTAATTGAATTCTTAGGACTATTTTGACGCGAAGATGCAGAATTTGTCAACGATATTGTAGATTGCGGTGAATTGCTAGATCCACCACTACCACTACCGCCAGTAAGTAGTTTTGACGGCGTAGAATTCACTGATGAGTTGATGGCCGCTTGATACTAACATCAATCAATTATTGAAAGACCAGTTGAAGAAGTAGGAAGAAAATAAGAAAAAGAGAAAAAAAACAATAGTTTTCTTTTTTTTTTCTCAATTTTAAGTTGAATTATAAAAAAAAAAAACAAAAAAAAAACAAGAAAAACAAAAAAAAACCAAAAGGGATATATATTTATATAATATATATATGTATATATATAGGTATACGAAATACATTGATTGCCTTATAATCTAGATTACAACTTATGTATTGTAAACATACGAATATAAAAAAGAATTTTAAGTTGTAATGTAATCTAAGCTCTCTTTAAGAATAAAATATTTATATATATATATATATATATATATTTGTATTATATATATATATATATATATATATATATATATATATATATATATATATATATATATATATATATATATATATATTAGGAATATAAATAGAGAACAGCATGCCATAACCAATGTCTTTGTGTATAGAAGAAGAAAACTACTTGTATATCTTGATTGCAATTATTTTTGTTTTTAAACATAAATAAATAATGGTTTCACTATTGCAAAAAGTGTGAACTCAATATTTGTTTTAAAAGTTGTTGTTATTTTTAATTATTATTGTTTACATAATGTGATTAGTCTTTCCCAGACGCCATGAAGCATAGAAAGTTGTTATTATTTATTAATTTATACTCCTTCTCATATATTGTTTTTGGTTTTTTTTTTCTCGCTAATTTAGTATTTAAATCCACACATTTAATTTAATATAATAAAGTTTAACTTAGTTCGTGTTTCACATTTGCATGTAAACGAAAATGAAAATTTATGTTGTAATGCATGTATTTCTGGGTATATACAAATGTCTTTTTTTTTTTTGGCAAGAGAAGCTTTCAGCATTTTGTTTTTTCTGCTTACAATTAAGATAAAAGACAAATAAAAGCTCCTATCAAGGATTGAAGAGATCTTAATGAAGATTTCTTTGAGAGCATTAAGAAAAGGCGTACTTACGTATATTTTCCTTTAAATATCAAAACTTTTATTATTATTATTATTATTATTATATTTTCTAGACCAATGGAATCAATTCTTAGAATAGAGAAATTAATTGAGCACTAGCATCATAGGTTATCGGCTCTTTTTTTTTATCGAAACTTTTAATATTAATTTTATATATTAGACTCAAAGTATCGATATTTAAAGAAAGTGTATAGGTACGTATGAGTATCTTTTTTCATAAATGCTTAAAAAAATGTCTTAGAAAAAGGGAAATAATTATATTCTGCGTACACTATCTACACCATTTGTGTTCTATACTACCATTATCTCATTTTAGTATATATATATATATATATATATCTCAATAAATTTATATACTTATATCTTAATAAAAATACATGAAAGCACAGTAAACGCGTACAGAAAGGTTAAGATGCTACAACATAATTTTTGGCCGCCTTACATTTTTTCAGCAAACTTATTTAACCACTACCAGATCCGAAGAATTAAATATTGGTTTAGCGGAAAAACTATTGGGGAATTTTTGTCATTAGATGGAATCTGTTATCATATATCAGGTAACTCTGACCAGGTTGCATTATATATACATACGAGTGTTTTGAATTGTTGATATATTTCAGACAAATATTTTCAACGCATATAGTTTTGAGTTTCATTAATCGGGTGAAACTTTATTATTAGTGTGAGAATGAAGAAAAAAACGCAGGCAGAAACAAGCTTATGACTTTTACAATCAAGATGCTTTACCGAAGCCAACGAATGTAAATGATTTGTTCGTTTCTATTCTGAACCTCGATTAAAGGAAAAAGACATTGAAATCGTATGAAAAAAAATCGAAGAAGAGCGATACATAAATAGCCATTCATTAGATTACAGAAATTAAGTGACGACAGTATTTGTTTTCCCCCTATGAAATAAACCTGATAATGGGCATAATCGATCGATCTACAATATTTGAAAAATTTTTATATATTTTCACAATATATAAATAAGGTATAATTTTGAAATGACTCAAAATTGTAGAAAAAAATGATGAGGCAAAGTAGTGTTGCATAATAAGTCTATTTATATTATACATGGTATAAACTGATTGGGTTCAAACGCTTTCCCCCTGGACGACATAGTTGGGTTCATATCTTTAAATTTATAGACTTAAGTTTGGCTTATAGAATATGCTACAATACATAACAATAAATATGAATCTTAAAATTGTTTAAAAGTGTTTCATTGCTTAAATATATATATAGGGCACCGAAGGCGATGTCTTCTATAAGGTAAGTTATCATAAGGTAAGTAAACCTTTTGTTTTATATGATGCCGCGCTTTTATAGTACGGGATATATTAAATTTTTGGGACAAGTGTACACCACTTAAAAGGATTTGAGACTCCCTTTTTTCTTATGCAAAACGATTCAGAATCATTTTGTGAAACAATTTAGACATATCTGTCCGTCTAATGTATATCCAAACATTTTTGTGTTCAATTTACAAGTCGAAATTTTCGATAAATTTTTTTTTGGTGAAATTTTAGTCATTTCTTAGCTTCAGAAGAAATATTATTAAAAATGATTTGATCATTTGCCATCCATCTCAAGCACTGCTTAGCATTTTTTGTATATTATATATATAAAAAAAAAAAAAAAAAAATTTCAATTTCTAATATTTCTCAGAGAAAATCTCTGAAAATTGATATTTTAGAATATTAAATGAAAATTGCAAATTTGAATGGGACGGGACGGGAATGTTTTTCTTAAAATTTTTAATATTTTCTGCACGGAAAATTTATCTAAAATAATTATTTGATCTATAAATTTATTAAATTAAATTTGAACATTATTTTTATATTTACTTTTTGGACTTTGCCTCTCCCTTCTAAGGATTCTCGTAGGTTCTCTGTGATTTTGATATTTTATGATGAAAATTATTAAAAAATTATTTAAATCGAAGTCAAGTAGAATATTTAGTAGTCGATTTAACTCCACTATAATGTTTTAATTGCATAAATTTTGAAAATTACAAAGTATCGGGTGAATAGCAATTTTATACTTTTCATAAAGGTTACGTGTATAGTTTCTCTTAAAAGTATACACAAAATATGAGTAGAAACCACAACACGGAAATTGGGTTGAATAATAATAAAAAAAAAAAAAAAAAAATCGTCTTTTCTATATATGCTTAAGAAATAAGAAATGAGAAATGTGAGTTGCTATGGAATATATATATGTATGTACATCTCTGTTATATAATTTCAAAATTATATACACACTAATGCTTAGTATTTTAGGTTTTACGCATAATTTACATAAAAAAGGGGGTGAACAAATGAAGGCAGATAGATATATTTAAAAAATTATTTAGAGAATAAAAATTAAAGGTCGCTACCAAATTTACAAATAAATGTTCTTCGTAGAAATTTAAAAAAAAAAAAAAAAAAATTATATATTTTTCGTCTTCGAAGTACATCACTTAAATGCCCATCATTTTAAATTAATCGAAAATCAACATTTTTGCTTGAGAGAAACTATCAGATATGAGTAGTAACGTTCACTACAATCATAGAGTGTACTCTTTAATCCAGATTCCATTCATATCTTTTAATTATTAGCAAATAAATGTGTGTTTTCGATTTCAATTTGTTCGAGACTCTGCAATTACTTTAGACTTGCTGCTGTTTTCCATTGCGTTTTCAAAGCTTCATTTTGTTATATTCAAACGAAAATTTATGGCAAATCTCCTTAAAAGTTTTGAAAAGAAAGACGGACAAATGGATATTAGCTAAATCGAATCACAAACTCATTTCTAATTAAAAATTTATATACAATACACAATATTATGTTAATAAATAGTTTTTGAAAAATATATTCAATAATTATAAAACGGAAAGCGGAATGAATATTTTGTATCCCAATACATATCCATCAAATTTAATAACAGGATGGATGGCAAGAGCAGCCCCCTTAAAAAAATGTATATTTAGGAATTATTCACACGCTTACACATATATAGAAAATATGCAATAGTGAGTGAGAAAGGAGTTAACATATATGGCATTGAGAATAGAAAGGAAGACAACAATAGAATAAAAATGATAATTATTAAGGCACAATTATTATTGTTTTCAATTATATTTATAACTATTAAATATATATATACATTTAATATGTTTTTCAATTAACAAATTAGATTTTTCTTTAATCACAAAACATTTTTTCTTTGGCGTATAAAATATATAATGAAAGAATTTGAATATGTTGAACGTTAAAGAAATATTTAATTTTTACTTTATTTTATTTAATTTTTTTTTTTTTTTTTTTTTTTTTTTTTTTTTAAAGGAATATAAAAAATACTTACTATTTTAGGTAATTTTCCCTACATTGAGTGTTAAATTCTTAAACGTAGTGGCCATCAGCTCACAGAGAGAACAAAACGTCGCGGAAAGACAAAACACAGTTAAATGATGAAGAAAATATTTTATTTATATTTGTATATATATTATTCATCGCAAAATTAATGTAAATATCAGGTGTATGTTGGTTTTTTTTTTTTTTTTTTTTTTTTTAAAGAAAATAAATTTCAGTTATTATTATTCTATTCATTTTTACTTATTGACACATTACATAAGAAAAGAAGTGAAAACTACTACTACGTGTACATAAATATAGAAAAAAGAATTAAGATTTATAGAGGCGAAAAAAATACGTTTTGAAGGCATAAAATAGAAAAACATAAGCAGTATTTTTTTAATTAAGACCCGCGGTGTGTTTATATTTCGAATTAATTTATTTCATAGCGCTGGCCAATCGTCTCCCATGAAAGTGTAATTTTTGAAATCGTTCGATTTTGAAAATATTTCATATATATTTGAATAGATTGTGAATCGTTTAGCAATAAATTGCTGAAAATTCACATTCCACTGGGAGGAATATTACCATTCGTTACCGAGTTCGTCCATTACTATACATTCGTTGATGTATATATATATATATATATATATATATATATTTATTTTCGTTTTTTATTTTACCTTGTTTACATCTCCCGATCAAGTACACTTTTTTTCTTATTTTTGTAACTGATCAAGTGATCAGTAAAAATTGGACATTTCAAGTCTATCTATTGATTCATTGTATCAAATCTTCTAATAATAACATGTTGAATAGCAGTAATATATATTTACTTATATGTACAAAAACAAAGTAAGGAAACGGTCCGATAATCAATCAATCAATCAATCAATCAATATTCCACTTACTACTCGTGTCATTGAAAATATTTGCCATAGAAGACGTATATAACAAAGCCCTCTTAAACTTATCAAACTCAGAAGACTTTTAATCGTAATAGAAGAGAAAATCTGAGAGCCGAAGGAATTACTCTTGAAAGCTCTGAAGATCGGCATATGAAATTTTGAGTAAATTTAAATGTTAATATATTACTAATAACTATGAAAATGGGAAAGACATAATCAAAACCTTTCATTTTTCTATATAAATAAGCTAAAGTGGGGCGTATAACAGTTTGTAGGTTTTTTTTTCTTGTTTATGTCGAAACTTGAAGTGAAAAATCTAATAATTTATCTGGTTGGATAAGTTCTCAAATTTCTTTAAAAATATTTTTGAAAATTTTGCCTATAAATTACTTCAATAGGTTTTACATCACATTTATTCTATTATCTATAAGTCTATCTATAACGCGCGATAATATTATAAAGTCATGTATTATGATTTAGAGATTTCATATATCGTTTTAAAATGATTTCGCTTACAATGATTTTGCAATGAGGGTGATTTCGTTGATTTCGTCAAATGATTATTAACACTTGGAAACTGCAAGCGTTCATTTCTAGTTTGTATTTTGCTTATGAATAGATGCTTATTAAAATTTCAGAAACACAAAAATATACAGACACAATAACCAAATAAACGAAAATACGTTGATTTCTTAATGTATAACAATTTTCAATGCTATTAAATTAAGCACTAATTTACGCTAAAAAACTTTACTTCATGGATTCTAAGGTGATTTCAATGAAATTATTCGTATATACTGATTACTCTTTAACATTTTTTGTTTATAGCGAAACCATGATCTTTTACGCGATTGCAGCTGAAATCATGGAAATGTCCGAAACCAATGAAATCACTGTCAAATCATGTTAAAAGTTTTGCATATTTTTTAAAACGTATTTTCTTATACAAAAGAAATTGACTTTGAGATCGGAAAATATATATATATAAAAAAAAATAAATAAAATATATATATATATATATATATATATATATACTAAACTAAACTAATTTTTTGAATTGATTGGGCAAGTAAGCGAAATCGTTCTTTCATTGACGGCGGAATCCCATCTTCGTTTTGTCCGCGTTTTAATGGAAATATCTTACAAGGAGCATATATATATATATATATATATATATATATATATATATTCCGCCGTCAATGAAAGAACGATTTCGCTTACTTGCCCAATCCATTCAAAAAATTAGTTTGGAGGCAACTCTTAAACCTAATTAAGGTGTCCGGCAATATTCCTCCGTACGTCGTTAAGGTGTACTTGTTTGCAAGTTTGGATGCATGCCAACTATCGGCAAGTAATTTAATTTAATAAATAAAATCGCGAGGGAGGGTTTTATAATTTATTGGAATAAAACATAACATTATCCTTGAGAAATATAGGTTTATTTAATAAAACCAAAACATGTACATTTCCATGTTATATTACATTACACTTTAGTATTACACGTTGCTCGGAAGAAATGGTATCATATGGGGAAAAAAAGGTCTAGAAAAATGTACTCGATTACTTCAGTCAGTTCAATAGGATTCTTTTTATGTGATTGATTTCATAAAAAGACTGTTAGACCAGTTTTTCAAATTCAAAGATTCTTTGAAAGGAGATAGAAATGAAAACAAACAAAAATGTAGCTTTAGATTGATTGTAAATATTTATAAAATTGGAAATCTAATTCACATAAGAAAGAATAAGAAATATTTCTCTTAAGCATTCTAAAAATTTCCTATTATTTGTAGGTGTGACAAATAGTTAAACAAGGATTGTTTTTAGCAAACATTTAAATTATACTTCATATTCATATCAGATATAAACCATGTGAACTGAACCACCAGCCACACTGATAAAATCGTATTGAATTTCTCGGTTTCCTTTTCTGATGCACTAACTAACAAGCCATAAACATACCTGGGGGTAAATCGATTTTAAATCTCGGGCTTATCAAGAATGTAGTTTTATTTGACCTATGATGGATGTTCTACTTCGGCAGGTTGACAAATTCGGCACGCGTTCGGGGCTATGCTTAACAAGTATGAAAATTATATTTGGCTGTGGTGAATCTTTAACACCCAACGCCATTTTTATCCCCCCAAAAAAAAAACAAGTTGAAATTAACCAAATTTCTATACTCTATAATATTAGGTAGGCGTGGCAGATGTTTTACGTTTTAGGGAATATGAAATATGGAAATTTTATTTTATAGAAATTTTTATTGGGCAGTTTAAGAGTAGTGTGAAAAATATCCAGAAAGCAGAGACGTTTTAATATACGTTATACTGTTAGATGTGGCTGTTGGACGATTTGGCCGATTTGGCCCATTTTCAATATTATCGTGCTTGCCAAGTTTTTATCATATTTTATCCAGATATCTTCATTTCGGAAAAATGATTACATTACTTAAAGGCATAGACAGATGTATATAGGGAGAGACGGACATGCTTTAGGTGGGTAACGCAAATATGATACTAATCGAGAATATGAAATCCCTCTTTGAATATCAAACTGATCAAGAATCTTTAGGGGATCTCTGAAGTTTCTTTCTTGATGTTACAAACATTTTCTCGAAAAAAAATTAGATTTCAAAACTCTATTATATCGAGTGTACATGGTCGATCTTTTTCATGTTTCTACATATGCTTTAAGATGGCTAGCGCAATATAACTGGACATTTTTCATAGATCTATTTACTATGGTTTATGAACAGTAACCAAAAGAGAAATCCAACTTTTCTTTTTTTTTTAAAAGCAGAGGTGTTTTCAGTTTATATTGTTCTGTAGATGCGTCCTTTGACCGATTTGGTCCATTTTCAATATCAACCTGCTTGCAAGAACTTCCAACATTTTTGGCAAATTTAAAGCCAATGTTTTCACTTTTGCGGCCAGCAGAATCTTTACTATAAACATTACGGACAGACAGACGGACATACAGACGGACATGCTTACATTGATTCTAAATTTGATGCTCGTTGATCAAGAATATATGTATACCTTATGGGATTTCTGGAGCTTCTTTCTGGTTGTTGCAAACAAATTGAAAAAATGAATATACCGCTATCCTTCAATAGTGGTCGTGTATAGAACTAATGTACACTCTATGTAAGTCAAAATTTTTTATAATAATAAATATTAGAATAAATCATTTACGAAGTATCTGACTTTATATGTGTGTCAATATAAAATTTTGAATTAAATCGACCGGTTGGCGAACGGGCCCTTTATGAACTCCAACTTTGATTTATTGAATAAACCGTAAATTTATCAAGAATTTATCTTAAATGAATGGACAATGTATCCACATGAACAGGGATCACAAAAATTATTCTGTGATCCTTGGAAGAAACGACAATAAAACACATTTGGCCGCAAAAAAAAAAATACTGTATGCATAAGTTTAATTAATTAAACAAGAGAAACTAATGAAAAAAAGAAACGAAATAAACGAACATTTACTTCAAAAGGCATTAAATATGATAAAAAAAAAAAAAGGAAAAAAAGTAAATAAGTATAAAACAAGACAAAAATATTGAACTAGAAGAGCGAAAAAAACAAGAAAAATATCTGGTAGAGAAACTGCATCACTTACCTCTTCACTGGATGATTTGTCATGGCGTGGGGGTGTAGCTGGTGAAGCCTGGCTAAGTAAGTCGGGTAAGACACTGCTAGTGCGTGTACCAGGCGTACCAAGACCACTGTTCTCGGAATTGCGATTCTAAATTAATGCAACAAATTTCAATGGTAAAAACGACAAAAATTATTTTTAGGAAAAATGAGTTTTTAATAATTAAATAAAATTTATGAGAATAATAATAATAATAATGATGATTTTTTTTTTTTTTTTTTTTTTTTTTTTTTTTTTTTTTTTTTTTTTTTTTTTGAGTTAACTATTATATATTTATTTTCATAAATACATACATATGTTTCATATAAAATAATAACAAAATGTGAATACCAATGGAATTGTTGCTTTCTATCTCATACCTAGCACAACCATAAGAAATACATTTAAAAAATTGTATAAAAATTATTTATTAATAAGAAAGCGAATCTTGGGTACCCATAATTATTTACCAATTGCGATCTCTCAGTGAACCAATTGTGATCATTTTCATCTTTAACGTTTAAGAGAATCCTTTATGCAAACTTAACATATTTGGATATCGATGCGAATTTTATATAACAAATAACGAGTTTTTTTACTAACTTTCTTTCAAGTTCAAGTCATATTGAAATAACTCAAACTAATCATGGCCCTAAATATAGGAATTTAGAAGAAAAGAATTTTCGAAAATTAAAAAAAAAAACTGTTGATGAAATTAAAATTAAATTTTAAATGAATTATTTTTAGAAGTTACATCTTTTCATACTTTCAAGACAAATTGCTTAAAAAAAATTTAAATAAATCTCGCGCATAAACTTAAAAAAATATTTATATTAGTTACGAAGAGTTACGATGAGTAGAAAGTAGAGCGAGTTATAGCGAGTTACAGCTGACATTCAAAAATTGGTTCAAATACATCAAAAATCATAGAAACATTTTTTTTTTTTTTTTTTTTTTTTTTTTTTTTTGTGAAAATCGCTTCACAATCGGTTAATATCGTCAATATGCTTACATTAATAATAATAAGAAGAAGAACATTTTTTATTATTATTATCAGGCATCCAAGATTCATTCCAGAACGAATTAGATTTCAATTATAACTACATTTTTGAAATACTTATAAAAGACCTTCTAGAGAATTTTTGAAAAATATTTTGAGAGATTTCACAAAAAATTATAAAAAATATCCTTAAAACCGAATCGAGGAATTTCTTTACGTTTATTTTTTTTATCATAAAGAATTTTGGAGAAAAATATTTTATGAATTTCAATAAATATACACAAACAGTCAGATTTACGCTTACTTTCAGTTCTTGTAAAAAGAAGAACAAACAATCGTATTCCCTCCTCTCTGTGTCACTGGATGACACTACAATTCATTCACAACGTTGCTATCATCTTGTAAGAATTTTTCAAATAATGATAATAACGTTTCGAAAAATATAATTTTGTCTGTTTGAAATACAATTTGGAAATTTGAATACATTCGTTATAGGACGACTTGCGATGATTTATTTTATATTTATATTTTCAAATGAAATTTTTATGATAATCTAACAACACATCATACACTTCTTAGGGGGTCAGAGGCCTATGTGAAGACCTTAAGTGCTGCTTTAGTTAAATAGTTCAAAAAAAAAAAAAAAAAAAAAATTTATTTTTAGATTTAAATCGTAGAAAAAATGAAAAATTAATTTTTTTTTTTGTTTTTGTAGCCCGAAATCAAATATTTTTTACGTTAAAAAATACATACAGTCAAGGAAAAAAGTGTGCATACACCTACAAGTTCCCCAATATTGTGAAATAAAAAATTACTTAAGTCAGCGTTTAGGTTAAAAAAAAAAAAATATAAAAAAAAAGACAAAGGACGAAAGTATACACACATTTTAACTACCACCACAATTAACGTAATTCAAAACGATCGAGATTTCTTTCATTCTACAATGTTTTAAACAGCATTTAGCTTTTTTAGAAACGGCCGCACTGAATAACGATGAAAAATCTAATTTCAGTTAAAACTTTAGTTTTCACAGACAAAAGTCAAGGAGCATCATCGAAATTGCTGAATAAAGTTAAAGCTGCGGTAAAAACTATATTTTTTAAAAAAAAAAAAAAGAAATTCAAAAGTATATACAGCACGGAAAGTAAACTGTGAACGTGTGAACCGACAAAAACTATAGAATCGAACACATTGTTAAAAGCACTGAGTCCATCGGAAACTGTTTAAAGAGGAAATTGGGATCTACTTGCGTGTAGGTCTTGAAATGTATTCATTAATAATAAAATAGTTTTTCAGAATTCAACACATCGGTGAACAGTTCTCGGGATTAAAAAACTTAAAAGGATTATGATTTTTTCCAAAATTTTAAGAACCAAGCAAAACGCGCCTTATACAAATCTCGTAAATTTTTAATTTATTGTATTCTTCGTGTAAAATTTATTAAAGCTGTAGTTGTCAAAATTTTGAAGGAGTTGAAGGATCTAGCTGATGGTAACTGTAATTTCGAAAAACGTGATTCCAAGAAAAATGCGTTTAAAGTTTGAAAATTGAGTTTTTGAAAATATTTTCACTTAAATGCGCAGCACCAATTAGCTTAACGGTTTTGAAAACGTTTCGATTGTTTTCATACTCAATTATTCTGTTTACAGTCTCCAAGTATAATTCAGAAGTTTACTCAAAACAACTACAATGAGAATCTGTTACTATGCTATACTACTGTACTACTATACTGTACTGTGTTCGAAATATCGATTTTTACAAAATGGTTAAAATTTCGCTTCGTTCAAAATCATTTTTCTAAATCGCTTTCAGAATTTTTAGGGAGAGACTATTTTTTTTAAGTTATAAAAAAAAAAATTAAAAAATATCATAAGATTGGAAAGAAAGAAGACTCTCCTTAATGTTTGCAAGATTTTGAGACGGAAATGAGTAATTTTGACCATGTTAAGAAGAAGCAGAAGAGAAATAACAAAAATTCCACTTTTTTGGTAAATTTTCAAACATTTTCCAGGAAATAATATGATATATATGTGTGTGTACCATATACTTTCGTCCCTATCAATTTTGTAATTTTTTGAAATAACAAACACAAATATTTGAAGAAAAAAAATTTCAGGCATAAGTGAAAATCTGATTAGAGCGGTCAAACTTTTTGATGTAAACTTGATAATTCAGAAAAATTCAAAATTTCACATAATGCTACATGAACACTTTTGTCATCTTATATATATATTTGTATGTATATATTTATAAAATGGAGAGAAAGAGAATTAGTAAGAAAGTTATGCAGAGTTGTTTTAAGAGGGAAATTAGCGTAAAAAACCAAACGAATGGATTTCACAATGAATTAATAACGAATGTTAACACAAATGAGTTCTTAATGATCGTTCTAGCGGTACAAAGGTGCAAAATATTCATATTTCTTTTTTCTTCTTTCATACATTACATTTATTGCATGTATATATGAATACAATATATTCTAATATATATTAGGTAAGCTAATTAACAAATGGTTGTTCGTTTAAAAGAGAGAGAGAGATAGAGAGAGAAGAGAGAAAGAAAAAGGTACAGAAAGAGAGATAAAGAGCGAGGAATAAATAGAAAAGAGAAAAAATTAAAATGCAAGTCAAATTAAATGATGAAAATAATAAAAAATAAAGTGTGCTTTTCAATGTGCATAATATTACATATACATAAAGAAATAATTCTAATTAATATGTAAAAAATGATTTCGTAAAAATGATTAACAATAAAAATAAACATCTTAAAAATTCAATAATTGAAACAAAATATAGAAATATACGTAATTCTTCTTTTTTTTTACATATATAATTCTTCTCTTAAGATGAACGTGCGTTAGTTTCAAAAACAATTCAAAATAGAGACATACAATTGGTGATTTTTTTTCTCTTTCTTTTTTTTTATTTATTTTTTTTTTTTGTAATGTTATTGTAATATTTATTGTGCTTGGTGTGCATGACAAATTTTGAGTAAGGTTTAGTAACAAATGTGCAAAAGCGGCAAAAAAAAACGAAGCGATGTTAATTTTATTAATATTTAAAAATCAAATATTTGTAAAGTGCAGGCCACGATAAGCGTTAGGTTAATTGAAATATAACTCCAATATATTGTTAATATTAGAAATATAGAGCAACTATAATGAGAATACATATAAATCTATTCATTCTCTTTGATTATATAGATTATCTTTGATGTTGTGTTAGTGCACATGTATACGGGCAAAGACTCTCAATATAAAAATACAATTTTTCTCTTTTTTGTTTCACTTTGAATTGAAGTCAAGAGAAAGAAAGAAAAAAAAGAATATTTGATATAATCAAAGCATATACATTCATGTTTCGGTTTTTTTGATTGTAAATGAAAATATGTGCTTGTAAACGAGAAAAATGTACATGAAAGAGTTTCTATGGAGAGTTTATAGTTTATATATATATATATATATATATATTTATTTATTTAGACATATAGTAAATTATTATTATTATTACTTATGTGCATTATGCGCATTAGTATATGGATTAAAAAATCTAAATAAATGTAAGTTATGTGAACCGGGTAAGGGAGAATTGTTCATTTTAAAATTAATAATTCTGAATGATGCCACCACCACACCCTTAATGAACCTTTTATTCATTCTGAAGACACTTTTATTACAAACTTCTAAATGGCTTCAACAAATATTCGATACAAATTTGCAGATCGATGTCTATTATAGGTCGTCCAGAAAGGTGGGGGGTTTAATGAAAACATTACATAATATCACACATTTTTGGTTCGCATAAAATACGAACTCTGATCTTCCCTAATCGTCTATTGTTAAAACGTCTACGGTCCCCAAAAATTGCTATGAGAAATAAAATTTGAGATACGTTGCATATAAAGGATCTCTCAATAGGAGTGCACTATTTCATAATTTTCGCAATTTCATGGTCTACTCGTTTTAGCTTCTGAATAAGCTGAATCTTGTACGTGAAGGTTATGGTGAAGGTCTTTCGTCAAAATCCGCTGCGTAGCGTTTCGTGAAACTTGAAGTTGTTGAGAACAATGCCGAATCGAGATTTTCGGATTTCCGGCGACAGAGAGATACTGCGATCGGTACGTCGACACGAAGCTTACTTGCTGTCTCTATAATCGACCAAGTTTCTTTAAATTTATTGACCACTCTTCGAATTATTGACACGTTCGTAATCGAAAATTTTGCGAAATATGCGAGCGGTCTCAGCGAAACATTCCCCATTTTTGCAATGGACTTTCACAATTAAAATGCGTTCTTCTTTTATGTAGCGCTCCATTTTTAATAATCTGAATAACCATAATTGACAGCTGTCAAATTTCAGAGTTGCCGCTTGTATAAAAAATATTACACAAAACCTAAATACTGCACGCACTCTTATTGAGACAATCTATATAATCTTAGTTGGTGATCACGAATAAAATTTGAGAATGGAACGATGCTTCATCACACTTCGTTTTTTGATTTATAATTCATATTTCGTACGTCAAAATGGGGGAAACAAATACTTTTTTTATTTATTTATTATCCAAATATATGGCCATCGGAAAGGAGGAAATTACAGAAAGTGGGGCAGGTTCAATGCTTGGTATTGAAAATAACCTTATTTACTCTAAAGTCGGTAAAGAAAATGCAATCAGCTCAAAAGAAAAGGTTATTGTAATCTGGCCTAACGGCGAAGAGTCAATTGATCGCACCAACACTACAGAATGATACCAATGGTCCAGATTAACAGCTATGCTAATGGACCTATGTGGCAAGGTGATTGCTTTAGGAACTGAGGTAGGATTAGATATATAAGACTGGTACAGGGCACACCTAGCAGTCGCGTTCGCCTGAGGAAGCAAAGCTTTAGTTTTACATTTTAAGTTAAGAATTTTCGAAAATTAGAATGCGATTCAAAGATGAATACATCTGTCGAAAAGTGTATACATTTTACGTAGTCCCTGATATATATTTCTGGTAATTAATTTCGTAATTAAAATATTTTTTTGTTTGTTTATGTAATGCAGATGTATATGTATAACGTAAAAAATACTTAAAGAATTTATTAATTGCAAGAAACTTACTGAGATGTGCTTACTAGTTTTATTTTTTTTCGTTTACATATATTTACAAAACAGGAACTTGCGTTATATATAAATAATGATCCATTTGTTATATGTTAGGGAGTTTTTTTTATTTAGTTATTGAGCTTTCAGCTGTTCAAAATTCACATTTCGGCTTAATTGTGACTTCATTTCTAACTCTACTATTAGATACGAAATTTTTTACATGACTTCTACTCTAAAGTAAATAAATCAAAACAATGGAGAATTTTGGATAAGGTAATTGAGAGGAAAAAAATACTAAATTTCAAATACCATTTTTGCGTTTACAAGTTTATATTTTCATGTACATGTTCGAAAGAGGTGCACAACAACAATTAAGATTATTTTATTCATTGAGAATCTTTGATGTGTAAAGGAGTTAAAATCGTTACATTAATGTATTAATTTACGTAAGGTTATGATATTTTTTTTTTTTTTTTTTTTTTTTTTTTTTTTGGGAAGGAAATGTTAAATTGTAGACTGCCAGAGGACAAATGCAATTCGTTTCAACTTGGTAGGTAATGGTTTATTATTTGATTACTTTATTTTATTTATTTAAGTTCTCGAATATTGTTTAACTAGTACCAGCTATTGAAGTGGGATGGCATGGTGATGGTGGTGGTGTTGGTGGAATAGTTATTAAACCTTAGATCTTATATGAGGGAGAAGGGCAAGAGAGAGCGAGAGAGCGAGAAAGAGAAAAAGAGAGAGAGAGAGAGAGACAGAGTGAGTGAGAGAGCATTGTTTACCTGCTGCTGCTGTTGTTGTTGTTGCTGTACAAGTTGATGTACCAATTGTTGTCTGGCGGCAGAGTTTTGCAAAATTATAACTGATTCAGTCTTTTCACGACGTGGACGCAAGAAATCTAGATTTCTAGGCGTTAGGTTGCTAGTCCAATTATTTTTACTGCATGCATTTAGACCATGTGTCGATGATGATGATGATGATGATTTACCAGTAGTCGTTTTACTGTTATTATGATTGGCCGCTGTTGCTTGTGCGGAGACGGAATTATCTTTTGCTTTATTACGGTCGCTTTTAAAGACATTACTTTGTTGCATAATGGCACCACCTCTTTGTGAGGATGAACTGAATGATTGTTGCTGCGATTGTTGTGTCGGTGATATCGATTGCAATAAATTGCTATTGGTCAGCACAGTCGAATGTCGCTTAGTAAGAGGAAAGAAATCTGAGTTTTCGCGTCGAAAACCGCGTATGAAATTTTGCGGTAGTTTTGAATCTGATTCTTGTCGCTTATGTGTAGCATTGGCACTGCGGGTTAAGGCACTTGTGACGGAAGATCTGTTGTTATTATTATTATTATTATTATTATTATTAATATTATTGCTAGATTTTTGATTGGTTATTGTTTCCGCTTGGGTTAAGTGAAGCTGTTGTTGCTGTGCTTGATCTTTGGTTTGAGGACCTGTTCTGTTATTGTTACTATTATTAGCGCTATTGTTCTTTACAGCACTATTAACTACTCCTGGCCCTTTGAGCGGTTGAAAGCCTTTTGGTGTCTGTGGATGTTGTTGTCGCGGCAATTCAGCCAAACTACATCTTTGCAGTTTTTGCTCAGCCTTCATTGTACTTATATTGGACGATGTAAGAGTTGCCGCTCTTGAAAGACTGATCACTCCGCCGCTCAATTCGCCACTATTCTGTTTAGGAAAGAATTTCTCAATATCCCAGTCGCGCAACAAAACAACCTCATCACGTAAATCGTTTTGTGGTCGATTTGCACAGGCTGATGTCGAGGCTGATTTTTGTAATTTATTTTGATTTTCGAGTTTCTATATATGTGTGTGTGATGTGAAGTTCATATTTATACATTTAATGAATTTTTCTAAGGATAATTCTTAAAGGCAATGTTGCAGAAGAAAATTTTTTTTTTAAATACGGGGAAAAAAAGAAGCACATTGATAGGAAAGGAACAGAAAGGGACGAGAGGAAGAAATGAGGAACAGAGAGGGGTGTTTTTTTTCTTTTATTTCGTGTGAACGGCCCAACTGAGTAGTAGCTTTCTGCTGAAGAAATGCACCAAACGAATATATTTTATACAATTCAATCTATTCCGTTCCAGACAGTACCGAGCGAAAAAACATTTGCAGTCCTCTCTGAGTACTGTGTTGCAAGACATTGAAATTAAACAAGAACAACTCTCTTAGCTAAAAATGATCCGATGGTCATTTAAATTTCTGAGGACAGACATTATAATATGTATCCTTCTTGGTAAGAAAAACTTTCTAAATCCTTTTCTGAATTACTAATGCTAGCTAAGTCCATACTAGACTTCGTTCTTTTCTTTCATTAACTTTATACGTTTAAAAATAGATAGAAGAGAGAGAGAGAGAGAGAGAGAGAGAGAGAGAGAGAGAGAGAGAGAGAGAGGGAGAGTGCATAAATAATAGATTGTTGTTTGTATAACCTGATTAAAGGATTGAAAATATATTACGCAAAAAATAAACTCCACCAAAAAAACTTTCACCAAAACTCGAAAACATTTTTCTTAGCTTTTAACGCGTGACTCCTTTTCAGATACAAAGCCCTAGCGTATGTGTTGTCAATTCGAAAAAAAAAACATTAAAATTATAGAGGTTTCTAACGGAACGGGTAAGTCCTAATACATTCATTTTTCAAAACCGTACCCTGATTGTAGTTTGACGGAATTCTCTGAACCATTTTTCGGCTTCCCTTGGATCTCTTATCTTATGACATACATTCACAATAGAGCAAAATCTTAACTCTCATTACAGCAATTGCCCTTAATAAACGGATAGGTTAAGATTTTCATAAGAGATTTGCATTTTCACATTACGATCATGTAAAAGAACGTCGAGACTAACGTCAAACTATTAAAAATGTCTGTGTTTCGAATTTTTCACATTTCCCTTTGCAGTCGGCTCTGATAAGATAAAGGTTTATGATCGTTATGTTATTGACACTGTTGACATTAGGGATCGTAGCTTTAAAGTAATCTTGAGATAAATAGGAAACGATGTTATTATTCGAAATTTTTTCTGGAAATATTATCCAATGTTGCACCATTACATCCTGAACTAAAAATCAAACTAATTATTTTCTACTTCCTGTTTTCATAACTTCTACTATGCTTAGGAATGTTTCTTAAAACTTCATGAGAGCTTTTCTGTACTTTGCAGTTAACAGAGCGTAATTTAGATAAAGCTTTAAGATGGCTCTAGTAGTAACTGTTGAGAACAGAGCGAGAGAAAAAGAGAGAAACACGCACAGAGAGAAAAAAGAGAGATAAAGTAAGAGAGAGAGAGAGAGAGAGAGAGAGAGAGAGAGAGAGAGAGATAAAGAGAAACAGAGAGAGAAAGAGTGAGAGAGACAGCGAAAAAGAGAAACAGAGAGAGAAAGAGTGAGGGAGACAGGGATAAAGAGAAACAGAGAGGGAAAGAGTGAGGGAGACAGGGATAAATGGAAACAGAGAGGGAAAGAGTGAGGGAGACAGGGATAAAGAGAAGCAGAGAGAGAAAGAGTGAGGGAGACAGGGATAAAGAGAAACAGAGAGAGAAAGAGTGAGGGAGACAGGGATAAAGAGAAACAGAGAGAGANCAGAGAGAGAAAGAGTGAGGGAGACAGGGATAAAGAGAAACAGAGAGAGAAAGAGTGAGGGAGACAGGGATAAAGAGAAACAGAGAGAGAGAGAGAGAGAGAGAGAGACAGTGAGGGAGACAGGGATAAAGAGAAACAGAGAGCATCTGCTCAGTTATCACTCACACGACTTTTCACAGATGTTAAGAGACGAAAATGGTGGGGAAAAAGAGTTAAAGAGGGAATGAAAGTTTTTGTTATATTACTTTTGCAAAATTTTTCATGAATTTCATACGTACATACGTATATTTAATGAAAAGAACAAAAAAAAAAAAAA
This sequence comes from Glossina brevipalpis, assembly GCA_000671755.1. NCBI lineage: Eukaryota > Metazoa > Arthropoda > Insecta > Diptera > Glossinidae > Glossina > Glossina brevipalpis. The sequence goes on from KK351031.1 coordinate 1,802,051, forward strand.
ACAAGAGAACCATGATCTTTTATGATGTTTTTTCACGGTACAATGAATATATAAAAAAAATGCATGTATATACAAAAATATCATCTAAATCTATTTAATTTTTACACACGATTATATGTATATAGAGAGTAAATCATTGAGTGCCATTATATGCAAATATAATATTACAGCGCAAAAAGTAAATTCCATTTAAAGAAATAAAAAAAAAAAAAAAAATTCGTTGTTTTTTTTTTTTTTTTTTTTTTTTTTTTTTTTTTTTAATGCAAAAATATAAGAAAGAAAAGAGTTCACGAAAAGTATTTGCAAAAATTATAAAGATATTGGTAGAATATATAAACAAAATACAATTATAAAAAATTATGATAAATTTCAAATAAAATTATTTGAAAAAATATTTAATTCGAGAGAACCACAACCACTTGTAAACTGCACGGATTATTGTTTTAATTTTCAGCTTTTGTGTTATTTTTACTTCACTTTTTGCAAATTTTATTAAAAGCCCTAAACCTCTGTACAACTGAAAAAAAAACAATTTACAATAATTTATGGCAATAAAAAAAAACTTTAGTATTAATTAATTTGTGGACAAAATAGTTACGAAAAAATATTATAAAGTTTTACTATTCCACACCTTTTTTTTTTTTTACTTTTTCTTTTGCTTTTTTTGTTTTTGCTTTTATATGTTCGTTCGCTATACAATTCTTTTAATCGTCACAACCCAAAAGAGAATGTCAATAGACGACATTTTCAAAAAAATCACCAATTAAAACTTTCAAATTATAGTTGTACGTAATTCCAGGAAGCGTCTTATAAATTAAGACAAAAAAGGAAAAAAAAAAAAAAAAAAAGAAAAAAAATTTCTACTCCCAACCGGATACTACTGCAATAGCGATATTGAGGAAGAACAAATAGACACAAAACAAAGGCAGATTTTTCCATTGACTTACCCGTTTCATAATTAATGTTCGATCGCCGGCTTGATCGTCATCATCTGGCGTTGGTGGCAAGGGACGGTTTGGCGGTCCACTGCTACCGCCGTGCGTCATTGGAGTAGTAGAATCTTCCGAAACTGGAACCAGTCCAGGCCTATATGAAAATTCAGGGCTAAATAAACCAACCAACCAAAACCAAAAAAATATTTTTTTTTTTTTTTTTTTTTTTTTACAAAACCAAAATTAATTAAAAATGCACGAAATACACAAACAAATACACAAACAAAAAATTGTTAGCACACATACATAATAAATAGTATGAGAAGAAAAAGAGATTAAAATTTATTAATTAACTTATCATCAAAAATTAATTAATTTCATTATTAATAAATTTTTAGTGAAATTTATTGAATTTCACATTAACAACATCAGGTGGCCGAATATTGATCGATATTTATAAACTTATAAATAAAGACAATCACAAAAACAAGATATATATGTCTATTTTGGAACAATTTCTCAATATCCATGCATTACATTAACTTCACAATTATTTGTCTTTCCTTTAAGGGGCGACCACATTAAAAAAATTACAAAAAAAAATTAAAAATCTTTAAAAAAAAAAATTAAAAATCTTAAAAAAAAAATTATTTAAAATTTTCAAAGCCTGCCCAAAAATAGTGAAAGTTTATAACGTCCATTTCGGAGAAGTTAACCTCATAGACAGCTTCATGAATAGATATAGGATGATCAGACTCAAATGTCTTAAGTGATATATTAGATTCTTTTATCAGATGACTCGATATGGCAGTGATAAATTCGTGTAGATATTGTACAGAGAAAAACAATCAAAACTTGTCATTGATTGATTACAAAGCGGAACTTGCAGAGGCGTTATGTTCTTATAAAAAGAAGATGGAAAAAAAGTAATGTAGTAAGGGAAAATAGAAGTTAAAAAACCTCGAGGTGTCACAAAGCTTGTCCCGCCAAAAGATAACCGGACTGATGGTATAGGTCATGATGACCAAAGTCCTAAAAACAAATGCAAACTTCCAGATTAAAATGGATTTGAATACATAAATACTTAGACACGGACCGAGAAAAATCGATTCAAAAGTTCACGTTAGCGAAACATATTATATTACTTTTTAATACAGTTTCTAAATGCTACCGATCGGTTTTTCCGAAAGGAATAGCAAAACAAATATGTTCACGCACATAATTTGAGGGCGTTTGCTATAGGAAAAACGTTAGTTACGATGACTAAAAAGAAGACTAGCTTTTACATTAATTTGGCCTTAATTCGTACATTTCCAATTCAATCTTGTTCTTTTTCTTTTTTTTTTTCTTTTTTCGTACTCACAGTGGCTTTGGTGGATCACTTGCAAGCAGAGTGCCATCATTACGTGCCCGATCGTTAGGTTCTTCCGGTTCACTATCAGAATCACTACTATCCATTGGATCGAGAGGATTCGAAACGGCCACATGATGATGATTGTTGGCTGATGATGGTGGTAAAGCGGCAGCTGGTTTCCCCGAACCTGATGACGTTGGTGGTAATGGTCCCGATTGACGATTATTGCGTGGTGGTGCTTCTGGTTGAGCTTGCTGCTGTTGTCCGAACGAAGACGATGCTGAAGCTGATGAACTAGTCTGCTGCTGTTGCTGTTGCGGCTGTTGAGAGACGCCTAATTCATTTAATTGTGCCGCTATCATGTCCAAATCCTAATGTTGCATATAATTTGCAAAGTTGGATTTGGTTGATTGATTGTATGTTGCAATTTATCGGTTGATGATAATGAATGATAGGCAAAGAATGGATAATGGATTTTTTGTGTATGTATTTATAGTGTAGTGAAGAAAATGTGATAAACATTTTTTATTGTTGTTGTTGTTAAGTGTATTCATTCATTATTTATTATTATTTTTTTTGTTGTTATTATTATTATTATTATTTTTTTTTTTATTATTTTTATTATTATTATTATTAGTGTATTTTACACCAATAGGTAGTTGTTGTGATTTTTTTTTTTTTTAAGAAAAAATAAAACAAAAATGGTAAAAGTGGCATTAAAATTTTGTATAAATATAATTTGTCTTTCAAATAATATCATTTCTTTTTGTTTTAGTAAAAGGCATTCATGAGTTAAACACTGAAATGATAGCTTTTTCGTTTTCAAAGCGTTAGCAAAAGTATAAATGGTAAAAAGCGAAATTATTTTTATGTTTATTACTAAGAAAGTATTGCGTGGGTGATTTTAAAAGAGAAAATAATATTTGTGTGGTGAAGTCAAAAAATTAAAGCATAATATTTCTTCTTGTTTTAAAAAAAAAAAATTTTGTATTCTTTCATTGGACCGCATCAGTGCGGTGTGTCCATATGGGGAAAAAAACGTGAAAGTGCACACAAGCTTCTATTCATTAAATAATTAATTTTATTAATTTGAATTATTAAGATTTCCGCTGGTATAATTACTAAGTCAATGGGCGATAGTAGGTGAAATAAAGGAATCTGTATTTATATTGATTCGAAGTGTGGTTTAAATACCGGACAATGGAGTCAAAATGATCTTTTTTTTTTTTCTCTCTGTAAAATCAAATTATTTAATTTTTATTAATTTACCCGACAGAATGAAATTGCTACGAGCGAAATCAATTATATTTGTCTCAAATTAAATTTGAAATTATTATGGTTTTATAAAGAAAAAACGAATCGAATAAACAATGTTTTAAGATTTTTCGCTGCGGAATATGTATAATACATTCTGAAAATAGTTTTTATGAAAAATATAAAACTTCACTTTGCCTTCAGTTTTTCTTTAATGCCTCTTAGTAAACAAATATCCCTCACCTACTTTCAATGCTAATCAGGTCAAAATTCTTTCAAACTGGTTCACCATTTGCAATACTACTTTGTTAATGTATTTTCTATACGAAAGACATGTTAAGCATTGAGCTTAAATACATATATATCCTTAAAATTTAATGAAGGTGAGTCAAATGAAATTATAAAGGGATATTGTGCAAGGAGTATATGAAAGCATGAAATTCATCTAAAGATTCGGTCATAAATGAAATTCCAAATATTTATTGACAACAAAATTTTTTTATTTTTTAGTAGTAGCAGGTCTAACAAGTGTTCGTCAATTCGTCCCTATGCTCTCTTGAAAGAATCAAAATGAAATAAACGGACAATTACATGATCCGTGAACTTTTCTTAGTTGCACTAGTTTCCCTCTGTGTATAGCCTGATTAAGGTGATTGGATACTGAGAATGGAAACAGTTTTACCATGAAAGCAAAAAATTCTTCCCTTAAGCAATTTTTAGTAGTATAATCCAACAGAATTTCTACAGTTTTTTTGATTTTTTAACGGATGATGAAAACATTTCACATAATTTTACAATGATTTGCCTTAGCAAACTATCATAATTAATAAAGTGGTGGTGTTTTACTGAAATTGATAGCATCTGATTTGGGATCTGATTAAAAATCAATAAAATCATCCTCCTTCACTTGTTGGGGAAGGCTAAGGAATTCTATAATGAAAAGTGATTCACTTATTTTTTAAGCAAACACTTCTCTTTCTGTATGAGAATTACGACCATCCGATCGTAGATGGGACACTACATTGAAAAATCAAGGCGAACACATTACCTACCCTCTTCCATACATATTTAATCTTTACTAACTCTATTCATTATTCTTAATTCTTAATAATTTTTCGAATAGTTAGTTATATCGCATGATAAATTTACTCTATTCTCTTATAGTCTTTCGTGTGTCTTGAAAATTAAATCAAATTCAAAATGAATTAAATTGGATTCTTCTCGATAAATAAGTGCAATACAAGATTACGCTGATAATAGCATTGCCGTTCACAAGAATCAGGCCACAAGTAAAGTAATACACATAAATTTGAAGAATAATTAATAAGCAAAAATACGAAGGAGTCGTATATGTGTGTATATGCAGGTGAATAGAAAATATGTGCAGCTCACTCAGAGTGAGTTTGTGAGTTTGTTCGCTTCATGTGTTTGCTCTTTGTTTATTCTTCTGAGAAAAACTAGTGTGCAAAGTTTTTGTATTTCAAAGATTACAAGTGTGAGTAAGTTTTATTGCTAAAGCAGAAGCAGAGTTGTATATGTACAGTTAGAAAAATTAGCTTATTTTGTGTGAGTATATAGCGAAAGTATGCTCTCTATTTATAATATATAAGGCAGGGTTGTCAGATTCTAATTCTAGTCTTAATGAAGAATATTTTGATAATAGTGGACGATCATAAAACTGTATAATATTTGATTATGATTATGTACTTATTTAACTCAAGGTAGATATAGAAGCAGAAGTTAAAATATGAACAACTAAGTTAAGGGAGCTTATATATAGTTAAAATTCTCTTATGATGACATCCACTATTAAAATTTTTTTTTTTAAATTTTAATAATAAAACAGTAAACTCTTAAAGGCCACTGTTGCAGGTCGTAGTAAGTTATTAACGAAAGTATTTGGTTAGAGAGACATTTTTAGTTATTTGCTATTGCACGATTTTCATATATATATATATATATATATATATATATATATACATATATATATACATATACTATGGGGGGGTTCACTGATTCGTATACTTCTATGTTTTATTTTCTATTTGTTTTAAATGTGGTGATGAAAATTAGTGGTGTTGGGCATACAGAATAAAAGCCACTTTTGTAATATAAAAAAAAAAAAAAAAAAAAAAAAACAAGTGTTCATATGTACATAGATATACGTATAAAATAATATAAGATAGTGTGAGAGAGAAAAACCTACCTCTGGTCTCCTGGGTGGTAACTGTGATGGTAATTGTTGTTGAGGTTGTTGTTGGAGTTTAGGGAACAAATAGGACATTTTTGTTGATGTTTGTTGTTATTATTTTTATAATATTAGATTGTTGATGTGTAGGTACAGTAGGTAAGGGTGGTAGTATTGGTTTACAAAATACAACAAAAATTATATGAGTTGATAATAGTAAGATGACAGCCGGAAACGAGAGAGAACATCACACAAACACATATAATAAACATGAAAATAAATGTACATTAAAATAAAAAAAAAAAATAAAATAAAAAAGAAAGTTAAAAATTTGCTATGCCAAGAAACTAAAATTAAATTATAAATAATTAATTTATTTTATGTACATAGGGTACATACGTATTGCATAAAAGTAGTAGGAAATAGAGAGAAACATTTATAGTTTGGGAGAAACGTGAAAGGATATCGACATACATACATATATATGCTAGTTTTTATAAACCTACAAAATTACCATTTGACTAAAGATATGCAGCTAGGGAAAGGGCAATGAATGCTATATACTAAGTAGGACTATGAGATTTTTAACAATGCGTACCGATGGTTTAAAGTTATTTTGTGAATTGCGCTGTTGTTGAGGCGTTTGGGCAGAAGATTCCGAACTTTTCGGTGTAGGTGGCAATGGTCGATTAGCATGTGGCGGATCCGGTACCACTATTAAACGTTGTGGCAAAGCAGGGCGTGATGGCGGTCCAGGCTCTTCAATCTGTTGACGTTGTTGATCACGCTAAATAAAAAAATATTCACAATAATAATAGTAGACTTAAATAAAAGCTTAAACTTTTTATCATTATTATATTTAAATTACCGATGTTGCCTTTTGCTGACGATTGGCTGGTGGCTGTTGGCCTTGGGCCTGTTGCTGTACTTGAGCAGCAGCAGCTTGCGCCGCTGCTACAGCGGCCATTTGTTGTTGCTGCTGTTGTTGTTCGGCCGCTATGCGGCCCTCCTGGATTTGTTGGAAATTACGGCGCAACGTGTCACCGGGAGCTTGTATAATTGAGCTAGGTTCACCAGCTATCTGTGGCTCATCATCATCATTATCTGAACCGGAATAACGATAATCTTCCCGCTCCTTCTCTTGTTTACGTTTCTTGCAACGATCAATGTGATCCTTCAGCTGTATACGCACCTGACGATCCGTGGGTTGATCCTTAATAAAGGCATGCTTTAATAATTGTTCTGTGTAAGGCCTCTGATGATAGTCTTTCACTAAAAATATGAATTCAATGTAAATAAATATGAAATATATTATCAAAACAGCCAAAGTTTGGCTTTCACCGAATTCACCACCATCATATATAAGTTTGTTATTATATATAGTATTATTACGAAAAAAATCTATATGAAAATTGCTTAATTATGTTGACAACGGAAACTCAAAAATATTACAAAAAATAGGAAACAATGAAGGATTAACAAAAACACAATCAGAAATCAAGCGAGTTAGAGAATTGGCAAAAATATCGGAACGAATATAGTATTTGTGGTTTCTTTAAAAGTTTTATAAGAAGAAACGTTTTGTTCAAAATTATTGGAATCGATCGGTTCGAGATAGTTCGATCAAGTGTATGTGTGAAAGGCACAGAGTCAAGCAATATGAAGTTTCTCTAAATAAATCCATTTTAAACTTTGTGAAGAATTTTCTGTAAAAATTTCTTCTAATATTATGAATCTCTATGAATATGAGGAATATTAGGAAAAACAGACCTAAATCCGAAAAAGGGATTTTACGTGACAGTACAATATATACATACATATATATGAGGTGATAAGTCCTTTTAATTTTGAAATGTTCTTATTACAATTGATAGTCTGTAGACGGAAAATTTGTACATAATTAATGTGGACTCATTTCTGTCTATTTCTGAATATTTTTAACGGAATGACAAAATCAAAAAAGATCGTCTAAGTGATAAATGTAGAGTTTTTCTTTCATATTATTTTCATACCAAGCACTGTATCTATAAAACTTTGAAATTTTTTTGACCATTTCCGATTCGATTTTAGCCGTGGGGGCGAATTACGTGGTATCAAGAAAAGAGCACGCATCGGATGCAAATCACAAAGTGGTGGTTGAGATTCAGCCATTTCCAATGCGGTTATGCCCAGTGACCATAAATCTGAACGATTATCGTAGGTAGCCTCGGGATTCTCATCGCAGGCTATAACTTCGGGTGCCATCCAATAAGGCGTACCAATGAAAGTGTTTCGACGACCTATCGTGCGATCTAATTGTGCCGAAACACCAAAATCTACCAATTTCACTTCGGCATTATCGGTAAGCAATACATTCTGTCCTTTGATATCACGATGTATGACTTTATTCGAATGCAAATAACTTAGTCCGCGCAAAATCTCACGGCATATATACGCTATCCACTCTTCTTTGAGACTTTGACCTTTTGTGGATTTAACTAAATCCGTTACTGAACCAGCACCACAATATTCCATAACCAGCCAAAGCTGATCATCTTTGCCAGGCGGTGATTTCTTAATGAAAGCACCATAATAGGTAGCAATATTACGATGATTTGAGTATTTCTTAAGCACATTAATTTCCAATTTGATTTCTTCTTCTTCATCTTCGGTGACATCCATCACTTTTATGGCAGCCAATTGACCAGTCTTTGTGTGACGACCCTAAAAAGAAAAAAACAACAACAAAATTAAAAGTAAAATAATCAAAATCCTTTTAATTTTTGTGCCGATAGATCAGTTATACAGAAATTATCAAATATAATAAGTCAAGCTCAAACAAGACATATATTTATGGTGTTTTTGTTGAGTTCTATATAAAAAACTGACCATAAAAATCATATGTATTTAATACTAGTAGCGCCATCTATGTGTCAGCCTACGAACTTTTTAGCCCAACTGTTATGAGTGAAGTATACAAGTATTTTTCAATCTTACTTTGTATCGGAGAAGTTCGGTTTATATAAAAAAAATTTTTTTTTTTGTGTTGTTGTTATATTTATTATATACATTTATATAGTATTATATATTGATCTAGAGCTTCACATGTTCAGGAAAAAAAAAAAATAAAAAAATTATGATTGACGTTTCAATGATATAATATTAGTCAGTTTTGTTGTTCTATAGTTTGACTACTCTACTTGTAGTAATATATATATAAATATGCATAAACCTTATGTTGTTGGAAAAAACAAAAAAAAAAAAAAACATTAATTATTATGTGTGTGATAGAAGAGCTTGAAATACGTGTAAAATATTGAAAACTATTAAGTGTGTAATATTGCATACACATGAATATATAGCTAAGGCGGAATGCCGGTGTAGGTTACACGCATTAATTTGCTATCAGAAAAAGAGAAATAAATAAGCGAATAAATATTAGCTCAATCACTATACAAGTTTATTCCATATGCAATGAATAGTGAACAATACAACACATCATATACATAACATAAGTTCGTAGGATCACTAATTCTAACTTTACATTGTTTTGGTATTACTGCTATCTACCATACTGCTGCATAATGTTTTATATTATTGCTGCTTTGTCCTTTGTACGTCATAACATTGCCAGCCGACTTTTGTGTTTTTTTATCAGTTTGGATTTAGTTTTCTCGCCGCTTGTTGTTGTTTATTCATTTGACTGCCAACTTGACTTTGAACTGCACTGATGAATTTATGTTTGATCCATTGTCACAACTTTGCCATTGACAAATGTTCAGGCAAATTAGTAAATACTTTGCTTTCTGACCCCATTATATGGTGACAGCTATTTCATGCGACTTCCCTTTCCAGACTTCCAAAGTAACTTTATGCGCCTTTTTTCATGTTTTCTGGAACAACTAACGAATTCGAGTGGATAGAGTCATTCGTGTTGGTAGGATCTCGTTTAAAGTCAGCAAACCATCGATAAATTCATCGAAAACAAAAGTTATCGTCATATCACCACCAACCAAGTTTGATATTAGCTCCCTGCCATGTATTTTGATGGCAAGACCACGAATTGATATAGTGAATGCAGCGACAAATCTTGGATTCAAAATTAATTCTAAACTGACGCCTAACGCGAGCATATCAACTTTACAGTGATGAAAATTCACAATATTCTAAGGAAGCTATCGCTCTCGGTATCCTTTGCCCCTTGTCTTGTTGTTCCGATAATAGCTTACGGTGCCAATATATAAAGAAATCTTGAAAACGTCTGCGTAAACAAGAGATATGTTTACAATAAACACAACTATGATAGGATTTCAGTGTACTCATCCAACGCAGTCTTTTTTTTTTTTTTTTTTTAAATAATTTTTGTTTATAAGGTTATTTGTACTTGTAAATATAGCAAATATATTTTTAAAAAGCTTGCGATTTGAAGGGAATGAAATCAAAAAATTTATAGAAAATTATAACTTGACCCATGTACCCTTAATCAATTTACATAAATGGAATTTAACACCGAATGCTATGTTATGTTAACAGCTAACAAAAAAACAAAAAAACAAAAAACAACATCCGTGAATAAAGCAAAATTCCAATAAAAAATATTTATTCGGTCATGTCCGAATTTTCAGTACCTACCAACCTATTTCAGCACCTATCTTGATATATATATAAAAAACAAAAATAAAAAAAAATTCAAATATTATGAAATTTTAATACCGTATTTGTACAGGTAAGTATCCAGGATCACCTATAGAAAATATATGTCGTTGTATCTGTTGTAGTTTATAATATAAGTAATACGCAGAAAGAAAATTTTTTTTTTTTTTTTACTTTTAAAAAAAGACTAATAGGTCTTCCCAATTTATGCTGTCAAAATTGAAGACGATACTAAACTTTCCCGATTGGAAGGATATTTATCATAGACATAATACAGATAGACATATTTAGTTTGATTCAGAACTTGACAGCGATCAAAAATGTCCCAAAAGGATAAATCTAGTTTATCGTTACTCTTTAACTGTAGAGATAAAAATTACAGGTACTAGGAATTAAAATAAAATAAAAGTCTTATGTACAACAATTGTTTCATGAAAACGCCTACAATTAGAAAAAACACGATTTTCGCACATTTGGTTTTAATCGAATTTATAATGTATTCGTAAAGTTTCTGAAAGTAAAGAAGAAGTAAAGGCTTAGCTTCGTTTTTTCTTCCCTTCTATTTATTTGGTAGTGAATATAGCGCGTGAGAAAAATCCAGAAGCGCAAAAGCAGTGTAAGTAAAAATTGTATTAATTAAGTTTATGGAAATAAATTTTGTTTTAACAAGTTTCTGTTACCGTTGCCTTCTCAAAATCTTAAGGATGCTCGTTGATACTGATGATGACGATGGCAGCAACGTTAACTTCTTGCATTGGTAATGGGCGACTATGCGTTTCGTTTGATTAATTTACAGACTTTTTTTTCTCATATATTTCATCAGTATAGAGTCTTTTGTTTTCATTTATATTTTTTTTTTTTTTTTTTAATGATTTCATTTCACATTTTTCATGATCCATTGACCCTTTAAATGACATCTTATAATATATATACAAATATACAAATATATATATGTATATATATTTGTGTGCGTGGCTCTATGCGTGCCTACGTGCGTGAGTGCCTGCGTGTGTATATGTATGCGCACAGTAGCATTGAGTTGTTTGAAAGTATATTTACACACATCCGTTATATCATCATTAGGTATATTACTCTCTTCTTTCACATGTAATATGATCGTAAAAAGGCATCGGAGACTTCGTAGAGTAACTGGATGAATCACTTTAGATATATTTGAATGTCTATTTAAACGATTAAGAAAAGCTCCACGTGAACAGCGGAGTATGAAAAAAATCGTTGTCGAAAATTGACTTCTTAAGTTGAATGAATATGAACACTTTTTATTTATTTAATATAGTTACGCTCAAGGCAACAACAACTCATCATTCTAGGAGGTAAACGAAAAAAAATAGTTATTCTCTCCTTAGCTATAACAAAAAGAGAGTCGTTTGCATAAATAAATACACACACACCCGAAATGCGCACTCATCATCATATGTAACAGACGCACTTATTTATTTTTTTATTTTATACAAAAAGCATTTAAAAATTCTTTATCTTTAGAAATACATAGAAGCAAAAAACGAAGAAAACACAATAATGTTAAATTAGTCCAAATTCGCTTTAGTTATAGTTATTTATGTATATGCGAAATCTATCTATCAATTTTCGTAAGGGCTTGAGAGACGAGATTAGAAAAATTAATTTTCTTCACCTACTTTTGTTATACATTTTTGTTTTGTTTTGTTGAAATTTGGGATGGAGGAAGCCTTTTATTGTAGACTTATATCTCCTTCGTTATAAAATACGACAAATTAGGCTTTCTTTTACACAGGCCTGTTTTTCATAAGAACCCTTATATGCGGTTAGGGTCGTTTAAAAAAAAAATAAAAGTTTTCCAAATTTAGTTTAGTTAATTTTTATGTCAAATTATTATTATGGATTATTCTTCCATTCATGATAAAATACAAAAAATTACAGATTTTTGCCGTATAAACGCTTACTCATTATAAAAATGGTTACATAGGAGGGGAGTCAAAAAATTTGCTCTTTCAATTCAAATTTTTCATATAAATTTTATTCGTTGAAGAGATATTATGACTGAGCATTTTTTGTCGAGTAATTTTGAAAATTACGATTATTATTTTATGTAACGATCTTTTCAAGATGAAATGTTATACGAAGACTGATCTTAAAAATGATCTTACCGAACCCATTTCTTTGGAACAAAATACGTTACAGGGTATAAAATTTTGCCTAAAATATCTCAAAATTTATAATTTACAACAACGATGAACACAAAATTACATGGGCAAACATCAAACCGACACATGGAGAGAAAGAGAGTGAGAGAGTGAGTGGGAGAGAGAGAGAGAGAGAGAGGTGGAGAGAGAGAGAGAGAGAGAGGTGGAGAGAGAG
>KK351031.1:1825982-1844034 GCA_000671755.1 Glossina brevipalpis
TTTTTTTTTTTTTTTTTTTTTTTTTTATACCAACTCTTCACCAATGGAATTTGAACCCATGCATCTGGACTTATTAGTGACACTTCCTAACAACTCAGGTACGATTGAGAGCCAGAAAAAAAAACTTGTCCTAGTTTGATTTTTGTCAATTTAGCACTGATTACGGTTGAAATTATAATGGAATTTGAGGATCTTCAACAAATTGGAAAATGTCGCGTATTTTAGCATACATCACACGGACGTCTAGATGAAAATATGTTTTCGAAAATATTTAAATGTTCTTTTCAAGAAAAATTTTTTAAAGAAATTTTTGGAATTTACGTATAAACTAAAATTCATTATTTTACACTTTCCAAGAAGTATTCCGTTTATTTTCTTCTTTTGTTTCTTTGTTTGTTTTCATATACACGTTTCTGTGACCTAGTTTAGGTTCGTTGAACTGCCCTATCTCGATTTTGTATAATCACTCTTCCCTAAACGCCAAAATCCAAACAAACCAAATTATTTTAATTTAATATACAAGTTACTGTCTAAAGTAAAAAAAAAAAAATCATCACCGCATTATCATATACTGTCACTTATACGCACATTTATAACCCATGTCCGATGACTAAAAGCATATTTAGTATAGAGCCAGTGGAAGGCACATAAACAGGTAGTCGTCTACAATAGATGGCATCACTGGAATATGCTATTTTGGAAAACAAAATCCTGCACCTTTTATGGTTTAAAAGGTACTCCCCCTCTCTAGTACATGACAAATACGACGCATTTTCTAATTTGGAGACTATACAATTTTTAAATCCATCCATAACCACGCATGCTTCTTATATATAGAAGTTCATCAATAGATTTTCGTTTGGAACTTAAAAAAAGATGATCTATGTTGGAATTTTTAAGTTTATATTCACACCGACACACAATGTATATTAATAATGATGGGAAAACTAAACTAAACTTTCTTAGAGTGATAAAAGTGTACATGCAACACTATCCCGTGTGACGGCAAAGATCGGAAGACCGAGCCAAAGTAGACGGATGCTTCTGCGAAAAATGATATCATTTGTAATATATAACGGAGTAGCTTAAGGGCCGCACACAGTTTGCGTAGGATAAGCTGCACAAAAATAATGGATAAGTTGATGCGAATAACAGCATTGAAAATGTGTTGTGGCTCGATGAGGCTTACATCATAACATATGCTAATGTCAGACATAACGGCCAGAAACTTCCCAAAATTTGTACTAGGAGGTAGGAGGCAGGCGACTTGGTAAAAAAGTTACTGCGGAAAGAAACCGAACTTTATCGAAGAATGTATACACATATGGTAAACTAGAGAGTCTACTAAGTGTACTAGAAACGGGAACTTATAGATGGTATTTAAGAATGGGCTATAAACAAGTAGCATTAAGGCAAGAACTACTTTTTGTAACGCAAATTGTTAGTGGTCTTTGCTGCTTTCCGCAGGATTTATGTACGTTCGGCCATAATGCTAACTCCATCTGGCCGCATAGAAAAAACCGCAAAGCTTGCTCTGTTGAAATGTCATTGATATAATACGGACAAAGAGAGAAATTAAGTCTTTGCTGGTAAACTTTAGAAAGTCTGATCCCTGTTGGGAATACTACCTACCTTAAAGAGGCCTTTGCTGCTATAATAATCGAGACGAGGAGAGCTGAACGTGTTCGCTGTAGACTAAGGAAAATAATCTTAAAACAGACGTTTTGGGCTAAGGCTCAGAAGACCTCCGCACTGCGTAATAGTTAACGATAATTCAGCGAAGATTATTGGTAAACGTGCGAGGAATTTTAGTGGATGTAAGTTCCTTGCTGACTTTAGTTTTCAGATGCTTCCCAACACCCCTCCATCCCCGGCCACTTAACAAAAAAATCGTAATAGACGTACATATTTACAGTGAAGTTTTTACTGTAGAAAAAATGACACACATATTGAAGGGTATTAAAAAAACGCACTTTGTACAACGTTATGAAAATCGTAGAATTCGTTATATTGCTATTGGGCTGTTGTATATTTTCAATAGAGTATAATCTCTTAATACGATTTCATATTCCTTTGTATTCATATCTTTTCACTTTGCCAGAGTGACTGTTTTTTTAACTCTAACAGTTTTAGAATTTTTTTCGATTTGTGGAAGAGCAATACTGCGGATTAACACAAATGTAGAATCAGTGTTACCACTCCGATAACATTGAAATTGCTTTAAAAAAATTGTATAAAGATTTTTTGCTTTTGTCATCTGCTTCATATATTATTCATAATTGTTACTATAGATCTTAGATTGGGGTCAATTTTGAGTTGAAGTGGAATAAAGAATTTGTTTAGTGTTTTCCTCTCTTTTTTATTTCCGCAAAACAAAAAAAAAAAAAACCAATTGAGACTCAATGGGAACGAAAAGTGTGTTATCTGCAGTAACATTAAAACTAAGCATAGCCCAGGAAAAATTAATTTATTAAGTTTTTTTTTCGCAGTAAAAATTTAGCTCCATTAAACTAAATTATATTCTTGTCAAGAACCTATGTTCATGCATATACTTCAACTATAAATATCATATCTTAGCAAATTGATGGAACAGATTAAGAAAAGATAAGGAGAACATAAGCAGCAAAGACATAAATAACCGCAGTTATAGACCAGCAAAAGTGTCTCAATAAGAGTGCACTATTCAAACTTTGTATAAATGTTTTCTATACGCGAGTATCAACTCTAAAATTCGACAGCTATTACCTCTGATTGTTCCGGCTATTGAAAGTGGAGCGCTACACAAAAGAAGGACGCATTATTATAGATGTAAAAACCCATTAACCCAGCGAATGCCGATTTTTTGAAAAAACTCATCTTCACCGATGAAATGTATGTCCATCTGAATGAATGGCTTCATAAGTAAACTGTCGTATAACAAAATAAAGAAAATATAAACAAAAATGTCCTCATACAACCCATGAGAAACAAATGCATCCACAACGAGGAACTGTCTGGTACAAATTTTGGTCAGGAGGCACGATTGGGTCTTACTTTTTTGAAAATAAGGCCGGAATTGCAGTGACTGTGAACAGCATTCATTACAGGAACTTTCCGCACCGCGCATGAATCAATTGATTTATTGCAGCAATTTATTTCGAGTATAAATCATCTCAGGAAATGAAGTCAACTAGAGGCCATTAAAATCATGCGATTTCTTTCTTTGGGGTTCTTTAAAATCTGGCGAATAAATCAGAAACAATTCCCGATTTCTAGAACAAGATTCAACACGTCATCGGCGAGATACAGCCACACACATCTTTATCAGAAAAGTCGTCGAAAATTTCAAGCAGACTAATGGCCTGTCATTAGAGCCAAGGGGGCCATTTGGTGGATATGTTATTACATACTTAATCGTAACATGTCTCCTTCTCAATATGCAATAAAAATATCACTACTCACTGAAAAAATACGTGGAAATGTCTAAGAAAACTTGTAAAATAAAAAAAATATTGAATATATTGTTACGATTCTGCCTTTTGTATTTTTCCCTTAGCCTCAATCCATATCGCTACATCGCGAAAAGCGTAGATTTTGTATTTACAAATACACTATTTATTAAATAATATTTACAATTACTCTATTTATGAATTAATATTTTTGACAACTTATTAAAAAGGGATTATTTCTTTTCACATCCAGAAACTTCTGCCAATATTTTTCTTCTCCTTTTTTTACAGCTGCAAAGGTGCCAGATTGTGCTTCTTTCATTCACAGCTGCAAAGATGTCAATATGTTATGTTGAGACAACAAAACCACAACAAACTTTGTCAATGCAATATGAATGCAATATGCCATTAAGAAAGAAGCTTCAGAAAACCCATAAAATGTATATATTCTTGATCAGTATCAATTTCGAAATCCACCTAAATGCATCTGTTCATCCGTCTAACCATGTGTCTGTCTATTTATCTATGTAATATCTACGATAACCATTTTCCTGGTTGTAAAAATTAAGATTTCTCTATAAAATTTGACAAGAATATTGAAAATTCTTTTACATACGCTGGTATTGAAAATGGGTTAAATCCGCCCAAGGCCACGCCTACAATATGAAACAAACTAAAAATAACTCTATGTTCTAAGTGTCGTGCTCACTACTACAACTTGATTACGTAGTAAAAATTTCCACGTTATCCCATCAAATTAGAAAAATTTGCCATATTGCCACCTATTAAAATTTTTTTTTTTTTATGTTAAGAGTAATGAATATAAAAGATTCGTCAGATTGGAATATAATTATCTTGCTTATTAGTGTTAAATGGAAAATTTTAGTTTTGCAGTTTCAATTCCGATCCATAATATAATAGAAATAAATGAAAATTATTAATTAGATGAATGATAAAATAAGTTTTCTGTGTTCTCTGTGTGACATTGATTTACTTCATAAAACCTATCGAACGCAATACACAGTTCTCCGAACATTTTGGGTCCACAGATAAATTTAATAATATAATGAAATTATGAAATTTAAGAGTTAAAGCTAAAATTATTAAAACAATTCGAATAAAATCGTTTATTTAATACTATTATGATTATGTTTAGAAATTTAAAATTAAATGAATACTTTTTTGAGAACAAATGAAAATTCGTTTCGCCTACATTAAAACTACTATTGAAAACAATCAATGGTTACTAAGCTAACCGTACAAGGCGGCTAAGATTGCTGCATCATAATTATTTGAATAAAAATTACCAAAATGACAGACTTGCTGACCGACCGATCCCCTAAAATAATACAATTTTGTATTTTATTATAAATTAAATATTATTTGAGAAACAAGTCTATATATATATCTAATTCAAAAATTTTAATCTTTACCTATGCGTATAAAAATATATAAAAAATATTTATTTTTTTTTTTTTAAAAGTAGAAAATAATTGTACACATTTTCTTTAGCGCTAAAACTTTTACAAGCGATTAAAGAAATTAAGAAACAACTGTATTCAAAATTCAACAATTTTATCGTTCTAGCCCATCTGATATTTAGAAGATTTATATAAACCAATCATTCTTCTATTATCTCCTTCCTGCATTAGGAAACTCCTGAATTTTTTTTTTTTTTTTTTTTTTTCAAGTTTTCCATTCTAATAAATCAGAATGTTAATTTTACGAAGTTTAGAACTACAGATGATTTGTCTCATTCAAACCAGTATAGCAGCAGCAGCAATCATCAGCTTAATACTTCAACTAAGCATTTTTGATCATCGACTTCCAGAACTGATGGATATAACTGATACAGCGCGCTTTACGATGTGTAAGTAAAAAGCATTTTTTGCATAATAATCCAAATTTTTTTCGAATGTATCACTAAAAATGTAATTAAAAAACTATCACCATTTAAAAATATCTGTTCTCCTATCAGGCTTTGAAATTTGAATACATTGAAAGCAATAAGTATGCATGCAAAACAGAAATTTTTCAGGTATATCAGGTTCAGCTATTTAACTAGACGACTTCGGCGTCGACTTTGGCAATTTATATTGTTTTTTTTTTGTTTAAGCAAACAACACAAATGAAAACATGCACGCCACATGTTATAAAAAGAAAAAAACTAAGAAGAATGGGAGGGGGGTAAAGACAGTTTATTGCAGTGTGTGTAATAAAATTTCCTAAACTTTATATTTAAATCTCGTTATATATTTGATATATTTTTTATGTTATATGATTTGAAATAATGTTGACTTATACGATAATACATTACATTTTTTATATTTTCTTAATTTTTACTTCTCGAAACATGTGTTCGTTCGTTGTTTACATTTACATCGACGATTTACTTATTTTTGCTTCTCAAGCGATATGATGTACCAGGCAAACAGGCTGTTTATGTGTTTCTTATTTGGGCGGACTAAGGGTAAGCGAACGAATATTTCATGTGAATAGAGACAAATGCTCTTCTTTTTTTTTTTAAATGCTTGTAATTCCTCATATCGCTATATATATATCTTGATTGTCGCTTTCATATACAGCCATTGAGAACCATTTAAAACGTGTCGGTCTCGTTAAGGATTCCGCACGATTTGAAAGAAATTCATCTGACAAAACGCATTATCGCTTTGCGAATTATTGCTTAAACGCAATGAATTCGATCGATCCGTTTTTAAAACGAATCATCACTGGAGACGAAAAATGGATTGCGTACAACAATGTCAATCGGAAACGATCGTAGTGCATACCTAATGAGTCATCGTAAATCACTACAAAGGCATATATCCAACAAAAGAAGATTTTGCTGTCAATATGTTGGAATTGGAAAGGTCTGATGTATTTTGAGTTAGTTCCAAAGAACCAAACCCATTAATTTGAAGGTCTACGGGCGGCAATTGAACAAATTGAATGCAGCGGTCAAGGGAAAGCAACCGCAAATGGTCAATCGTAAAGGTGTCATTTTCCACCAGGAGAATGCTGGACTGCACATTCCTTTGGCCACTCGACGAAAATTGATGAATCTTGATTGGGAATTGATGGATCTTGATTAGAAATTGATGGATCTTGATTAGAAATTGATGGATCTTGATTAGAAATTGATGGATCTTGATTGAGAATTGATGGATCTTGATTGAGAATTGATGGATCTTGATTGAGAA
Source organism: Glossina brevipalpis (assembly GCA_000671755.1). NCBI lineage: Eukaryota > Metazoa > Arthropoda > Insecta > Diptera > Glossinidae > Glossina > Glossina brevipalpis. The sequence goes on from KK351031.1 coordinate 1,832,614, forward strand.
TTGATGGATCTTGATTGGGAATTGATGGTACACCCACCATATAGTCCTGATCTTGCGCCATCGTATTACCACTTATTTCGATCACTCTCCAACTCCCTTTGTGGTAAAACTCTCAACGATAAGGACGCTGTAAAATCTCATTTAATTCAGTTTTTGGCCGGAAAGGATCAGACTTTCTACGAGCATGGAATTTTCAAGTTGTCAGAGAGATGGCAAAAGGTCATCGAAAAAACTGGAAAACATATTATAGATTAAATTTCATTCCAAGTAAACAAAAAAACCTTTTATTTTATTAAAGCAATTATTTAGGTAATTACTTAGTTGCCAACCCAATACATAGAATGTCGGCATAATAATAAATACAAAAGAAATATATAGACTCTGAACGAAAAATATTATATTTTATTTATTCACAATTTTATATATCCGAAATTTTATTCAGGTCTATTGTCCGAAGTTATTCAAGTCTGTCCCTCAGATGTATTTAAAAATCTTTTAAATATGTACCACTACCTCTCGAAATGAGGAAATTTGTAATAAATTATAATTTTATGATGCCAGGTGTAACGCGAAAATGATATTATATACGATATAGCAGCGATAACATGATATACAATAATGAAATTTGCAATTCTATACATCTCGTAAGTAATTGTAAAAATTTATTATTATTATTATTATTATTACCAACGAGTTCTAGGACAATTTACTGACTTAAGAAATTTTATGTAAACTTCTGTATTCAAAATTTAATTTGTCTGCTTTAAGCAAATTTTAAACTTATTATCTAGAAGATACGAACGAATACGAATTATTGTTTTATTAATCAAAAATTATCATATGTTTCTTGCGTTAACGGGCATATTTCTCTTATTAGCGATATTTGTAACGCACCCTACACATAGAATTCGGATAAAAAACTTAAACAAAAATTACTGTACAATTAGTACAGAATTAGAATTTGTAATTTGGCTTCACTTTCGTAAAAAAAAAAAAATATGATTTCTCTCTCTACTTTCAGAACAACGAACATACATAAAGAAAGAAATTAAATTCATTAAATATTTTTTTCTTTTTCATCTAGATTTTTAGTGTAATAAATTTTTCCTAATCTTGTTTTTGTTTGTAGAGTCTTTGCAAGAGTTTTTTTTTTCCTATCTTCCATACATTTTTCATTCTCTCTGTTTCGCCCTTTCTTTTATAATAGCACGTGTTTTTTGACTATTATTGGCATGAGTTTATCCATGAATCAGATACTTGGCATCAAATTGTTAAATCGTGGTGCATAAGTTATATAGAATTGATTTAATTTTCTATAAAATTGTATTTGTTGTACTGTGAATTCTGTATAGAGCATGATAAAAATAAAAACAAAGTTTTACTAATGAAAAATTTCTATCTTCACTTAAGCCTGCATTTATTAACCCAAATTATAACGAGTAAAGTTTTATGATGTTCTTTATAACGGGGGGGCTTGATTTGCTCCTCATTCATTTTTATTGGATGAACTTGTCATTTGTACTGAAATTTTGAGAGGACAACATTATATATATATATTAGGTATTAGAACATTATTTACTAAATTATTTTTGGAAAAACATAAATATTACCTCAATATTTCATATTCATATTACTTTATGGTCCCTTTAAGGAAGACGCACCACTCGGCATTTTTAAAAATTTATTTCGTGAAATATATGTTTTCTTAGAACTTACATAATAATAAATTTTCCGGTTATTATTCTACAAATTGTCCAGATAAGAAAAGTGAATTGAAAAGGAAGAGAATCTTTCAAACACAAATTTTTTTTTTTTTTTTTTTAAGTTTTAGGCTCTTGATAGAATGACTTGCAATGCAACTCTTTGCCGATTGAATATTTCTCTTCTTATAGTTGTAAATTAAATATCTTAATAGGAAGATTGAAAAGCAAAAGATTGCGTGTGTGTGTGTGTATTGTATACATATATACACATCTTGTCTCGTGTTTGTCTCGACAAAATCAACAAATGTTTTTCTTTTAGTTTTCTATATTTCTCGGCCTTTATTTAAAACCTTCAACATTAATAAAATAAACTACGTAGGTACGAGTTGTGATGAGGACGACAAAGATGCTGATATGTTGAGTATAATGACACGTTCATGAGATGATGTTGGCGATATGCGACTCTGCACACAACAAACAAATAATACTCATTTAAACACATATTCACATCATACAATAAACTTTAACTATGAAAGCAACATTAACGCACATTTACCTTTTTTTCTCGTTTTGATTTAAACTTAAAAAGAAAATAAAAAAAAATATAAAAAAAAAAAAGGATGTATGGACTTGCAAGTGTATAGTATTAAACACAGAGCCGAGTTGTTGATGGATATGGCATGAAGAGGCGACTGTAAGTGGTTGATGTATAAGAAAAAAAAAAAAAGAAAAAAAAATCTGTACGAACAACAGAATAGAAACAACAGCAGCAGTAGCATTAACAATTGTTGCTATAGAAAAATATTAGGGAGAAGTATTCGTGGTGGTTTCAGGTCATTGAGAAAATTTATGAAAGAAATATTTGCGAAAAGTACGCGAATGTAAATAGAAGTGGATGGGTGCATATGTGTTGGGAAAAAAAAGCAAGAATAGAACGCACAGCAAAACCAATAAATTTAAATAAGCTTAAAATCTAGAGTTGCCAACTTCACTTACAAATAAATACTCTAATTCCTTAAATTTAAAAACTTAGAAAAAAAAACAAATATGGAGGCTATGGCACACACAGATCATGGAATAATTAATTCTAAGTATCTCTTGTAAAAGAATTTCGCTTTTTTTTTTAAATATTAACTTCCTTTTTGGTAAGTTTATATACTTTTACCTTAATTGTCAGTATAATAATACATTAAATGAAAAATCAAATTTACTAAAATAATAACAACAACAAGAAATATAACAATAGAAAGAGATAAGGTAAAATTGACAGCATTTTGAAATTAATAAAAATTTACTATTATTATTATTATTATTATTATTATTATTATTATTATTATATTCTAGACTAATCAAATTAATTCTTGGACTAGAGATGAGAGCATTACCAGTTTAGGCTATCGGCTTTGTTAGTGTTTTTTTCATTTTTATGCAAAAAAAAAACTCTAGCGCAATAAGATTTGAGAACCCACGTGTACTGACTTGATATAGAGACGCTTTTTAATAGTTCAGCCAAAGTTGCAACTAAAAATTTATGAATGTGATGCAATCTTAAAAAATGAAAGAACGAAAATACAGGACTAAACAGAAAGCTTGCAAGAAAATTCACTAATAATTCCATTATTTATAGGTATGTGAATAAGATTTGTTTTACTGAACTTATGCTAAATTTTATACTACAATTTGCTTGGAACTTGGAACATGAAAATTCACTGACTAGGTAAATTTTCAACATATTCTAAAAAGTGGGTTAATAGTTCAAACTATTTTGCAAACATATTCAACTGATCTAACGTAATATAAAATTTTATATAAGCAAAAGATTGTGAAAGAAAAAGATTGTGAAGACCTCAATCTTTTCGACTTCGAAAAGTTGTACAACGGACAGGAAAGCAAAGACGAGCTTAACATAACTCAAAAATTGACACTTATCCAGAATATATATATTGAATACAGTTCGGTACATTTTACGAATGTTACACAAGGGAAACGGCAAAATTAATACAAATTATTTAACCAAGAAGGGTATAGTACATAAGGAATAAGTCCACGAAGTCCGCCATAAGCCATTTCCTTTCAACCGAATACTTGAAAATATTGTAATTTGAAATACATGACAAACAAATATGTTACGCTTAGTCATTATATTCATTTTTGGCACATATTAAAGTAAGAAACTCTAGTAGTTTAATAGCGAAATATATATATATATATATATATATATATATTTTAATAATACACATTAAAAAGATAAGAAATACAATATAGTGTTTAAATAACAATAAGCAAAGCCACGATATACACAACAGAAACTGTATTTAATCTGTATGAATGAATACAAGTAGTAAGAAGGCAAATTGATTGAAAATTTAATTTAATTTGGCTAATTTTATATACAATTTATGCACGGTTTCTTCTTAAAGTTTATGTAAATTACAGGCAAACTCCTAACGAAAGATTGGGACTTGCACATATCTCTCACACAATAAAAAAAAAAAAAACAAAATAATCAAAGCAAATACACATACATGTACGCGGCACACACTTGCATACAACACACTTGCACTCACACATTCAACACTAAAATAAAGAGGGCGTAGAACCCACCAATACGAAGAACCAGTAGTATAAGCATTTTAGAAAACGAAGAAAATTAATCACACATTCCACACATACACAAGCTGTAATGAATTACAAACATACAACATACATACATACACATCCCCATACACGCACACGCACACACACACACACACACACACACACGCATACAACAAGTTTATATTAATTGTTTATAAAATATGGGAACTATTTTGCACTTAATTTAGAAATAAGAAAATTAACTTTTAATAAACATTATAATAGAATTTACCCTCAATGCATTTAAATCGATATCATCTAATGAGCAATTCACGGAGGCAAGTTGCTGCTGGTGCGCCATTTTGGTTTGCTGTTTATATTATTTTTTTTTTTTTTTAGGTTTATTTTTATTGGTTTTATTTTTTACTTTTTTCTCTACTACTTTTTTTTCTTTTCACTTACATACACACACATAATATACATATATTATATACATATATATATATACATATAGATATGTATATATATATATATATATATATCTACATATATCTACATATATATATGTATATATATATACATATATAAATATTCACTTTCTTTATTAAACATAAATTTTCTTTTCTTTTATAGGAATATTATAAAAATTTAGCTGAAATTTCAAACATTCTTTATGTGATAAAACTAAAATTTGCATAAATTTTAAATAGAAATTTAGCAAAATAATTTTTTTAGATTTCCTCATACCCTCGCCAATCAACACACGCAGACATTTTCCCGATTGCTGTCAGCTTGTTTTGTCGTGAATTTCTTTTATATTACAATACATGACGGTTCTTTCTTCTTTGTGAGGAAATTTTTCTTTTTTATTTAATTTTTTTTTTTTTTTTTAAGATATGAAAGAATAGAATTTTTTTTTTATCGATATTAATATAAAGAATATTTCATTCAATATCTTTACTGCCGGTCCCTTTTTTAATGAAATTTCCTATTCTCCATTTTGACAATTTCTGGTCGGTTGATAGATAACTGAAAATTGCCAAAGTAGTAGAAGAAAAAATTTTTTATGACTTTTTTTTTCTAGTCTTTCGTTTTGCCCGTTTTCGACGTCACGTCACTGGGAATTACTACTTTACAAAGCAACCTATTCACATTTTCTTTGTAATGACATTATTCCATAAGAACACTTCACGTTTTTCTGCTTACGCAAATCATATATCAAATATTTATAATAAAGCTTTTTATATTTCTTTTTAGTAATGTAACAAATCTCCAACTACTTTTTATCTAACTTCCACGCCCGACTTTTTCTTTTCAACATCGCAGCCCAACTGAAAAATAAAATTTTATTCTTTTATTTATCTTGTTCTCCCTTTTAAGTTAGTGTTGCCACTACACTTTGACGTTTATATACAGATAGGGATAATCTCTTCTAAGAATAAAAACATATCCGAAATCCTGCAAAATGTAAGAAAAAAAGAAAGACACATTAATATAAATTCTGACTGGACTTAAATTAACAACAGAACTATAATTAATATGGCTCTAGCTCAAGCAAAATTGATTCTTTCCTTGTTTATATTTTTATTTCTTCTGGATATTAAATCTACTCTATTTGTTTTTATAGTCAAAAATTTATAGAAGATTTTTTAAAGCAATAACTAACTACTTCCATTAAGTACTGCAAACATAGATTTGTAGAAGATTCCAGTAAGATTAATTTTCTTAAAAAAGAGGCAAAATTTGTTAGCAATTAGGTTATACAAATGCAGCACAGCGCCTTTTGTTCATTTCGTTATTAATATCTACGGCAAGTCAAATACAAACATGTGGCAAGTTAATTTTTATTTTTCACTAAGAGTTGCCCATTTTGAAGATCACAGACTCATGTTCACATTAAAGCAATTTATTTATTTTAGGAGACTTTTGTTTTAAAAATTTCTTTCTAAATGTCTATTATTGTTGGCTATGTTTTATTATGATAGTTCGTAAAAGAAAAAAAAAAGTGAGATAAAGATCAAGAACTGCACTCGTATTCTTAATTTAATTTCATAGCCCAGGTTCGAACGTAAACATTATCAGACCATAGTGAACTGAACTGAACTTCACTGAACATTGCACAATCAGACAGTTGTGAACATGATGTAAACATGGTCTTAATTGATATTTTCGAATTAATAGAAAAGCAAATTAATAGCGTTATACGCTAGGAATTCTTTTCAACTTTTCAACACTCATAACAATATTGTAGCAAAATCGATAAGAAACAAGTCAAGATCTTATAGGCGGTGGAGAGGGATTCCCAAAAAAACAGTTTCAACTTCTTACAGTAAATTTATATACCAAGTTATTATTTTTTACCACAAAGCTTAAAACTTAGACGTAAGTGTCAAATAAAGACAGGAGGAGGCCCAAGAGATTCCATCCACCCCATTTATATTTTTCGCGTTCATACAAAACACTAATTTTCGCTGATGTTTTCGATAAAATATTAAAGATCAGAAATATTTTCATATAATATCATTTGTAAAGCATGATTTTAGATAAAGAGTGACCATGAAAATGGTTTCATCCGGGTTATTTTAATCACCTTTGGGTCTTTGGGTAAAAGAAACTCATGATTGTATCAAATTCTATTGACATGTCTCGACAATTGTGATCTATAAATCGATTACAAAAATAAATAGACAAATGCCCGGTAGAAAGACGTATAGATATGCTTAGAGCAAAAAGTGGATCTAATTGAAAATCCTTTTGGGTATTGCATACTTCAATATAAACTTAATATACTTTTGATATAAATATGCAAAATCAAAATATAATATATGTAAATCTATGTAAATCTATATGATTGTATGTAAAATTCATATAACGGATTCAGCAAAAGGGAAATGGAGTTCATATAGAATTAGCATAATGCAATAAAAATAAGTGAAAAAAAAAATTAATTCACTAAATGAGAGAGTGATAGTATTTACTGTTTCTAAACCCACCATCGAAACATGAAAATATATTCTTTTCATCAATATGTCTGATCGACTTAAAATTCGAGAAATACATTGGAATTTCTTGCAAGGAAGTTGGCACTGAAAATGGCCAAGGGCATGTTAACGTAAATTGACACCACCTCTGTTTTGAAATGCAAGAAAAATTGTGGTCTTTCCCGATTACATACACACCACAGTGGTGGATATAAAAAATGCAGTCATGGCCGAATATAATTTTTTTAACCTCTTTTTTTTCTTGTTTTTTCATCTAAACATTTTCTTTAGTAAGGCAAGTTTTTCTCTATGTTATTCTTGTTTTATTTCCAAGAGCTTTTCTTTGCGTCCTACACAAAAATTTCCTCTTTTCTTTCATTCTCTCTTTTACAATAACCATTATTTTTGTTTACTGATGGAATGATTGTTTCTATTTGTAAAGAAAAGCCTGACATTATTTGCTCAGTTATATGGAATTGAAATAATTCTTTATATAATTAATTCAATTTTTTATAAAATTCTATTTGTACTGCATTGTTGATTTTTTGTCAATCATTTTTTTTATGTCGAACTCTTTGTAGAATCTCTATTGCAAATACAATTTACGTTAGAGTCCTATATAGAAATAATGCTTTTCCATCGCACTTTATATTGAGTTGAATCAATTAAATAAATTCTGCATTAAAATGTTTTAACTCTGCATAGCCATGTAAATGATGCCAAGTTTACGTATAAAACCAATCATGCCAATAGTAAACAAAAACATGTGTTATTATAACAAAAATAAAAAGGGAAATTGTGGAAGATGTGAAAAGATGGAAAAAAAAAACTTGCCTTGCTAAAGAAGTAATTAAATGAAAGAAACAATGAATGTTTATGTTATTCGCTTATTTATCGAATTGGGTCTTTTTTTATTTACTGAGAGAAGAAGAATTTTGTTTACATTTTATTTATTTTTGTTGTGCATTTAAAGTAGTTTGGCGAAAGCGAATCCAATTTAGTATTACTAACTCTATATAAATTTTATATCATATTAGCCGACTTGATAAAAACACTATCAATATTTTGTGTTATGTATAATAGTATCGTATAAAAAAATTTTCATAAATAAATATTATTTTATATTTTAATTTTTATTGTATATTTTTAAATTTTTAAATTGTTTTTATAATAATTAAAAACCATTGTTATATTCGCAGATGTTAATATTATTAATTGACGAAATTTCAAAACAACAATTAAATTCAAGAAATAGTTTCTCTAGAGATTAGAAACATATGTGCGCACCTAGATGATTAAACGATAGCGCGTGTTTATCTTATGTGCGTAGGGCTACGTATGGCTGCCATATTGTATGTATTAACAGATTTATTGTCGTTTATTATTTGTTCTTAAAAATTATAAGTCGTGTGCGTGTATATGTCTTTATAGAGTATATATATTTTTCTAATGTTATTTAACAGAAAACAAATGTTCAAGACAAACATTACACTTGAAACTAATTTTAAAATTTTTATCGCACAAATCTTTTTTCGTGTGCGTTTTAAAATAGTTTGTCGTTATCATCAAGATCTTTAAACAATTTTGAACACTTTGTTCAAAAAAAAAGAATAAGAACATTAGTTTTCATTTTTCATTTTTATTTTTTGTAAAAATAACTTCGTATAGGCGATAAATATTAATATGTATTTCACTAGAGAAAGAAGGCAATGCAATTAGAATTGTGACTTTTGATTTATTAATAAGGGGTTTTAAAAGACATGTACTATTAATGGCTTTTTATTTTGTTGCAGTAATTTGAATATGTGTTACATTTTGATTTTTCAATAGCGGTCGATTTTAGACACAAAACGAGAATTGCTGGACACGAACCAAGAAGGATTTTGAACACAAACCAGGCATTTAGAAAGGAATTTTCAATACAAACTAAACTTACTTCAAAGCTATTATTAGTTTTAACTGTGTTCCTAAAGATGGCTCTGTCTTAAAATGAAAGCTGTCTCAAATATGTGTTCCTAAAGATGGCTCTGTCTGAAAATTAATCTCAAATATAGAGTTTTTACATTTGTTAATGTTATACCCAATTTAGCTTTCAGAGAGTGACGTTGACTATGAGCCGAGGAATGTATGGAATGGAATGCATTTTACATGGAATAAATAAATGGAATACATTTTATAGAAAACAGAAAAGGAGAAAAGGTATTAATCAGCTTATTACGCTACGAACATCAAACAAACATTTCTTAGTTCGTTTATTAAATTATAATTGTAATTATTTTAAAAAATCAATGAAACATAAAAATGATAAATGAAATATAAAAAGTTGTTGTTGTTTTATTTGATTACCAATCATTGAAAAGAAACATATTGTAATACTTAAGTTGTAATAGTAATTTCTATAAGATTCGATCAATTCAAAGTTTTATAAAGTTTTCTTTCCGATATCATATAGCATTGAGTAAAGTTTGTTTATTAAACATTTAACTTATTTATTAAAAATCACTGATTTTCTTTCTCTCTACAACTTTATCAAATTATTGAAGTTCGGTCTCTGGACTGTGTAAAAATAATGAGAGATATTTATTTATTAATTTTCATTGATACGAACCAGTTAAAGTGCAGCTCAATCTTGGTAGCTCGATGATATCGATAAGGCAGCGCAGAAAAAAAGTCAGGACAAATTTGCGTTATCGCTTTATTGTAGCACGTATTATCAAAGCAAAGGCGATGATAAACACAAATAGTTTGGCTATTTATAAAAAAATGTATACAAGAAGAAGCAATTTTGAAGTGAAATTATTGAAAGTGTGGCAATGGCGATGTATTGAGACTTTTCAATACAACCCAGAATAATATACAAATACAAATAAATAAAAAACACTTTAAATAAAAAACACTTTAAAAATAATTGGAACATTTTCAGTAGGTTTCAGATAGTTTTCAGTTTTTTATCTTTTTTTTTTCTTTAATTTTTCTTCTTTCATTTGATTTGATTTAATTCAGGAAATAATCCAATTTATCTATTTAAAAATTGTTTCATTTATATTAATATAAAGTCTAAGATAATTGCCAGGAGAGCATTGATCTCAATGGTGGGTTTGTGTGTATTATCAGAGACATTGTGTAATAGAATTTTTGGTGAAAGAGCGGATAGATAGAGAGCCTCTGCATACCGTGTTATAAAAGAAGTATCTCCTATAGCATATATGTATGTGTGTGTGTTAAGGTGAGCTCTTTTCAATCCAAAATTTAACCGAAAGTCAGTTGAGAGTTGCGGTTGAAATCGAATGGAATTCTGACGGTGAATGAATAAATTTGCGCTGAAGTAAATTAAATATTAAAAAAAAAAAAAAAAAAAAAAAAAAATAAAAAAAATTAATAAAACAAAAATTCATGGGAAAAGCGGAAAAAATTTAAAAACGATTTATTGTATAGTGAAAAAAAATTAACACAATTGTGGTAACTAAACTAAAAATAAATCATATTTTCTTTTAAAAAATATATAATTCAAGAGAATATTTACATAAAAAACAAAAATAAAAAAAAAAAATATTTAAATTTGCAAAAAATTTAAAGTTTTGCACATTTTTTTAGTAAAGTTATTTTCTTTTTTAATAAACCTGTTTTTGAATTGAATTTGAAAAAAAAAAAAAATAAAAACTGCAAAAAGCAAAATTAAGGAAAAATAAGCTTAAAAAGTACAGCGCGAGATCAAACACACTAATAAAAACTCACAAAAGAGAACTTGTTGGCCAAACACATACATACATACATACATACCTATGGGTATCCACAACAATATACATATGTTTGCATTAAGGTTAAGACAAAACTAAATCTAAAATAAGAAAGAAGATATATTCGGTTTAGGCCGAATCATTTAATGCTTACGATTTATTTCTTCTCTTGTTGTTATTTCAAAATTATATATTATAAACTAAAAATATATTTAATAAAAAAAAAACAAAAAAATATATATATACATATGTATATTGAGTGATGAGATACCGCTGCCGCTAACAAAGGTAGTAACTTACTATACATAGAAGCTTTGTTTGCAAGAAATATAACATAAATATCAGAGGTAGAGTTTACATGATATATATATATATATATATATATATATAAATTGGAAATATCCAAGAAGTTGAATTTTCAAA
>KK351031.1:1844435-1858291 GCA_000671755.1 Glossina brevipalpis
TTTTTTTTTTTTAATTTTTTGTGTATATGTGTGTTATATTGTCGCAAATCTTGTCTTTAGTTTAGCGTTTTCAGTTTTCATTAAGAGAGAGAGCCGCTTATTACTTTGAGTGGCTTTAAAGAGTCAGTTAAGCAAAGAACAGTGTACACACGGTCGGTAGTAATTCATTGTGAAGAGTAATAAATTAATGGTTGAAAAAAAAAACGCGTTCTTTGAACACAAGAATATTATATATATATATATAGGAAATTAGAAATAAAATATTTAAAAAAAAAAAAAAAATACAAAACTATAAAGAAATTAAAAAATTAATTTTGAAAAATTAATGAAAAATTTCTGGGTAAAATTGAACATAAATAAATAAATTATATAAAATAAAAAAATATAAATTAATTCACAGAGTACGCGATGCACGGTTGTTTTATAAAAAAAAAAAATAAAACACACACACACACACACACACATATATATATATATATATATATATATATATATATAGCAACTACTATATGATTAAAATTAATTATTATAAATTATATTGTGAATATCTTTTTAAATTTTCAATTAGAAAAACGTAATATCTTAGAGTTTTACTCGGTAAAGACTTGAATGCTTTGAAATCTATTTCGAATTGTTCTCCTTAATTTCTTACTTAATGATTAGAGAACAAAAAGGAATTACGATATATATATGTATATACATATATATATATATATAAGTGGCGTATATATATATATATATATATATATATAAGTGACGTTTGTTTTATAGTGAGCCAATAAATAAATCTACCGCTTGTCTATCTTTTTATACTTAGAGAGCAAATCAAAAAGGCACAGAATAAACCTGTCACTCATTTAAGCAAGTACCGTACATCGTGGACGTCTTAAAGAAATCTTCTATATATCCCCTTTAAGAAATTTCAGGAGTGTAAAATATACTGACCGTGAGTTTTTTTTTTTTTTTTTTTTTTTTTTTTTTTTTTTTTTTTTTTTTTTTTTTTTTAAATTAAGATTTTGTGCACATCAAGATTTTCAGAATTAATTACATATCTTTTCTTTCCTACTAATTTTATTGTTATGCTTGTTAGGCAATTTTTTTTTTTTTTTTTTTTCAATTTATTTTCCAATGATATTTTGAAAATATATCTAGATCAACTAATTTCTTACAATAATTTTTTTTAATAATTTTTAAAATGTGTATAATAAAGCAGTTAGAGAGTAAGACTCAAGATATTACATTTCTTATCTGCAAATAGACTACAGAATCACTTTTTTCAATTTAGAGTTATTATGTTTTTTAGAAATTTTTTCAATGACTTTTTGATAAAGATTTGATTGCATTATATCGCCATGACGAGTTGACAAGACAGATGTTAGGTATGATTAGCGGGCATATCAGCTCCTAATAATGAATGACCACAGATCTAATTGTTTAAGTACATGAACTGACCCCCCACAGTCACCAATCACTATAGTAATTTGAGAAATTTGAATTGTGTTAGATAATATTTCTCAGAGATTTTTTATAATTACAAGGGGCGTGGTTCTTGACCAAATCCAAGAAGATATTTGTTAGATTTTATTTGTCTATATATAAAAATTTTGATGACAACACTTAAGTGTTGTTTCAATAAATGGATGGAGATGGACAAATGGACAAATGAATAAAACGAATGAAAGTATGCATTAAAACACTACTTTTCGGTATTTACACGGTTAAGACACATACAACACAGGTCTATATAATCAATATAATTTTCAATTATTGCTATTTAAAGCTAACAAATTACGTTTATGTGTCAATTTGTTTGTAAGAGAAGAACATTAGTTTCGGTTGTGGTTTTGGTATTGAAAATAATACAAGAATTACAAATTTACGTTTATACATAAGCATATATATATATATATATACGGACACTTGCAGAGAGATATGTATGCACCCGTGTATGTCGATTAAAAATATTTTCGAAAAAAAAAAAAAGAAAAAACTCGTTTGTTTTCATATTTTCCCAAATTAAGGTCGTTCAAGTTTTACAATACACACATCCATCCATCCATCCATACATCCATACATCCATACATCCATATATGTAAGCACGTGTATGCTTTGTGTCCGTTGTGTGTATAAGCTTTTTTAATCTTCACCTTAAGCTTAGTTGTACAGAAAAACATACGCTATCTGACTTTATATTTAAAAAAAAAGAAAAAAAAAAAACAGAAAAAAAACTCTCTTGTCCGATTTCTTTCAAAATACAAAAGGAAAACAACAGAGAGAATTTACCGTTGGTTTTTGAATTGTATGGAGCTTAGGTTTGTGTTTGTGTTTGTAAAAACTCTTTAAAAACCAAAGAAAGTAAAGTTAAAAAAAAAAAAAAAAAAAAAAAAAAAGGAGAAAATATTAAACAAAAAGTGAAAGAAAAACTAAAAACAAGAAAAACAATAGTTGTAAAGTCAACAGCCTGTAACACGTAAAAAACAATAACAATAAAAAAAAAAAAAAAAACGTACCAAATAACACAATAACAAAATAAAAACAAAATAAAAACAAGTAAAGTTGAATTTCTAACTCTTGACTTCATATCGTAAAGGATCTCCTTAAGGTCTTCACATATCTTCAGGTCTTCATGTCTTCAGGTCTTCAAGTCTTCATGTCTTCAGGTCTTCAGGTCTTCATGTCTTTAGAGTGTTTAGCTTTATGATCTTTTCTGATCCTTTTTTGTATCAATTTTTTCCCCTCGCTTTGTTGCTTTCTTCCTGTGCTTTGTCTCCCTTTTGAATAGATCTTTAATTAGAAACGGGGAGAAAACTTGATCCCTTTAATCCAATTACTTTTTTGAAAGCTTCATATCGTTTTGTATACTTTTCTTTTCAGTTCAAAAAATTTAAAACTTGAGAACTCCTTGGGAAAATCACAGAACCTTTTATTTTAATTTCAACAATCAATCAATTTTTGTGTGATAATAGATATAAAAAGAAAAAAAAAACAACAACAACAAAAACAATAATAATAATAACATTAACTATTGAGTGAAAAAATAATAATTTGAACTTTTGCTGGTGATTTCGTTAAGAATCGTTCACGCTGGATTTAGGATACTACGAAGCTGTTAAAGGTGAGTTATTTAGAAAAAAAAAAAAAAAAAAAAAAAAATTCAAATAATATTATACAATCAGTTCAGGCCGAATTTGAAAAAGCATCGCCTGATCACTTAATTCTTAAATTCGGAAAAGTAGTAAAAAAAAATCTCTTTTATTGAACTTGTCCGCCCATCACAAGTTAAAAAGGAAACAAATTTGCAAAGATTCTAAAGATGTACACACATCAGTCATTCTATTAGCACATTTGGAATCTTTTCAGAACTTTTAATATATGTAGAAACTTTTCTTCAAAATTATTAACGGATATAGACTTAAGGCCGGCAGTCAGTTGCTATGTTTTCCTTATACTAAAATGTAAGCTTTTTTTTTTTTTTTTTTTTTTTTTTTTCTTTTTTTTACAAAATTGATTATAAATCTTTATTCTAAGATTTGTTCGTTTATATTTATATCTCTGGAGATTGGGTTTCCAATTTTTTGTATTAATTAATCATTACACTAACAAGAAGATAGCAACCAGTTAATCTAGTCTGTTTCTCTTGCTTTCCGTTCCTTTCGTCGATCGAGCAAAATTTATAACTAAAATTGATGACAACTTCTTCAAACTTCTTCCAAACGAAGTACTTGCGAAAAAAACGGAACTAGCACCGCGTGATTCCTTGGTGAATACTCTTTCGAACAATGTCTAGTTTATATTAAGTTGCTTTATCGGAAAAGTTTTTTTATTGAACTTTGAAAATTGCTCTCTATAGGGTAAAATAAGAGCAATACTTGGGGGGAGGCCATTGTGGTCAAACCAAGCACTTGCGAAAAAACGAAACTTGTTTTACGAGAATGCTTAATGAATACCCTTTCCAATGATGTCTAGTTTATATCAAGTTGCTTTGTCGGAAAAGTTTTTTTATTGAACTTTGAAAATTGGCCACAATGGCCTCCTAAGTATTGCTTTTATTTTGCGCTATAACTATAATCTTTTTTGCAATAAAACATCGTTCAATTTATTTAATTGACGTAGATAGACATCTGTAGTAATAGTTTCATTCGCTTTTAGCTCGCTCGTAATACATCTATACCTTGCTAATCCCACCATCTATCTGCACAACAAAACTTGATGGTCATGAATGTCAGGTCATGTTCGATGTCGATGTGGTGGATGGCTCTCTTGGACTTACCAATAGTGCTTTTTATGCTTTAGATTATCGTAGTAGTAGATCCACTTTTCATTATCAATCAAGACACGTCACAGGGAATTCTTCTTTTCCTTTTGCCTGGCAAACAATGAAACCGTGATATTAAACACAGTTCGAAATGACATTTTCAATCAATTCGTGTGATAATCATTTCTTCTTTCTTTTGGATTTTTTCCGTCGGGCATGTAAAATAGAAAAATAGAAAAATAGAAAAATAGTTGATTCATTAACTCTGCCAAGTTATTTGTGTACGTTCTTTGAGAGTTTGAGCTTTTTTGAGGGTTTTCGTTCTCCAATAAATTTTGTTTTTGTAATTCATTATCTTCGAACTTTCTTGGTCCGTCCGTCAGTCCGTTCTTTTCGTTATTGACATCAAAATCAATCAATTTATAAACCGTTAAAATCAAAACAAAAGCAATTGCGTTATAATGGGCCAGCATCATCATAACGGGCTTCGTTTTAGCAGATTTCTTCATATCAAACAACAACAACAAAAGTAATAATAAATATCGAAAATACAATTTTGAGCGTTACTTACTTTTAATTAGCGTCTGCTGTGTATACATTGAATAATTTATTAATACTAAATGGAAAACAATTATTTTATGTAGAGAAAAGTCAAAGTCATGGAATCCATTCCATCCATGTAAATTGATATTTCGCATTATTTTGTAATTTTCAATCCAATAGATGTCGCTGATCAAAATGCAGGCAAATAACTGAATGAATAAATCAATGTTAGTTAGAGTGGAATGTTATCAATTATTAGATTATAAAAAGTTAAAATAATGTCAATATATATTTTGCGTTGTTTATAAAAAATTTTCTTTTCACTATTCGTTTTAGACTATGTGTGTGTGTGTGTGTGTGGTGCTTTAACTGTTGATTGATATAATATGAAGAAAAATATTGTATAACGTTTTAACAGAAGGCTCCTAATAACCCTAAGCGTTCAGTGCGTGCGTGCATTTGTTTGTTTTGTGTAATTTCCACTTTTTGGTGTAACAAAAAAAAAAAAAAAAAAGAAAGAAAGAAAGAAAAAAAAAACGTATCCATTATTTTAAAAGGCTTTTTCTTTGATGCATAAATAATAACATTATCATGTAACAGTGAACGGCAAACGCGCAAGGTAAACAAAAAAGTGAAGACGAAAGAGAAAGAGAAAGAAAAATATCAATGATTACCCATAAATGATCTGTAGTCGAAAAATATTTTGCCTGAGTGCCTGAGAGTGCCTGTATGCCTGAATGCTTGTATGCCTGCGTGTGCAAAACGTTCAGCTCTGCTTTCAAGAGAAGAACAGAATTTTTTCATATCAAAATTAAAGTCGCCGCCATTCAGTAATAATACGATGGTAGAGAAACACAAGATATATGTAAATAAATAATAAAAAAAAAAAACAAAAAAACAAAAAGGAAGAGGCACAAGATGGAGTGAGACATAACTTTAAAAAATTACCACGCAGTTTACTGCGAACATTATATTTGTATACGTATTATCTGTATGTGCATGGGTATGTGTATGTGTACGTGTATGTGCATGTGTATATGATATATACAAAAACAAAAGATCACAACAAGGCCAAGAATGCAACCAACATTGTACTGAAATCATTTCAGTTTCAATTGTCCGCCAACTCAACAACAAGTTCAATATGATGATTGTCTGGGTAGGTCTGTCCACAGTATTCTCTATACATTGTATGGCGCTGATCAATTGTTCGAATGACTGACTGGCTATCGTAACAAGATTTCTTATAACTTGATGTCTCGTTTTGCACTCTCTGCACCTTTATTTGTTCGTAGTAGTAGTCTTGTAGTTTTTCCTTTTTTTTTTTTTTAATTTTTTTTCTCCGTTACTGCTGATCTGATCTGATTGTAATGTACGTTGTAACGCGCTTGGAACTTCTCTATAAATAATTATTTATTATTCTAGTATCCGCACTAAAAGAAATATCGCTTTCTTTAATAAATTTCAATTATAATCGAGGTCATCTGATCTCTTTAGCTGTAGTTTCAAAATCATAATCGTTTTGAGAAAACTCATACAAACTAGAAGAGAATTGAGTCCATTTACATAATTTTTTTTTAGATAAGATTTAAATACGGTCTCATGATCTTCTCGAATTCATGATAAATATTTCAAAAATTAATACATTTTTGATGAGAATAAAAATTTGAAAATATATATTGTCTTGTCTAACATCCGATAGAAGTCTCAAACTTTGTGTAATTCCCCAATTCATTAATACTTGATCGGCATTTATCTTATAATCTCATGATTTAATGAGAATTTTACGTTTACTTGCGGGAAAATTTAAAAAAAAAACTTTGAAACCTAACACTGAAAATCCTTTTATGGATTTATTTCTATCTTTTGATAATTTGAAACAACTTTTCGGTACTATTCCCTTTCACCAAAATATTACGACGAACGTTTCAATGTGTGTGTCTTAGTTAGGATTGAAAAAAAAAAAAAAAAAAAAGGTTTCATATCCCGATGGAAATGTTTACGTCAACAAATTATATGTTAAGTTGCGATGTTCACAGTCTGCAGTTCGCTGTTCGCTGATTACAGTTCGCAGTTCCCTGTTCGCTGATTGCAGTTCGACGTTCGCTGTTCGCTGTTCGTCGTTCGCCGTTCGCTGTTCACCGTTCGCTGTTCGCTGTTCACCGTTCGCTGTTCGCTGTTCGCAGTTCGCTGTTCGCTGTTCACCGTTCGCTGTTCACCGTTCGCTGTTCGCTGTTCGCAGTTCACTGTTCGCTGTTCGCAGTTCACTGTTCGCTGTTCGCAGTTCACTGTTCGCCGTTCGCCGTTCGCTGTTCGCTGTTCGCCATTCGTTGTTCGTTTCTTCTTTCCTTTTGCTGATGTCACTTGTAACCTAAGCACTAATAATAACATATAACGTAAAAAATATTAAACTTGATGCTGGAGCATTACCAATATAATGTCTAGTTGCGTGAATTGAACAGGGTACAAGAGGCAATTTAAGCGATTAAGGCCAAAAGAAAAAAAATTAAAAAACAAAAATAAAACTTCATGAAATTGAACGAGAGAAAATATATGAAAAAAAAAAAAAAAAAAAAAAAAAAAAAAAAGAAATTCAAGCAATAAATGCCCAATACTATTACAATTTTATTTACAAATATGAGTATACATGTATATATGTGTATATGGATAATAAAAGAAAAGAAATATTTTTACGTACGTTTTTTAATCACGTCCATTAATGCCTTCGTAAGCAAAACTAGTCAGAAAGTTATTATTCGCCATGAGGTACATTTTTAATACTCAATACACGTCAAATATAAATGTAGAAAAAAAAAAGTGTTCATTTTGTTATTAAAACTTTCAAATATCAAATGATCGGCCAATCGAAGGAACAGACAGATATATATGAAATAATTATAATTTTTCTATATCAATACCAAGTACGTGTGTCAACCTATAACGCATGCTTGCTTGCTTGCTTCATGCATTTAATTGTTAAGGACATGTTTGTGGGAAGATATTCTGTTTATTTTCATATTTAATGTTTTTTTATTTTATATTTTTTTTTTTTTTTTTGAATTATACTCACCAACGAGAGGGGTGAGGTTATATTACTTTTGGAAAAATGTTTGTAGCACTCAGAAGGAAACTTCAATGACTCCATAAAATATTTACGTTCTTGATTAACGTGAAATTTACAATCGATTTAAGCAAGTCCGTCTATTCGTTTATCCGTTCGTCCGTTCGTCCGTCTTCCCGTCTGCCCCCATCTATGCAATGTTTTGTAGTAAACATTCTCTTGGCCACAAAAATGAAGATATCTTGACAGAAATATTGGAAGCTTTTGCACGCATTTTGATATTAAAAATGGATCAAATCGGTCTCGCACAATACCACGTAAACTGAGAACACCTCGGCTCGAAGAAAAAAAATTGTTGGGTTTTTATCTACTTTACTCATAAACCCATAGCAAGCAGATCTAGAAAAATTTCTACATTTGTTGAGTCAGCTAACCTTTAGTATTTGTACAAAAATGGGACCAAGCGGCCCACTTGTCGATACAATAGAGTAACTTTTTTAAAGGATTTGACAGTTTTCCGACAATCGAAAATGAAGCCGTTAATAAGCGATAATTAGGCGAACTCAAGTACACGTCGAAAAATGCAATTTATAATAATTCGCTTCTTGTACTAATGCCAAACTAAATCAAAAAGATATGAGATTCTATGCTTTTCGTTTTTTTTCTTTTTTTTTTTTTGTTGTTTTAATCTTAATCTATCTGAGGGCAGAGCATTAAATATTAAATGTTCGAACATTTTTTCATTCCAAATAAATAAATTCACAGTATAAATATAGAAAATTTATATAAATATTAACCATGTGTTGAGAAAAACTTTAATTTTTTGTACTTTAAACTGATAGATGTTTAAAATTCTAGAAATTAGTTCAATAAGAAACAATAAAACGATAAAACACTTTAGGATATCTTACATAAAAAAAAGTATAATTTCTATCATTAAATGCGAAATAAGCTCTTTTGCTTGCCCATTAAAATAAAGACTAGAAACTTTGCTTGATCGCTACCGAAATAATTTAGTGTGGGTCTCATGGTATTTTATATGGCTTAATAGATACAAATACACATACGTTTGTCCCGCCCTATTTCTTGTAATGACAAGTTAGTTAGAGTTAAAGAATTTTCTTTGTTAACCGCTAGATTATATATTAAATGCACTACTACAGGAGATATCTCATGTTTATTAAATGGACAGGAGTTGGCAGGAGTTCGTAGAAGTTCGCATGAGTTCACAGGAGTTCGTAGGAGTTCGCAGGAGTTCGCAGGAGTTCGCAGGAGTTCGCAGGAGTTCGCAGGAGTTCGCAAGAGTCCGCAGGAGTTTGCAAGAGTTCGTAGGAATTCGCAGGAGTTTGCAGGAGTTCGCAGGAGTTCGTAGGAGTTCTCTAGTGTTCGCAGGAGTTCGCAAGAGTCCGCAGGAGTTCGTCGGAATTCGCAGGAGTTTGCAAGGAGTTTGCAGGAGTTCGTAGGAATTCGCAAGAGTTCGTAAGAATTCGAAGGAATTCGCAGTAGTTTGCAGGAGTCCGTAGGAGTTCTCTGAAGTTCTCTGGAGTTTGCAAGAGTTCGCAGGAGTTCGCAGGAGTTCGCAGGAGTTCGCAGAAGTTCGCAGGAATTCGTAGGACTTCTCTAGAGTTCTCAGGAGTTCGTAGGAATTCGCAAGAGTTCGTAGAAATTTGTATGAATTCGCAGGGGTTCGTAGGAATTAGTAGGAGTTCTCTGGAGTTCTCTGGAGTTCGCAAGAGTTCGTAGGAATTCGCAGGAATTCGCAGGAGTTCGCAAGAGTCCGCAGGAGTTCGTAGGAATTCGTAGGAATTCGTAAGAATTCGCAGGAGTTCGTAGGAATTCGTAGGAGTTCTCTGGAGCTCGCAAGATTTCTCAGGAGTTCGCAGGAGTTCGCAGGAGTTCGCAGGAGTCCGGAGGAGTCATCTAATATTTATTTACAATATTTCTCTAAAATTCTTCATCATATTTATTAGAACAATTGGTTTGAAATTCGCCAAAGAAGAGAATGTTTTTTTTTGGAGAACTCTTTTTTTTTTTTGTTTTCTAATTTGGTTTTCATCTTGGAACGATGCTAATATACACATCATTCCACTAAGTAGATATTAAGTGACCAAGTTTGACAAGTTACGAGTTTTCTATCTCTTTAGATTTTCAACAATAAATTTATGTAAATAAATGAATGACGTATTTTTGTGCTGATTAAAAAAAATGTGCACTTTATGTGTAATCCATGACACACGTACTTATCGGTGCTGGTAAATACATTGAAAAATTAGTATGGCCCCCTTTTTCGATGGCACGCATTACAAGCAAGTGGTGCGTATCAAAAGATTCGGTGTAACCCGAATACCATTTTTGCATTTTTGTTTTTATGGACTATTATTTTCGTTTTCATTTTGTTTTTGGTTTTTTTTTTTTTTTACTTTTTACTCGATTTTCATTGACCCTAATTCTTGTACAATTTAACACTTAATGAGATTTTAGGCGTTTTGTTAGTTTGATTCTTTGTTTTTTTTTTTTTTTGTTTATTCGCATAGTCTTAATGTCTCTGAATGTTGTTGTTGTTGCTGTTGTCGTCGTATTTTCAATATATAAAAACAGGTTAATATTCTTTACGACTCTTTTTGCACACATTGTATGTATCGCTGTATGGAAGAGAGGAACAGATGTGCGTATTATTATATGACATGAGATATATATATATATGTGTGTGTGTGTGTGTATGCGCATTTCTTTGCGAGAGATGAAGAGGATTAGAAGCCTCTTTACTAAAACCAATTTTATTTCAATCTACGTGTAACATGACTATTAAATGTTACTTTTTCGAAAGGGGACAATCGTTGCTATGGTATGCTTGGTATGGTTGCAATTATATGTCACTCGTATGTTTAATGAGAAGAGAAAGTTTTCATAAAAATATTTAATATTTATTTATTTCAATAAATCGAGCTAGAAAAATGTTAT
The DNA here is from genome assembly GCA_000671755.1 of Glossina brevipalpis. Classification (NCBI taxonomy): domain Eukaryota; kingdom Metazoa; phylum Arthropoda; class Insecta; order Diptera; family Glossinidae; genus Glossina; species Glossina brevipalpis. The sequence continues at coordinate 1,855,256 of KK351031.1, forward strand.
AAGCCTGAGTTAAAAAGCATACATATCGATTAATAAATCCCTAGAGTAAGTTAGAAAAGTTAGAAATTTCGGTGATATCACCTTATCACCTGGGTGTAGGTATACAGTGCCTTCAACATTATTGATGTATGTACGATTTCATTTTAAATAAAAATTTGACAAGCGTCCATTGAGAGATAGAATTTTCTATGTGAATTTTTTGATTAGACCCATCTCAGTCATGGGAATTATTCGCCAATGCTTTCTATATATAAAATTTGCGAATGAAAGTTTTAAAATTGTCTCTTTCGATTATCTTTACAAATACGTTCTATATTTGGGTGCAATTTAAAAAGAAAACATCGACAAATGAATGGCAATAAATGCGACCATTGTTAGGTTAGATTTCAGATTTCTTAAAAGATTTCAATTTGAATGGTATAAAAAATTATTTGATTTAATGATTGACTTTCTACGGATAATTTTTATTCAACAGCATAAGTTTATGCTGTAAACTCAATATTTGGTTCATCATAGAGTGGATAAGAAAATGTGACAAATTATTTATTTTTTTATATATACCCTCGCTTTCATATCTTAAGTAGCATAAGTGTCTTCGATACTCGATTCAACATCATAACTCGTATTTAAATCAAACATCTTCTTCTCTATATACCTTTGACCTGATAAGAGCAATTATTCAATGCATAATGCACGAGTTTAGTCATAACTTTGTCACCTTGTCACCTTTAAACTGCATTGAGGTACTCTTTATCACTGCCAGTTATGTCTAACATTGTAGGTAAAATGTCAAACGTTCACCAATCATGGTATTATCTCCATTTATCAGCCTGGAGGGAGTTGAAAACACTACATGTCTGAAAGTACTAGACCTACTAACTCGTAAGGTTCAAATAAGAACAAAAATAGCAACAATATTAAGAATCCCGTTATTGCCAAATCAAAGGAGTCCACGTTTTTCATCATCCCTGATTGAATCCATAGCTAAAATGTTTGATTTATTTTTATTATGCTATGGAAGTTACACTTTTTTTTTTTTTTTTTAATTTAAATTCTACTATACAAAGCCGCACATTTGTTTTTTGAGCGACTGTGATCATTTTTATAGCAGAGAAATAATTCTATATGAAAAGACACAAATATTAATCGTGTTCGGTATATTTATTACCTATTTTGCGTTACCGCAACGCTTATCTACCTTTAAAACAAAAGCATGCACTTTGTTTTTTATTAAGTATCTCTTAGTCATTAGATAAAAATGTATGCTAAATATAGATAAGTAGCTAACTTGAAATTTGATGATTAATGATGACATCAGCGACAGACGTTATTGACTAGATACACCTACATACAGGAAATAGTGAAAATTTCTTTGAAAAAAAAACATGTATTTAGAAGAATTCCTTATTCAAGTAATATACACACACGGGCAATTTATATTACAAATCTTGTATATACAAAAAGGAAAAACAATTATATAATAAATAATGCTGTCTATCCGTTTGATAAATTTTTTTAGGATACAAAATATCAGCGTCTACATTCTTTTCTACTAAACCAAATGCATAACCCACACAAACCCGTCATTAGATGACGCTACGAGAATGTTGTGACACTTTGAACAATTTCTGTTTATTGTTGAATCCACCTGTTATATATATCTGCTGATATATTCTCTAGAAACAACGCTTCGTCATATATATGAAATTAGTCGAGCTCGGGTAAAGAAATTTTTTAGTTTGTCAATAGTTCCTTTCAAATAAGTTGAGGTGCTTTTTACGTAGGTTTTTATCTTTGAATAAATGGACTTTCTTAAATAAAGACTAACTAACCAAGAGGGAGAAACTTTTTAGAAAGAATGTAATACGTAATTATCAAGTACGATCTGGCTATATCCTTTGATAAACTGGTTACTATATTTGGTATTTTAATATATAAGATATAAGTTATAAGATATAAGATATAAGATATAAGATATAAGATATAAGATACAAGATACAAGATACAAGATACAAGATACAAGATACAAGATACAAGATNTTTTTTTTTTTTTTTTTTTTTTTTTTTTTTTTTTTTGTGGCCATCGACCGATTGTTTACTACACCTGAAGCAAGAAGCCCCAGTTGTAATTAAGGTTCGCTTCTGTGAATTTTGAATTAAACGCGTATATACCAACCAATTAATCGCTTTTTCTTATCTCCTAGCCTATACGGTAGCCTTTGAATTGTTTTGACATGCTGTGTAGTCCCATCTTATTGAAAACAAATGTTCTCTCTCTCGACTAAATCTCTATTTTTACTAGAGATCTTAGAAAATTTTTTAACATCGAGCTATAGTGCCATTTGTTGTTGCGGTAATGTAACTTTTTAAAGAAATGAAAACCGACCAGTGTCTTAGTTCAAAAACCGGACAAGACTGTCACTTTTATGGAGTAAATAGGCTTCACATCAAAATTAACGTCTGCTGAGAACATGATCTTCATAAAAAACTGTACAAGAGAGAGGTTACAATATAAGAAGAATTATATTTCGATACAAAATTTCGATCATTTCTAAACGTTGCGTTAAGATCTCTATGTATGTCTATTCATGTTAATAAAATAAATTCTGCAGGACGCGCAACTAACAAAGACAAAAGGATTCTCATATTTAAAATACAGATATAATATCAAGACGAAATCATATCATCACACTTCTATTGAAAAATATAAAGCTCAACAATGTTTTCTCGATTAGAAGGGCACTAACTTGTCTAAATACAATATTATGCCTCGCAGAAGAAGCTGGAATTGGGAATTCTTTGAATAATGATTGAAATGGGAATTTTTCCCATTCAATACTGGTTGTTGTTGCGTAGCGAAACAGATTCGTTTTTGGATTTTGCATATATTAGATTGGGGAAAAGGTAATCCATCCAATCTTATAAGAACCTCAGGACTTTATTTAACATTTCGAATTGGAAAATAATGGATTACCTTTTCCCCAAACTAATATATTTTTAATCCAAAAACGAATCTGTTTCGCTACGCAACAACAA
>KK351031.1:1862410-1885014 GCA_000671755.1 Glossina brevipalpis
TTTCCAAACTTAGGGGCTCGTGAATATTATAAATTGAAAACGAAAAATATATTAGTTTGGGGAAAAGGTAATCCATCCAATCTTATAAGAACCTCAGGACTTTATTTAACATTTCGAATTGGAAAATAATGGATTACCTTTTCCCCAAACTAATATATTTTTCGTTTTCAATTTATAATATTCACGAGCCCCTAAGTTTGGAAAATTTGCAGAGAAATTTATATTAAAAAATATGTGATCATATATCACTTAAAATTATATTTCTTCTATATATTTTAAATAAATTTTCGATTTTGAGAAACTCTCTTTCATATACGATTGTGTTTGACTTGAATATGAAAAGGGATGATGTAAAGAATATTTCGATTCGAATTGATTTCTTTTTTTTTTTTTCTCAATTCACTTAGCACGTTACAAATATGATTCTGAATTCTTTATTATATAAATTCGAATAAATTGGAAAACTTCGTAATTTATTAATATATTGTGTGATGAAATTGTAGCAAAAAATTATATATTCATGCAATTGGTCAACTCACAGGTGTTTTTAGGTTCAATAGGGAATGTGTTTTTTTTTTGTTAATTAGAGATGAGTCAGTATATCGATTACTGTCACTTTTCGCGGCTTTTCGTAAAATATTTGTGGGAAATTCTTCATGAATATTCATGATGGGGCTGTAAGGTGTTGATAGAAATATATCGAAAATTTTGCAATTTTTTCATAATTGTTTTAACTAATATAGTATAAATGCTCAAAAATAATATGGCGAAGTATCATTTCTTGCAAAAAAAAAAAAAAAAAAATCAAAAAGAATCTCTTTGATGAGTGTATTTTAATTTTCAACCATCTAGCTTTCAAATTCAACTATAGTTTCCTGATAATATTCTGTAGTGAAGCACTTAGAATTTTTTTGAAAATTTTAATTTTTAAAACATATACAATATCGATTTAAGAATTAAAAAGGGTAGAAAGAATGGAAAAAAAATATTTAAAAAAAAAAACCCAGTTAATATCCATCGAATTATATTCTTTTTCTACTTTAAAAAGTATGTATGTATGAGAATTCAAAGATAATTTTGAATTGTGTTAGTTTATTTTGATCGGATGTTATCATGAGTAAAGGTAGTTGCCCGGAATCCCCGATATATATATATATATATTTATATGCTTAAAAAAATGCTTGACACACTTAATATACCGCTTTGGTAAGTGTATACACATATAAACATGTCAATTTACTGGTTCACATACCAAACTGGCTACACAATAGTTGAAAATAAAAAAAAAAAAAAAAAAAAATATTAAAAAAAGAATTAGTTATTAAACTTTTTTTAAAAACTTGTTTTTATACTCACAGTCAAGTCAACTGATAGAGGTAAAATAATGTCGTCATTGCTTTTGCAATATTCGGAAACAATTGAGAATGTTGCTTGTGTCGATTCAGTCCTTCAGTCGTCTGACTGTTGTAGAAAATATTGAAATCACAAAAATACCGTTACTGCTATTAAATGCTGCTTATTTCATGGATTTTACATCGAATTTTTGAAGTGATTAAGATTTACGAACGTGGGAGGAGAGTTGATGAAGGCGGCGACGCGTAAACAATTGAAATCGACGCGTAAACAATTGAAATAAACGAACAGATCCTTATTTGGGAATTATCATAATCGAGAGTAAAACTTAGGAAGAACTCTTTTGATTTTTTTTTGTTTTTTTGTATTTTATTTTTCTCTTTATAAACAGGTTGATTTTGGTGGTGGGTATCTAAGATTCGTTCTGATAACGTTTCTTGATTATTGCATCGAGCCATGTATTGGGAAATGTCTATGCACACACATCTTGTACATACACACGATTAACGCTCGCATGGATATAAGCGTACATTTATAGAAATCGAAACTAATGGCCTGAAATGACCATGGAGCGAGATATCTCTTAAATTTATTCTTTTGTGTATTAAAAAAAAAAAAAAAAAAAAATGCTAAAAATGAAATACTTATAAACTGGAATTTTGATATTCGGTTTGACATACATGGAAAAAAGTTTGGATGGGATAGTTTGAAACGAAGCAGCAGCAGCAACAACAGCACACCTATGAAAATTACTTGGAACTACGTTAAGCATTTTCTTTCTTACTTAACGTTTTTTTTTTTTCGCAATTAAAGAATTTTATTTTATTTTTAGTTAATATATGAAATGAGTTAAGAAGTAATTAACATGTAACGGAATTTCGAAAAAGAAACGTTCGAACAAACAAATGATATGTGTTCTTAATGGTTTGTATGCTAGCTTCTCATTAGGACGTTTTTTTTTACATCGAAGTCCATAGTTTTCTTAGCTTAGATATTTATATTACTACGACGAGTCAAGATTAATTAATTTTTTTTTTTATATATTATGAGATTGGGCTGGATTTTTGCCGGTTGTTTATTAAAACTTTTTTGATCACTTTTCAAATTGTTGATGCATTAGATGCACTTTTTCGGTAAAAAACAATCTCCGCAAAGTTCTCCATTTTTGTAATGGGCCTTCACAATTATAACGCCCGTTCTCCTTTTACATAGAGCTTCATTTTTACTGATCGGAACAATCATAAGTGTCATAGCTGTCAAATTTCAGAGTTGCCACTTGCCATTTATAAAGAAGAAATTACACAAAATTTAAATAATGCGCTCTTATGGAGCTACTTTTAATGTAGTTTTTTTTTTTTTTTTTTTTTTTTATAATAATTTTTGTATCAGCCATAGCTTATTTTTTTTTTTTTTTTTTTACTGACTGTATGGTTCTATTACCCCTATTGCAGACCAATAACTTCTATTGTTTTCTTCATCTTCCCCATAATTTATTACCTTAATGCAAAAAAAAAAAAATTATTTTTAATTTAAAAAAAAATTAAATTTTGTTTTTTTTTTTTGTTTTATCTTTTGACTTCGTTTATACCTTAAGAGAGTTTCATTTCTTTTTTTTTTTGATATTTTTTTTTAAAAGGAGTTTGATATATAATATTTTCATAATTACACGACCTTTATCATAAATTCAATAATAAATATTTTTTCTAAAAGTATACTAATCGTAGTCGTTAAAGATCGAACAAAATGAGACAAATCAAATTAGCTCTCTTCTCGGGCTTCTTTTAATATTTTGATATCATTCTTATGTTAGAGTTTTTTTGATTTTCATGACTTCTTACGTCTTAGGTGACATTTTCATTGTTATATTTTTTCTGTTATTTTTTCAAGTAGCGTTCTAAAGTAAACATTGCCACCCATTCAAAATTGTCTAAGTTGAAAAGATACACACTTAAGATTGTGTTTATTTTTTTTTTTTTTTGCGGTAATAAGTAAAAATGGATGCCGGATTAAATTTGAGAAAATTGTTAACGAAATAATTCAATTAATGAAACAATTTTATTCCTTAGTAAAGTGACTTAGCAGAGTGTTCGTAAACGATAAATCTAACGATAACATATTAGGCAATCGATATATGTGATAGTTGAAGAAAATGCCATCAAAACTCTGTTTTAGTGCATTTGTCAAGAAAAAGTAAAATCGTCACATTAAAATTAATATAAATCGGATTAAATATCTTTAAACTCGTCAATTTGTATCTTAATTTGATCGGAAATTTGACTCTCCGAAAAGACTTCTGACCCTTTATACCACATAAATTGATTACTGATCAAAAATTAGTTGTAGAAAAAATAGAAACCGTCGTACATGCGATTGTGATTTGCTTCTATATATCATAAATCACATTTTAATTACTTGTGACTTGTGACTTGTGACTTGTCATGTTTATCTCATTTATTACTGTGCGATCTCTAGTAAATCGTAAAATATATTTATCGATAAAGGAAAGTTTTACGGCAGAGTTTTATGCAGGCCATACGATCGATGCGTGTACCTATGTCACGGATATATGGATCTATCATTTACGATGGAATGTAACGCGCTTTTTTTCTATGCGATTGTTCGTACATTCGTTAGAAATTTAAGGCAGACAATCAATACTTACTAATATACATTCTATTCGGATGGGTTATTTTGAAACATTGATGTTTCCTTTAAAAACTCTTACCTTTTAAAAGTTTGTTTTTTCATAGCAAAAAATCATGCATCACTTAAAGGTTATAACTAATAATCCATTGAAATTTTAAAATGCTTCACTTAAATTCTCAATGCAACATTACCAGCTTACATCTCGTAGACACGTCTTTAAAATGATAAATTCCGCGTGTCTCTTATATAATGGACGATATATTCTCTATCTTTTGTATGCTTACTTATGTTTACTCTGCTTTTTCTTTAACAAAAGATACATTTTAATTTAAACTTATAAAGGCTGTGCTTTTTTACTGACTTTATTTATTTATTTTTATTTTTTTAAACAATTTCAAGTATTTAAATATAAATCTGAAGTCAATCATATTTATTTAATCGTGACTATAAAGGAATTATTATGTGTGTATGTAACAATCGTTCATATAATGTTTATAATTTTTTTTTTTTTTTTTTTTTAAATTGTAAAGTAATTTATTATAAATTCTTTATGTGTTATATTTAACTACACCTTTGATATAATTTTGCTGGAGATTGCATATCAACTGCAATTTTCGAATTCATTATTAGATCACTGCGTTTAGCTCTCTTACGCGAACAAACTTAAAAGAATTTATAGTATTTTTTGTCTAATACATTGAATGTATGATTCTGTTGTGAGTCTATTATTAACACATAATAATGTAATAATAGCGCAACAAATCCCACGATCATAACATTATTTATTATTATTATTATTATTATTATTAAAAGTTAGTTTTCAAGTGATTTTTTTAAATTTGAATTTCAAGTTTGAAAAGTAAGGTCTGATAGAATTATGTGTTAATAATTTATTTCATTTTTAAAATTAATACGGGATCGGCGTTTTATTTCTAAAAAGAAATCAATTGTCTGGCTTCACCTTGTGCTCACAAAAATAAGGCAATTTACTCAAATATATGTAAATAATATATATAAATAAAAATAAATAATAAAAAAGTTATGCTGCTAATCCTTCCAATTTTTATATATATATTTATATATATATATTTTTTAGGTTAGAAAAAAGTTTGTCTTAACCTTTGAAGAAAAAAATGAGAGGCATGACAGCTCTTGCACAAAAAAAAAGTTCTTTTCTTATTTAGCCTCTTTTAGCGTACTTTTCGTAGAAACAGTTATATGAGAGGTGGTTAAAAAAAATGCTGCTCATCCAATCCAAATTTTTTTTGCATTTATTTTAAATACCAAAGTATTAATTTCTGCCAATGTTTGCAATTTTGTTTTTCGTATAAAGACTTTTCTTCAAATTAAGCGTTATATGGACATATGGGGATTGATAAGAATGGTTCCTTTGAGTCAATTTTCAAGAACGTTGGTTCTTAACTCAATCAAGACTTGACTCTGTCAAGATGTCTCAAAAATTGCGACATAAATTGAATAGACGGACAGGCTGATATAAAAAGATTTAAAAAAAATGCTTCTAATTCGATCGTTTTAATAAAAAAGGTGAGTCTATCATAAGCTCTTCTAGGCATTCCACACAAACTTGCTATAAACTATACTGCAAATAAAAAAATAAACGAGACGATATATTTCCTTTAAAAAAAGTTGAGATTTTTCCCTTTTTAGTTAATTCAAAATGCTCGGAAATCAAAGTTTAAATCTAATGAATCGAAATCAGATCAAAAGTCAACGTTTAATTTAAAAGAAGATAGAAAAAAAAAAAAAACAAAAAAGGGGCAAAAATATTGAGTTGATGATGATTCAAATTTATTTTTAATTTTTTTTTTTTTGTACGATATTTTAGAAGCGTCTACACAATTAAGAACTTTTTAATTTTTCTCTGAAATTCTCGTAGTAATCTATGGTCACATTACCAAACTTGCATAATATCGTTCATCAGCGCTAATTTTATTATATATAATTATTCTCTTCTATAACAAACACAAAAGCTATAACTTGATTACTTTCAAGTATCTGGACTTTAAGTTAATAAGTGCAAACGCGTCTCAAGTTGTTTGTTAAAGGAGAGATTAATTTTTTTTATTGAAGATTTGTTTGTCCTCGTTTGCTTAGAGATTATTTTCTGATCATAACCTGCTGATGTTTATTTTATTTTATTTTACTTATAAATTTAAGGAAGAAATCTCTTTATGATTTGCGAATTATTATTACACTTTTGGTTTCTTTCGACAATCAACCATGATCTTATGCATGCATATATATACGTAAAGTAAACTTAATAAAAAAAAAAAACTACTTGTATTAAAGAGGTATGTGGCAACATTTTTTCACACTGCTGTATATATGTACCGTAAGTTTTCACATATATAAGACACGTTTTGTAACATTCCATTTAAATGACAAACAAACAAACGCGCACACACAAAAAACACGTTGTACGTACGTACGAGGTGTGTTCAAAAAAAAAAAAAAAAAAAAAAAATTGTGCATTTTTATTTTAATAATTAATTTAATTTAATATTTATTAAGTCAATGTCTATTTTATCCTCTTCAAAGTAATAAGTAATCTCAACCTTAGATATAATACACTTGTGCCAGCGTTTTTTTCAATTGTCGAAACATTTTTGATATGCTTTTTTTTTTTGATACGGCCTCTAGTTCCAGGTCCAGTTCCAGCTTCAGCTCCAGCGATGCTATCTTTATCTTTTTAATGGTGGAAAAAACTTCATCTTTGCGTGGGTCTTTTCCGTTTTAAGTAACAGTAAAAACTTACAAAGAGCCGAGTTCAGTGCATACTGATCAAAAATCCCCGAACAAGCATTGGCGAAAATTGGCAATTTCGGAACAAATATCACTAAATCATGTTTCATGCTTGAAAACATTCGTAAAAATTGCATAACATAAGCCAACCGATATCATCCTTAGCAACTTCTCTCTAATAGTAATTTAACGAACTTTCATAACAATTTGTTTTTAATGCTTCAACATTTGGACGTCTAGGACGAGAAACGTCATTAATATCTTCTCTGTCTTCTAGAAAGAGCTGGTATCAGTTATAAGCATTTATTCTTTTTCGCTGAAAGTAGATATTTTAAATGGGTTAGAGCACTTCTTCACACAAAATTTAATACAGATTCTTTGATCCATTATTTCGGGAGCAAAATATTTCCAAAAATCTCAAAATAAAACTAATTTTTTTTTCTGTCAAAGACAAACTAAAGATAGAAAATGACTGATAATACCAATATATGTTTGGGACATGTGTACCAAGGTAAGAAAAAAANACAAAATTTAATACAGATTCTTTGATCCATTATTTCGGGAGCAAAATATTTCCAAAAATCTCAAAATAAAACTAATTTTTTTTTCTGTCAAAGACTAACTAATGATAGAAAATAAATGAAAATAACAATATATGTTTAAGAAATGTGTACCAAAAAAAAAAAAAAAAAAAAAAGAAAAAAAATTTGAAAATTGAAAAGTCAACTTTTTTTTTGGTTGAATACACCTCGTACACCTCGTCATACAAACTAATATGTATATGTGTGTTTACGTTTAAGAATAAAAGGCAAGCACCCTCTTATGAATAAAATCATATTTCATCATAAGAAAAGATCTTGTTACTGCAAAAGTTAACCACCATTGTTAACAAACATAACGTAAAGCTGTAAATGTGATGAATATAAGTGCAGCCTTTTTTCATATTCCGTTTTTAATGCCCTGATTGCTTTAAGGTGTAAAACGATGTTCAAAAATTAAGGGGAATTTTTATTTTAAAAATACGTGAGTCTCATATATCAATCAAAGTGTATTTTCGGTTTTTTTTTTTTTTTTTTTTTATAATAAATTGAAAATTGTTGTTAATGGATTTTCGAGTGTAACATAAGGTTCGTTTGAATTTTTTTTTTTTTTTTTTTTATTTATCTTAATATCTGCATAAGGAATATCTGCATAAGCGAATTTAAGACAAATTCTTTATTCAATACATTTATTTATTTACGCATTCACTCGTGTCTATCAGATGTCAGATGCCAAATTTGGGGATAAAAATAATCCCAACCGATAAGTGTGCTCATGCTGAGAATTTAAAAAATTTTTTTAATATAATTTAATAAGGCGTATCTAAATTGAAGTGCATTTTTTTTCATGCAAATGGTAACTCTGAAATTTTAATAGCTGCCACTTATGATTGTTCCCATTTTTAGAAAGAACATTTCATAATCGTGAAGACTCCGAAGTGTGAATGCCGATTTTTCTAAAATAGTCATTTTCACCGATGAAGCGCATTTCCAATCTGAATCGCTTCGCACATAAACAAAATTCTCGAAATTTGAGATTAAAAAAATCCTCATTCGATCCATAAGAAATAAATGCATTCACAATGCATCTGATGCGGATTTTGGTTAGGCGGCGTGATTGGTCTTTACTTTTTTTTTTTTTCAAAACAAGGCGATAATTGCAGCGACTGTGAACAGCGTTCGTTACAAGAACCATGATAATGAAATTCTTGTGGCCTCAACTGGACGGTATGAATCGCCACTTGCTGCACTACGCATGAAACAATCGTTTTTCAGATCAAATCATCTCATGTAATATCGATGTTAACTGTGGCTACCAAGATCATCGGATTTAAAGTCGTGCGATTTCTTTCTTTGGGTTTTTGTTTTTTTTTTTGTCAAATCGCGGGTTCATGCGAATAAATCAAAAACTATTCCTAAGCTCAAAACCGAGATTTAAGGCATCATCGGTGAGTTACAGCCAAATCTTTTTTGTCAAAAGGGTCGTCGATTATTTCATGGAAAGGGAGGGATATGAAAAGAGAACCCGTCATCAGAGCTGCAGTGGCCATTTGCCAGATATTTTATTTCATACTTAATCTGAACATGTACTTGTTTTATTATGCAATCAAAATATTAGAACTCATTTAAAAAAATACGAATTTTTTACACCAGACACCATTTATAAGGGATTCCATGGGCTCTACTTAGTGCTTCAAAAATTGTAATAAAAAAAAAAAAAATATGTTTTTATATGTTTTCAAACTTGAATCATATAATAATAATTATTATTTTTATTTATATTTTTTTTTTGAAAATTTAGAAATGTTACCCTATTTTGAATGATTCGATGTTATGATTACATATACACACAATCCTTAAGTAATACTTGCTGTTATTTGTTGTTGTTAGTATGACAGAAATATTTAAAAAAAAAAAAAAAATTATGTAGAATAAATAAACACACATTGCGGAGTTAATGTGCAAGTTCAATGACTAAACTCATCATTATTATACAGAATAGACAAAAGGCATGTGTATGTGAAAAACAATAGTCTAATAAGTACAAAGAGTGTGTGTGTGATTCATTGTGTTTCGTAATTGTTTTTAGAAAATATTCATGTGACATTGTCATGTTGTATGTCGTTCAACTTTAACATTTGATTATTCTTCTCTTATTTAACTTGTAATATTAATTAATTGATAAATGAGAGAACACACAAACCCCTTTAACCCTCGTTAATAATTATATTCTTTATAAGTGTCTTTAAGAGCATAAGAGAAAAGAAAGAAATACCAAAGAAAAATTATCAATTATCATAATAATAATAATAGATTCTCACTCCTAATAGAGGAGATAGTAAAGAGATAATACAAAATTATATGCAGATGCAAAATGTATGCAAAATGTTAAAGAATGTCAAAAGTTATTACGTTATATGAGGATGAGACGTTTATATGAGAAGTAACCACATAAAAATGATCTCATTAAATTCATTTGCAATAGACTTCGTCCTTGGGTCAAAAGGCGTACGTCATTATACTTTAAATTTCATTCAAAATATATAAAAATTTCACGATCTTGTACGTTAAACAAAAATCTACATAGAGACACACTTTAGATGGGCAGACAGAAAAACGGAAAGATGGACAGACAGAGTTAAATCAATTCAGTATATGATATGATAATAAAAGTTGGGTCTGTTTTAAGTGCTTAAGTGCAGGTAGGCTGAAAGGTTCATAGGCTGATACATAGATGGCGCTACCAGTATTAAATCCATATGATTTTTAGTTAACCCTATCTTTCAATAGACACGTGTATAAATTTGACAGCTGCTGCACGATTAGTATGTGATCAGTCCATCTGGTACAAACTTCCACATAAACCTACAGTATCCTATAGTACCACCAAAGTGGTACAGTCGCGTGTACGGTACAATCATAAATAATTAACATTAAGATCATATCATCATCAGTCTTATACTCGAGTAAATGAAAAATGTTAAAATAAACCTGAAAAAAAAGCTACGAAAAAAGGGTACAGCTGGTGGCGGCTTAATATTAGTTTGGGGAAAAGGTTATCCATTATTTTCCAATTCGAAATGTTTAATAAAGTCCTGAAGTTCATATAAGATTGGATGGATTACCTTTTCCTCAAACTAATACATTGTTTCTACGATACTTAGCATTCTTATTATCGATCAGCTATTGAAAGTTTCTTTGCTTCTCAATCAAATATTAATTTTGCAAATAGCGAATATTTTAATATCGTTTCTTAGCTTAGATTTATGCCATCGTTTTCATTTATTTGACTTGTTTTGTAAAGCGTTATTAAAATTTTTCTTCGATAAATCGCAGTGACTTTGTTTCACTAATTGAACAGTTTATTAGTTTGAGTTTGTTAATCGTAATAATATAATATAATAATTTTAAACTATTAATCTTCAATATTTATATTTGCAACCGTCAAGACACGTAAAGACCCGCCGCTAAGCAGACATTTTGAAAGACTTTGAGTATAACAATTTGAAGGAATTGAATGCAAATGAATACGGAATGTGGATAAATATCTCTGTAAAAATTCACGAAATTATGTCAATGAAAACAAAAATGCGTATATATATATATATGTATATATATATATATATAGTATCGCTATAGTTACGACAATTGGATTCTTTCATGTCCTATATAATTTTGTTGTTAATTCAGAAGCAGTGAACCGTAACAAGTTATGCATAAATAAATTTGAAAAAAAAAAAAAAAAAAAAATCATTTACTATTCCACCACTACCACCACATGTATATTTCGAATTATAATGAAAGTCAATTACAATAATTTGATTTTTGGCGCACACATTGGATTTCTCGCAACACTTATCCACATAATAACAGAAACGATATTATAATCATAAAATGATCTCCCGGGGTATTGTTAGCAATTTTTGCAAAGGTGTAACGGAATTCGTGAATTTTTTAAATTTTTTTATTTTTTATTAAAAATGATTTTATTATAAATAATGAATTTCGCGTTTGTTACTAACGTTATGCATTTAAATGTATATTTGTTATGTGCATATATTTATGTATTATATATTGGGTGATATGTTATGTCACCGAGGTTTTTTTTTTGCTACTAGATGGTGTTGATGCCTATATATCTCTGGCAACACACACCTGATTGTCTCAAACGAGCATATGGCTTAAAAAGTGACATTTCATCTCACATTTTTTGTGTTAAGATAGTTTTCTCTTTTCATTCATATACTTGCAATAACACCCCCGTCCACCATCCCTCCTTCCCCCTCCCCCCCCCCCACATTCTAAAAAAAAGATAAGTTTTCTAATTCTTTTTGCTCGTGTAAAATTATTATATTGACTTGAAAATATTAATGAAATAGTTAAAGAAATACGTTATGTGATGTCTTTTTTTTATTATAAATGAAGAAAAAACGATATAAAAATTCGTGAAAAATTTGTGAAATTTACGATAAAAATGCTGCGAGTGATCGGAGGATCCAGGAATGGTTTGATCAATTCCGTTCCGTTAAAAATGCGCGACGAGTCACTGAAAAAGTCAATGAAATTTCAAAATTAGTGTAACAAGACTGACACGCAAGACTGACACGCAAGACTGACACGCGAGGTTGACACGTAAAATGTTAGGAAATAGCTGAGACACTAAACATCAACCATATGACAATTTGGAATCATTTCAAAAGAGTAAGCTACAACTCAAAAATGTATCAAAAAACCTACGCGGAAATATAATATATCATTCAACATATATATGTGATATATAGGAAGTACATTAACAACTTTCACTCAGGTTTCATAACTAACTAGAGAGCCTTTTAAACTCTTTTGGGTCATCATCGAGGTTAAGCCGAAATTACTTGCGGCCTTACTATCTCTAGTATTATGATGGTTGGATGAATTGAAAATTAACTGTAGCAACGCATTTATCTTCGTTATTCAAGTATTGTTAGCAGTGACATCTCAGATTCACATCAAACTGCAAAGCAAACCTAAAGCAAAAATTTCTTTCTCATAACATCTAAGTGTGTGAACATCAAGTTCTTTGAAATTTGGCTAAACTTCTATGAAATGTATCAGATTTTAAAAATAACAAAACTTTTTACTTTTGAATTCTTAGCCTCTCTGCTTAGGTCCACATAATTTGTCAAGGATTTTTCAAACATTTCAGTCTTCTTTCTTCTGTGACTTTCTAATCTCAGTTTAGTTTAAAAATATGTCTGAAAGAATTTGTCAACTTTGTCGCTCTAAAAAGAAAAAAAACAACTTATATCTGACTTGAAGAAACCCGAAATTTCAAAGGTGGCTGCTTATGCATCGTCTTTCAACGAGAGGCATTTTTTTGACAAGTGAAAGCTAAATCGTTTTCACATACGAATTATATATATATATATATATATAAATAATGACTACTCAGCACGAATATTTTGAGAACAATTATTTTGGGTCATTACGAACAAGGTCATTGCAAACAAGACAGATAAAAAAGTTGAAGGGTATGAAGTCCAATAAAAAAATTTTCCGACAAAGCAACTTGATATAAACTATACATCGTTGGAAAGAGTATTCATCAAGGAATCAGGCAGAGTAAATTCCGTTTTACCGCAGTACTTGGTTTGACCAGAGTGGCCTCTCAAGTATTGCCCTTATTTTACTCTATATAGAGCAATTTTCAAAGTTTAATAAAACATTTTTCTGAAAGCAACTTGTTATAAACTATGCATCGTTGGAAAGAGTATTCATCAAGGAATCAGGCAGAGTAAATTCCGTTTTACCGCAGTACTTGGTTTGACCAGAGTGGCCTCTCAAGTATTGCCCTTATTTTACTCTATATAGAGCAATTTTCAAAGTTTAATAAAACATTTTTCTGAAAGCAACTTGTTATAAGCTATACATCGTTGGAAAGAGTATTCAACAAGGAATCACGCGGTGCTAGTTCCATTTTTTTTCTCGCAGTACTTGATTTGGCCACAATGAGCAATTAAACTTCTGTTTTTTTGAATGTCATATTTGACTAAGCAGAAAAACTTTTTTATATCAAATTTTATCTAATTAACGAAAATTGATGTTTTGTTTATCATATTCATTCAAAAAAGTTCCAAAATAATGCTATTCTAACTATATTTGATATAAATCCTTCCAAGACTTTGGCTAACAGAATTCTGTTAGTAGCTTAACAGACTTCTCTGTTAACAGCATTTGGTTTATGACTTTGCTAATTATATTTAAATATAACTTCACACCCTTAAAAAGTTGTACCTTATTTTGAAGGAATCTCTATAAAAATCGAACTATTTCGTGAAATTCTAAGCATAGACTGATTGTGATCATCGGCGCTAACATAAACTATTTAAATAAGTGAGCGTAATATTACTAAGAAATATCCGATCGATATTGTAGACGAACTAAAACTGTTTTCCCCAAAAAAAATTTATGAAATCGAGCCGGGAATGCGTTAGGTTTTAATTTTGCATCTAAATTTGCAAAACTTTCTGAGCACTAAACTGAGCACGAATAAAAGCTAAAGAAATGCATTGTGCTCGCTACCTATATATGTGCGGCGCGTTACCATCTTTCCACATGCACCGACATTAAGTATAAAAAGTTACTCAATTTAAACTCAATTGACTAAATAAACTTATTTATCTCTACTACACTATGTTGTTAATCTGATAGTAGGCTGCATTAATCAAATATTGTAATCAATTTTATAATATTTTGTTTTTCTCTTTGCACTTTACACTTGATTGCAAATTTGTGCCATAAATGATGACAGTTTCCTCTACATGTGATAAACAAAATAAATTAACTTTAAATCGTAATGTAGTTATAATAAAATGTTCACATAAAATTTTTCTTCTGCTTAAAATGTCCGAGTATAGTTCACTTGTTATTCTCTGTAAAAGTTCGTATACGTGTAAACTGGAAATGTAATTGTTTTCCTAACAGAAAAGCCATGAAAAAATAAAATAATAAAACAAATATAAAAACTGTATTTAGTTCGGGAGGTGGACTTCAAATCTTTTTGAAAAAAAAAAAAAATATAAAAAAATACTAATCGAATTTCCAACAGTAAACGGATCTAATTCTAATCTGTACTGTCAGAACTTAAGCAAGAAGCGACTCAATATAATCGACCAGAATTAATTAATAGAGAGAGAGAGAGAGAGAGAGAGAGAGAGAGAGAAAGTCCTGTTTTTCATTATTACATTGCCCTATGACCCTGTGTATCTTTGATTCTTCGGTAAAAATTGAGGGAGCTTGAATGGGAAGCTTCACTACACTGGACTTTGCCCCGTCTTCAAAAACCATTTCTTTAACTCTCTGTTGAACTCTCTTGATGGCATAAAGTTAACTTAGAAAGATGCCTGAAAATATCACTTGGGTTAGTTTTTTGCTAGAATTCCCCAAAAGTGCTACAGATTAATGAAATTTATTTTGGGTAAAAGAAAACTGAAAAAACATATCAATAATACTTTCAATATTTTTTCACGCATCTATTGCATAAATAAAATTTATTTTCTTCCGGTCGACAAATCATCCCTTTTTAAAAGCAAATATATTAATATGACTTCATTGGAAATCGTTGCATCAAATTTTGGATATGTATCGCTTATAGATCGTAAAATGTCAATAAAAATATTTCGTAGCTATTGTGATTCTTATCGCAATTAATTGTGAATTAAACTTATTTTATAAAATGGAAAAATTTTAAATATTAAAATTTTTAAAAATTTAAATTTAAAAATTTCAATTAAAAAGCAAATAAAAAATAATATGGGCGGGCAATGCTCTCGTAGGAGTTAAATACATACTTCAGGTTGTTAAGAAAATATTACATATATGTTGGGTTGGTAATTCAATAAGTGCCGTTTTTACTTATAGGTGTTTCTCACTCCCATTTTTATGATATCCGTAAATGTTATGATCTTCTTCTTCTTATATATGTCAACTGTCATCCTTAGTTAGTTTTCCAAGTTCATAGATAGATAGATAGATAGATAGATATTTTCTTAAAGTTTTTCTTTTAAACTCAACATTAATATGGAGTCCAAGCGCGAACATTTCCGCCATATTTTGCTTTATTATTTTTGTAAAGGAAAGAACGTAGTGCATGCCGCCAAAAAGTTATGTGATGTGTATGGTAATGAAGCCTTTAAAAAAACGCAATGGGGAAATTAGTTTGAAAAATTCCGTTCTGGAGATTTTTCTCTTCAAGATGACCAACGTTCAACACGTCCAGTTGAGCTTAACGAGGACCAAATTGAAACCATTATCGAAGCGGATCGTTATATAACTACACGGGAGAGTGCAGAGAACTTAAATGTTTCACATACAGCCATTGGGAAGCATTTAAAACGTGTCGGTCTCGTTAAGAAGCTGGATATTTAAGTTCTGCCCAATTTGAAAAAAATTCATCTGAGCGCATTAGCGCTTGCGAATTATTGCTTAAACGTTTTTAAAACGAATCATGACTGAAGGCGAAAAGTGGATTGTGTACAACAATTTCAAGCGGAAACGATCGTGGTGCATGATTAATGAGACATCGCAAACCACTTCAAAGGCGCAATATCCAACAAAAAAGATTTTCCTGTCAATTTGGTGGGATCGGAAAGGTCCGGTGTATTTTGAGTTGGTTCCAAGGAACTAAATCATTCATTTGGAGGTCTACTGTCGGCAATTGAGGAAATTGAAAGCAGCGGTCAAGCAAAAGCGACCAGAATTGGTCAATCGTATAGGTGTTATTTTCCCCCAGACCGCACACTTCTTTGGCCACTCGGCGAAAATTGATGGATGTTGGTTGAGAATTGATGGTACATCCAGCATATAATCCTGATCATGCGCTATCGGCTTATCACTTATTTCGATCCCTGGCCAACTCTCTTTGTGGTACAGCTTTCAACGATGATGATGCTATAAAATCTCACTTAATTCAGTTTTTGGCCGAAAAGGATCAGACTTTCTACGAGTATGGAATTGTCCAGTTGTCAAGAAAGATGGCAAAAGATTATCGGACAAAGTGAAAGATACATTATAGATGAAACTTCAGTCCAAGTAAAAAAAAAAAAAAAAAAAAAAACCTTTTATTTTATTGAAGAAATCGGCACTTATTTAGTTACCAACCCAATATATTGATGCCCATGCTTTATTTCATAATGTCAGAGAACCGTTGCGATATTATGTATGCTAGTTAATATAGGATCCACCCTAATGAATTACTTTGTGTTGAAAAACCGTTTACATATGCTTGCACATCTGTGCTTTTATGCACACATTTAACGGATGCATCGCACATTCATCTCAGCGTACAAATTCAAACTAGTTGGAAAATGTTGCGAGAGAAAGCAAAAAGTGAAAAATGAAAAATTTAGTAAGAAATCTATAGAGTGGCCTTAGCAGGAGTTTTAAATAGCTATCACAATTAAATCTAATTTATTATTATAATGGAGAGAATTTTTCGTAATCCTGTCCTGTACAACACAAATTTCGATTAATATTTGGAAAGAGTTTCAGACTAAAATTTGAATTTTTTTTTTTTTTGAAACTGCAAGGCAGTTATGCTATACATATATATAAGCATTTTATTAGAGCCCTAGAGTACAGAGAGTCATTCGTGTATATGCTACAAATAAAATGACAAATTTAGAGAGAGAGAGAGGGAGAGAGAGAGAGAGAGAGTATGCCATCAAAACAAAAACAAGAATACAGCATGTTGCAAGCGTACAAAAAGAGAAAAAAAAAAAACAAATCAAGTTCATGATTGTCTTGTGTTATAGGAAAATTTCTCGTTTATTTTTAAACGTAGACATCAACCGAAACAAAAAAGAAAGAAAGGTCGCTGCACTTGCGCTTTTATGTGTTAAATGTCACACGTTTTTCCATTTTGTTTTCATCATAATGCTATTTATACCCATTGCCGTAGATGATGAGGATTGTATTGATTTTGGTTCTCTGTTTCGCAAGTATCACAGTTTGAAACAAAAAAAAAACGAAATCCTGGACAAAATATATTTTTTTTTTTTTTTTTTTTTTTTAATAGAATCATATGCAATTGTGCCGAAGACACGATCTTAATTAACCTCTTAACTCACGAAATGTATATGTAACACATGCGCAGTATTACTCACGTCTTTTATTTTAATATTTCGGGCCGATTCGTAAGAAAATTATATTCGGCTATGTCGAATATTTTATAACCATCACCTTTATGTTAAAAAAGGATAAAAAGATAACAATTTAATAGGTGGGCGTGGCAGATTTTTTTTCTTTGTTTATGGAATACTGTGCAAATTTTTATTGTCTAGTGTATGAGTAATGAGCAAAACATTCAGAAGACAGAAGTGTTTTTTAAGTTTATTTTATACTGTAGAACGTTTTATCCGATTTTCAATATCGACGTATCTGAAAGAACTTGCAATGTTTTTGTTAAATTTCATTCAGATATTTTAATTTTTGCGATCGTGAAAATGTTTATTGTGGACTTTACACAGACAAGCAGACGAACAGATGGACAGACGAACTGACGGATTGGTCTAGGTGGATTTCGAATTTGTGATACTAATCAAGACTATATATATATTTTTTTTTTTGAGAGTTTCTGAAGCTATTTTCTTTCTGTAATATTATAAACGTTTTTACAAAAACATTAAATACCAGTACTCTATTATATCGAACGAACGTGGTCTACTCTTTCCAATTTTTGTACCGATACTAGAGGATCATTTAGCTTAATATATTTGGAGATTTTTACAGATCTGTCTCCTAATATTTATGGCAAAAGAAAAAAAACTTAATTTTCTTTTTTCCTTAAAAGCAGACTTGTTCTCGGTTTACATTTCATGGTCGATGTGTCTTTCGAACAATTTCGACCATTTTCAATGCCAATATGCGTGCAAGAACTTTCAATCTTTCTGTCAAATTTGAAACCGATATCTTCATTTTTGTAGCCAAAACAATGTCTACCGTAAATATCACACAGACGGACGGACGGATGGACGGACGAACATGTTTAGATCGATTCTAAATTTGATACTGACCATATATATATATATTTTATGGGGTCTTCGAAGTTTTCTTCTAAGCATTAGAAACAAAATAGCAAAATAACAAAATGAACTGTATCCCTCACGGTTGGTGGTGGATATAAAAACGATAATAAATAATAATAATAAAATAAAATATTATTATTCATAACAGATGGAAAAGTTAAACAAAATACATTAAAATTAAAAAACAATAATTTTAGCTAACAATTAAATTAACCAGATCTTATATTGATGAAAAGCAAATAGTTTTAAGTTCTAGTTAGAAGTGTCAGTTGAAAGATCTATCTGTTAGTAGATTTTCCATTAAAATTAATTATAAAAAGTGATACTCAGTGTACTTTTCTATGCTTGCGATCTTCTTTATATCCTCTATAGAAGAATCTATAAGTCCGTCCGTCCGTCTATTGAAATGATAAAAATGACTTCAAAAATTCTCTCCTGAAACTAAAGCTAAATAAAAATTTACGCCGGAGCAGGCTTACATGCCGGTATTTGAAGACATGAAAATGAATATATGCAGCTAAGGTCGAGAATTCTTTGTTAATACTTATCACGTCTTTGTGTAGAATATTTGGTAACAAAATAGAACGAAGATTAACTAAATACCTCGATAGTGTAACAACATATCGTATACACTATACGCTATAGATATTTCAAGTTCTCTATCTTTTAACGATTTAGTAGCACACCACTTTAGGTAATTGTAAAAATTTCTAATTATATACTTCCGCTCATTTATGTACCGCATTATGTATGAGATCGATTGAGACAGTTTTCAAATTTGAAATCACACTTTAGTCGGGAAACATTTAAAAACCTAAAATATACATTGGAAAATTCTAGAAAAATTGAAAAAACAAAAAAAAATCAATTTCGCTACTCTTAAAAATTATTTTGGAAAAAAAAAATTTTATATCAAATTTCATGTTAAAGTTATGGCATAGCCACCAAGTGAAGTGGGTCGCCAACCAACATACCCAAATTTAATTCTTGGTCTGGTGTATCATATTTTATAAAATAATAGAGTAAATTAAAATAATAATAATAATAATTATAAAATTATTGCTCTTAGTTCTAAACTTATACATAAAATTCATCAATAAGCTGATACATCCATCCATCCACCTTTGAAATTCTTTTAAAAAAAGTGAATGCTTTATAATATATATCCTCTGTATTGGGAATTCGAAATCAATGCCTACACATTGTCATTCGTCCCATATTTTTTAATGGATATAAAAAGTATTAGTATCTGTTTTAATATATCGGTCACTAATTCCACTGACTAAGTAAAAAAGAAAACATTTCATTTTCAAAAAAAAAACATTTCTTTTTTTTTTTTCTAATTCGAACTTATTCACCAACGTGAAATCAATAGTGATACCATTCGTTTTCTTCTAACGTTTCTTTTTATGGAGCGATTCGTCATTAAAATACAAAATACGTTTCACTTTCAGTAATGAAATCATTTTTTGATTCAAATCTTCTTCCCTGATTTATTATTTCGAAATAGATAATAGTCATTGGGAACTACATCTAGAGAATACGGTGATTATGGTAGCAATTCGCAACTTCAACTCGTGCAATTTTATTATTGCAGTCATTAACTGCTGACACAGTCTTTTCATTCTGTGTTCCATCGTTCTCTTATGCTCGAATGAAAAATACATCAGTACGTTGTCATTTGATATCTTTAGGATGCCAGTCACCTCTTTTTTTTAGTTCATCTTTCCATTTTCTAGAATAATTTTCAAAACTTTTGTAATGTTTTCTGATGTAACCAAACACACACTCTATGGAATGTTCATTACGTCCACAATTTTCGGTGTCCCTACGGTCTTGTTTAAAATCAGTAAACCGTAGACAATCTTTCTTTTACCGACGTAGAGAAGTCATCGCAACACCTTTCAAGCCAATGTTAAGTTTGCAGAGGATACCTTTCTTTTTCCTATCAAAAAGCAATGTTTGGTCAATATGTCTATACATCTTTAGAGTTATTTACCAATCTTATAACACAACGGATCTTAGGTTGTAAGCACAACGAAGCCACGTTAATATTCTCGCCAATTCGAACATATGAAAAGCAAGGTAAGCGAGTATAATGAAGCCGTGCATTTTACTCGTTTTAATTTGTCCCTCAGGCATGGGAATATAAGGCATATATAAGAGTGGCTTCATTGTATTATGATAGCCTCATGTTTGGCATGTTTGGCAAACTATCTTGTAGAATTGCCATTTATTAGTTTAATTATTAAAGAGTTTTTAATTAACAATCATAAAATCTCAAAAACATGCGATTGGATAGGGATTCAAATTTTTGATATTTTAAAACGTTTTACACTAAGAAAAATTTCATTGATTTCATCAAAAATTATTGCACTTAAAGTTTGCAATAAATTACACTAAGTGGTTAATTTAACGAAATATGACGCTTTGTGAGTAGACTGAGCATTAGATATTATATGTTCCTTAAGTAATATCCATCCAATGTTTTTATAACACTCATTCTGCTTTTTACCCATTGTTTGTAAGGGAAACTTTTTGTTCTTTTTTTTTGTTTTTCTTACTTAAGAAACAAGCGAACGTATACAATTTAAAAATGTATTCTTATTGATCACATTAATTTATCATAAAAACTGAAAAGTAAATTTTCTCTTTTTTTTCTTCTGTTCTAATAAACTGGATTTCAACGTCATTTGATACATTTTTTATATGACGAAATTATGATTCTTTTCTTGATTAATGTGATTATGACCGAAATCACTGAAATTGTTCACTATTTAACGCTCTCTATATAAACGAACTATTAATTAAATTTTGTGTTACTTTATTTTTTTTATTATTTTTATTGCTTTTGAATTATTTTGAAAATAAATAAGTGACATGAATGTAATATGGTACAGTCACCACCGAAAGAAATCAAATTATTCAATATGTTTTGCTGTTTGCTGTAACATCTTAAGAATATTCATAACAGATCTGTAACTCCCATTGTATATAACGATGTAACGAACGTCCATCCCTATTGTATGTTCGCGAAATATTCACGTTCACGTTCACTTTCACGTTCACGTTAAATAAAAAAAAAGATTAATAAGTAAGCTGAAGATTGACGTGTAAAATATTTATAATGTTCACGTTCACTTTCACGTTCACGTTAAATGAAAAAAGTTTAATAAGTAAGCTGAAGATTGACGTGTAAAATATTTATAATGTTCACGTTCACTTTCACGTTCACGTTAAATAAAAAAAAAGATTAATAAGTAAGCTGAAGATTGACGTGTAAAATATTTATAATTGATAACCATAGAAAAATTTTAAAAACAGACCTGATCAATACACAACAAAGTTCGCAATAAAGAAAAAGCTCAATTAAGGTTTAAACAGTAATATTATTTTAAGAAAAAAAAAAAAAAAAAAAAAAAGTTAAAAAAAAAATAATTGTATAATACGAATTGTCTTGTCAAAATCAATTATCAAAATTGTAAACTAAACCAAAATATATACTCACGCTTTTATGCTTTTAAACATATATATAAATATACATATATATATATAAAATATATATATATATATATATAAATGTGTGTATCCATGTATGTATATTTATATGTATGTATGTTTGCTCTCTAAGAGTTATTAAAAATATAAATAACTTAATAGTTTTGATAAGATAAGAAATATAAAAAAAAAAAAAACAAACATAAAGTAAGGAAAGCTTTACAGCAATAAAATTACTCTGTTATCAGTATTGATACGATAAAAAAAAAAAAAAAAAAAAAAAAACTGAAAACTGCTATCATTTACAAATTCCAAGCTAATTAGATACAAACCTACCTATATGTATGTATGTTTAACACTCTTCTTAATAATTACTGAAAGATACAATGTGTTACTACTACGAAGACTTTGTATACACGGATTGAGTATTGGAGAACGAAAAGCAAAGGTAGAAACCTCTATCATACAACACAATTAAAACGTTTTTAATGATAATTTAAGGCCATTTAATCGGGGAAAAGAGACAAATCTACGCGCACATATACTTATGCACGCATAAGTAAAAAAAAAAAAACAAAAAAAGAAAGAAAAGCGCATTTGTAGAGCTTTAACCGTTACACTCCTCTTTTTCTTAAAATTCTATAGATAGATCATTAGTGACTAAATTGTAGACAGAGTCAGTATAAACGAACGTTTTAAATGGCATTAAGAAACGTTAAAACGAAAAGAAAAGTTAAATAAG
>KK351031.1:1885414-1898845 GCA_000671755.1 Glossina brevipalpis
GGGGTTTGTGACATATATGCTGCTACCCTTTCGCAATATAAAATGAATCTCTGTACTCTTTAGCTTGTACATTTTTTTTTTTTTTTTTTTTTTTTTAAATCAAAAATAATTAAGTGCTATTGTATGATATCAAAAAGTGAGATCTAAAGCCGAATATAATAATGTAATTTCCTTCCTTCTTTTTTTTTTCTGCTGATTACGTAATATTTTACACAATAGCGCTAATATCGCAGGTGTAGTTTTAAATAAATTTGTTTATCTTCTCTTTTCCAAAGCAATTTACTTTTCAAGTGCTCTATCGTTCGTTTTAAGTGTTTCATATTTTTTATTTTATTTTCTAGACAAAAATGTTGGAAAGTTGTCTTTTTTTTTATTATTATTATTAAGTTCACATAAACATTTGTTTTTTCTTAAATTGTTATAGTTTCAATTAACGAAAGTACCTATCGAAGCTTAACGCTCGATGATAATTAATTGTTTGTAACAGCGTTTCAAGCAATTCGTTTTTCAAAAAGAAGCCTCTCATTGCAGCAGTACCGACAAAAATGGTGATAAAGTAAAAAAAAAAAATTTGTTTTTTTTTTTTCAAATCTGGTAACTTCAGTTGTTTATTATGAATAAATGGAACGGATTTTGATGATACGATATTTTAAGCAGCATAATGTATATGGCACCAAGTACTTAATAATAATAATAAATAATAAAAATTCTAAATTCTACCTTGCAAAGAAAAAATTTGAATAAATTTAAATAAAAAAAATTTAAGGATGTGAAGAAGATAAATTCGAATTTAACTAGCAAAGACATTTACCAATAACATTAACAGAGCTCTGTAAAAGCATTAACATAGATCTTTAAAGCAATTAACGTCAAGCTGTTGTTGGATTTGGAAGCCCACTTCATCCAAATGAAGATACCTAGGAAAGTTTTGTAAACGTCATGTGAATCCACATGGATGGAACAACCTTTAAAGCGATATACGAAATGAAACCGCTATTTTAGTGAATTCCTTTCTATAAATGCTTGAATAACGATATATTAACGGTAGGCGATCAAAAAAAATTCGCCATATTAGAGAGTCTAGTGCGACCAAACTAGAAAATTCCAACGCTATTCACATACATCACGTGAATGTTTATGAAAATAGCTTTCAAATAAGCTAGAGATGAATTCAAATTTGCCTTTCTAGAATTATCTTTAATAAACTTTTGAAAATTACTTACTTAACAAAAATACTATTCTCTTGAAGCGAATCTTTAATACTCAAAAGACAAAAAATCAATCATACAAACGAAAAAAGGGGCAAAATCAATGCACTATTGAACTATGATAAAGATTTATATACAATAGATGTATAGAGATTCTGGGGGATTATTTTTAAAGTGTATCAAGCAAATAAAAATAAGTAAGAAAATTATATTAGAATATGTGACCAAAATTTTTTATTATTGTATCTATATCTGTGTGTAGTTTGTGTCTAATTAGCAAGAAATCATATTTCAAATCTATAAATGTTTTCAATTTACATAGTATTATAAGCGGCGCGTCCTTTTAGTACGACGAACTAGACTTCAAAATCCAATCATAGCTTCGATGTCAATGTATTTAACATAACTATGTTAGGATGGTTACAGAACTCTGTTAATATTGTTGGTAGTTGTCTTTTCTAGTTAAATTTGAATTTATTTTTACATTCTTCTGAAATTTACTTTTTCAATTGTTATCATATTCAAAATTTATTCGCGATGCAACTTATTCGAGAGGTTTTCCTTACTTATTTCAACATATATGTGTATTAATCTGATGATAGTTTCATAGTATTGCATATGGTTGATATATCTTGAAAGAAATGCATCTATATTTTTTAGACCCACAAATATTATCTTACATATCATTTGAAAAAGAAAAAGTGATTTTTCCAAATATATATATATATATGTATATATATATATTATATTTATATATAAATAATAAAATAAATATTTATATATATAATAAAGATATTAATAACTGCATTGGTAGGGAATTTTTTAACCACTTTTTTAAAGATAGAACTCATATTAGTTCTCGCAAGAAAAGCCTTTTCGGTTAAGCCTCTTTTAGTGTGTACCATAAAACAAAAATTCTTGGAAAATATGACTCAATATCTAGAAGCCGTTAGATTGATTTTTAAAAATATTGATCAATTTGAGCTTCTTTTTTTTTTTTTTTTTTTTTTTTTTTTGTTTTTTTTTTTTTTTTTTTAAAAATTTTTTAAAAAAAAAAAAAAATATTTTTTTTTAAAAAAATTTTTTATTTTTTTTTTTTTTTTTTTTTTTTCTTTTGAAAACCTATTACTGAATTAGTCACAAAACTGTTAATGATTTTTTTTTTTGCAAAAAGACAACCCAATGATCGCTTAAAAAAATTTTTTATTTTAAATCTACATTTGAAATGTTTAATGCAATGAAATGAAAATGAATGAAAGCTAAGGGCACGGGAAATTTGAAAAACATGATTTCGAGAAAAACTCGAATCTTAAAATCTCAAGTTTTCATTTTGAATATCTTTTTCTCTTACTTCTAACAAGCAATACTGGCAGAGCATCATACAAATTGATTTAATGAATTTGAATATATGACAAAGTTGTGCTTATAATTTGTTTTTTTTATTACCTATTATGTGCTTTTTCTACGAGTTTACAAATTATTCGGTACTCTTGAGAAATGTCTCTAACAGAGCTCTATTACAATTTGGTTTAAAAAATCGATTTTCTTTACTCACATTAACATTTCGGTTTCTTTATCGTAGAGTCTCATCTCAATATATCATTCTGGATTATTTAAGAGATCGTAAAAAAAAAAAAAAAAAAGAACAGCCGGAAACAATCAAAAGATGATATTGGTCCTTCCCTAACAACTTATCTGATGTAATATGCGTTTTTGAATACCAGATCTCTACCTCAGATTAATCAAAAGCGAAGATGATTGCTCATGTGTAACTTCTTTTTATACTTCTTTTTTTTTATGAGATATAAATGTTTCAACCCAAACATTGCTTTTATTGATTTTAAAATAATTGTAATAATTTTTTTTTCTTTAGCGTTGTGCTTTTCTTTACTAGATATTCACTAAGAAATAAGTAAAGGCTTCTAAAAATTTTTATAAAGTAACTTTTTAAAGCGTTTCTTAACGTCTTTTTTTTTTTTTTTTTTTTTTGAAATAACGAAATTGATAGCAAGTTTTAATATATAAAAGTAGAAAAATGTATGCATGTTTAAGTTAGCGGCTCAACTAATTGTTGTTTATTGTTGCTTAGATAGATAATTTATTCCCATACATGTTTAACTCTTTGTACCTATAAATAGAAAATTACCTCATGTTATTAAAGTTATCACACCCGCTAGAAGGGCGTTTAAAAAAAGAGATTTTAAAAAAATTAAACATAATACTTCTATCGGTCTAAACAGCGAATTAATTTATCGATTTAATTAGAATATTTTTCTTTTTTAATTTAAGTTCATTTTTAAGACTTAGGGCGATGTTCCCAACACTACTCTCGCTTCATTTAATAAAACTTATGTTCTGCATAATGAGATCACATCAAATTCGGGGAATTATTTGTTTATATTATAGTTTTTGTTCCAAAACAACCTGAGTGATTTTTCCAATTTTCATTTTACTCTCTATTCTGGAACTTTTGAGGCTTCAACAGTAAACAAGATTGACTCTATGAACATACGAAACACTCAATTTCCAGCAGATATTTGAATTTTATAATTATTATTGTTCTAGTTTGATTTCAACTTTCTGTACTCTTGCTTAATCAAGCTTTACTATATCATTCACTCGATGCCATCTTCACAAAGTCAAACAATGACGGGGAACTTATTAAATCAACAACAATGTAACAAATATTACTATTTTTACTACTTACCTTGACTTTTTCATATTAGACTTCAAACAACTAAGCTGACTAATAGTCAAAGATATTTAAATTGAATCTTTGAATTTAGATATAAAACATGCAACATATTATGCAATCTATCAGGTGGGCTGAAAAGTTCGTCGTTTAACATAGAGAAATTCCTTTTAGAATTTGATTTTATTATTCATTATAGTTGCCTTCCAGGACGATACAACGTTTATAGCGATCATATAATTTTTCGATACCATTTTTATAGTACGATTTGTCTTTAGCTTCAAAATAGTCAGTTCATCACAACGTGCAGTTCACTCCGCTGACTGTGTCGATTCGACTTCGGTGCGAAATGATGGAGCCATGTTTTATCCATTGTCACATATCGATATTGAATAGCTCCTAACTCTGTTTAGAAACATCAATTCGTTCTTGTTTTTGGTCGATTGTGAACTCGCGCGATAGCCACTTTGAACAGAGCTTTGGCATATCCAACTATTCTCCTTCACGAGATGTCTAAAACGTTCCTTTGATATCTTTTAGGGTCTCAACCATCGCCATCAACTTCATTTTACGGTCATCCGAAATTATTTTATGAACTTTTTTGATGTTTTCGTCGGTAATAACATCCTTGGGGCGTTCACTGCGTCCATCGTCCTGGGTGGTCATTTCGCCTCATTTAAATTTAGCAAACCACTTCTCTACGCTTGATTTTCCTGGCACAAAGTGCGAATAATATTTATCAAACCAAGCCTTGGCTTCAATAGTATTTTTTTCGTATTTTTTTATTAACACACGAACTTCCTTTTTATCCATTTTTTTTCAAACTAACAAAGGTTTCTTCACTAAAAATACTATAACTCACATATTAATAGTGCAACAGCTATCTAATTTATGCACGTGTCTTTTGACGATTAGGGCTAACTAAAAATCATATGATTGTAATACTAGTAGCACCATCTATGTGTCAGCGTACGAACTTTTCAGCCCACCTATTATTTTGAATATTCTGACATGATGTATGATAGGCAGACTGACTAACTGACTGATTGACTGACTGATTGACTGATTGAGTGACTCACGGACTGACTATCTGATTGAATGACTGACTGATTGACTGACGGACTGACTGACTGACTATCTGACTGACTGACTGAATGCCTGACTGACTGAATGCCTGACTGACTGACTGACTGAATGCCTGACTGACTGANCTGACTGACTGAATGCCTGACTGACTGACTGACTGACGGACTGACGGACTGACTGACTGAATGCTTGACTGACTGACTGACTGATTGAATGACCGACTGACGGACTGACTGACTGACTTACTGTATTGATAAATGCTATTTACTAATATTATATATAATCTTGGATATAACTTACTGTAAATCTCTTAATCAAAGAAAATTTATGAATTAAAAGAGAAGTCCGTCCTTTGTTTGTGAATATATGCTTAATTAAATATTTCAAATTATATCTTTTTCCTGCTTGTTGCAGTATACAGCAGGGACGAATTATTATTTCATTTTTTTTTTATAGGTGTTTTCTTTGCTTCTAACAACATGATATGGTGCCGTGCCATTCATATGTTATATTATTACTATTATTAGTGTTTGCATTCATGCAATATCAAGTCAAACTTATGGAATGCTTTGGATTTAAATGATGGATGTTGAAGATTCGATTCATTTTAAGGCGGTAGTGTTTTCCTCTCTCTATCTATTTACACATTGTTTTAATTTTCTTTCCTTGCTATTCTCTCTTTTCTTTTCTTCTTTTTTTTTTTTTTGCTTTTTCAGCCTCACAATATGAACCGGGCGGTTATTCATTGCAATCACAAAATCGTAACTCAGTCAACATGACACAACGTGATGGCATTATGAAATTTGAAAATGAACGAATCAAAACCTTACAAGAGGAACGTTTGCACATACAAAAGAAAACCTTTACAAAATGGATGAATTCATTTTTGGTCAAAGTAAGAAAGATCCAATGAATTAAAAGTTAAAAAAAAAAAAAAAATGATGACATCTCTCTTGTCACTTTCTTCTGTAAAATTTAAGGCAAAAATGGAGGTCGAAGACCTTTTTACGGATCTAGCGGATGGTATCAAATTGCTAAAATTACTGGAGATTATATCATCAGAGAAACTGGGAAAGCCAAATAATGGACGCATGCGCGTACATAAAATTGAAAATGTCAACAAGAGTCTGGCATTCTTGCATACAAAGGTAGGTGCACACACATATACTTATAAACATATTTGCGAATGGTTTTGCAACACTTGCTCGATGAAAACCAGAAGTCCAAATGTGTACATAATCACCAGAGCATATATATATATATATATATTATATATATATACATATTCACACGCGCACTTTGATATGTAAGTCTAGTCATGGTTACATATATCAAATTTCAGCAATGAATGCTTGCTCACATATAGATATTCGTTCATATAAACATTCGTTAAGCTTTTTTTTTTTTTGTGAAATGCGCTATTGTCTTGCCTGTTGCTTTTATTGTTATTGTTGCTATTAAAAGCGTAATGCCGTCATCAACATTCTTCAAATAGGGCAAGAAAACCGAGGAAAAAAAGTTGTGTTCGGTTTCAATCGAATTTGTCTTTACTCACCATCCATTAACATTATTTTTTCACATCTGCAATCAGAAAAGTTTTGAACGATATATCACATTACATATATACAAATACAAGGGATAGATAAAATAATAGGAAAACTATGCAAAATATAGTATCACACAGGATTGTGGCCGGACAATATAAAGTTACCACGACAAAAAGTGACAACAGAAATCAAAAATCACTTGAGTACAGAATGTTTCAACAAAACCTATACGATGGGAATTCCACAAAACTTTTCTTGTATCATTTACGGAAGGATTGTATTTGCGAAACTCTTTATAACGTCAGGTGTTCACATTATTTTGTCTATTTCCTTTATATCCATTACATACATACATTTTCTTTCCTAGTTGATCTCTCACTCTTGTCCGAGTTAATCTATTGTTTCACTATAAAATCGCACTCTCTTATGAAAAGAAAACTTCTTGGTTATAATCTCACACGTAAACATATTTATTATACACAAACAACAAAAATCTTCTCAAAAAGCATGAAAAAAAAAAGGAAAAATATCTCGGAAAAATTTGTGAGAGAAGAAGAAGAAGTAAGAAAATTCTATACGGTTGTACCGAATCTTTTATATCCACCTCCTTTATCTTACAAAAGTGGGGAAAAATTAAATTGTAATAGGTGGGTATGGCACTATAAGAACTTCTAATATTTCTACCAAATTTCAAGCCAATATCTTCATTTTTGCGGCCAGAAAAAAGTTTACCACAGACATTAGATAGTTAAGTAGCCAGACACGTGGACAGACGTACCGACAGAATACGTTTAAGTGGATTCCGAATTTCATACTGATCAAGAGTATATACATTCTATGTGGTTCTAGAAGTATCTTTGTTAATGTTACAAACATTTTCAAAAAAAGAATTAAATTTCAATATTCTATTATATCGAGTTGACGTAGTCGATGATACAATCATTTACTAAATAGGGCATCCATTCTTGTTTTCCGCTTTGGTCTGTAGTTCTTTTTCACAGTTCTTATCCTGTTCTCCCGGGACTGTTTCTCCATTTAATATTTAATATGAATCTAGATAATATATTAACATTAGAGTTTTCAACTTTCAACTAACTTGACATCTAAAAGTATTTTATAATTTTAAATTCAATTACGATAATTTTCAATTTTACTGTGACTGAGCGCATTGACTGATATATGTATTATTTGCCCTACCATCTAATGAAAATGAAAATAATATTAATTAAAATCAAGTGTACATTGTTTGGAATTTTAAGGATTTATTACGAGATGGCTATAAGGCAAAATGAATAGATAGAATTAATAAGGTCATTTAACTCTCGATACAGAATCTTACATTAATACACATATTTTATGGAATCTTTAATGTATACTTTATGCATTTGCGAAATGTAATGTGATAAATTGGTAAATCCCCTTTCTTCAGCCATGAATAAGAATAACCATAGCCGTAAATTTCACATCTAATTACATAATTGTTTATAAACTTCATAGAATATACGAACAAATATCTGCGCAGATATAATTGATATACACACAGATACACAGGCATGCAACTCAACAGGGCACATGTTTATATTTCATAGAGTCTGCGTATTCTCTTAATAAAATATTTTTCAAATTTTCCTCTATTTAAGCAAGAAGTAAGTTGTGTGTGTGTGTATGCATGTGTGTGTGTGAGTGCATGTGTGTTTGTGTCTGTACGTGATGATTTTTCTATGGCACCATGCATGCGAAAAAGTGAAAGTTTCAAAGCGGCAACATATCGCGTTTATTACGATACGTGTGATGTGGTAAATTATGATTGAAATTTTAATATTAAAAATAGTTTTTTCAACATTTTTTAAAATTTTAAATAAAAAAAAAAAAAAAAAAATTGAAATATAATAAAAGAAATAAATAAAAGCAGAATTCCAATCGTTTTGGTATCTATATAATACCAGCAATGCAATGCAATGCAATGCAATGCAATGTTGACCTGGGTTCTATTTAACCTTTTTCTGTTTAAGCTTAGCTTAGCTAGATATAATGTATAAACAGATAAAATAATCGCAAGTAATGCAAGATAAGTCTTATACGCACACCTGTGCTTGTAATACACTTTTATATATTCAAAGTTTACTGCGTAACATTTATTTTTATTATAATTATTTATCTAATTTATGTATTTAATATATTTTAAAAAAAAAAAAAAAAAAAAAAAACCATCTTCTTCTAGAATTTTTATATGAAAATTATATATCATTAGCTATGACTAGATTTCAATAATATTAACGACAATCTGTCGATAATTCTTTTCCGTTAGTATCTTCAGATCTAATAATCTTTAAGTTCAAATTGCAAATCTGAACGGCACCATTTAGTTCCTCTCAATTTTTTATTTTGAATTTTCTTTTCTTCTTATAAAGAAAAAATCATGTAACCTAGTGAAAGTGAAATTTCTCTTTCATGTTATTCATCAATATATCTTTCAAGTTATATTGATTTAAGAAAATAGTATATCCGCGCGCGCGCGCGCATACTATAGACAAAGTTTACGCGATAGCGCATTAAAATATTTGCCGCAGCATTGTCGACATTGTAATCATTTCTGAAAAATTATTTACTTTAACTTCGATTTCTTTTCTCAATTATAAATTAAATTAAATTTATTTATAATTATATATAAGGTTTCAGGGATTTTTGCTTATCACATTAGTCTCTGATTGCTCTCGCCATTCTGATAGCATGTAAGGACTACAGTTGTACAACAGTAATCAATAGATTCGTAAGTCATAAACATTATTGCATACAGCTTTAAGATAATGAGTTTGATATACAGTAGACATCACAGTGTATCATCCGGCAAAAATTTGCCGCAGAAATATATGTGTGCAACCACTTAAATAAGTTAATCATTCATTATTGTCGGTATTTTTGTTTCCGTTTGCTCTAAGTAATCTACTTCTTCCTTTTTCTATACGTCACTCTGTACTTCTTCTGGATTACAAAGATATATCCAGATATAGAGAAAAGAAAAGAACGCGTCTATAATAACCTTTATGTCTAGTAAGTTTGTGTAAAGTAAAGAGAAAGAGAAAGAGTAGGGCTATAATAAAATATATAGAAAGTATTAAAAGTCCAATGTTAAAACCGAACGACTATTACATTGGCGGGAAAGTTATGTATGTAGTATTTTAAATAACACACATTTCAATCCAAAATGTTTGATGTTTTCTTTAGCAGTGAAATAATGGATGACAAGTTCTTTTGCAATTACACTCTAATGGTTAGATGTGAATTACTTTCCAATACCGAATCTAAAATGTCATTATCGACCTTGAATGGCCGCTCAGATTGACGAGATTTTGAAATTAAAATCTCATAAACCAGCTTGGGCAGGCTTGCAAATTTACAACTTCATTTCCCAAAGTAATTATATAAGTTTCTAGAAGTAACCGATACGTTACTTCCGTTTTTTGAAATTCATGCTGAATACAATATCTTAAATGAACTTTGTTCACTGTCATCTTATTCGTTTTGTATTCGCCAACTAATTGAAAAATGATATTGAAAATAGTTCTCTTGTAACCCATAGCAGTTATGCTAAATAATAAGGTCCGACATTAAGCATTTTAGCTGATTGTCTTGAAGTGATAGGTAAAATTACTTAAAGGTAACAAAATACAGAAAACAGAACTTACCCGCTTATCTTGTACTTACGGTACGGTAAAAAAGGGAATTTTTCACTACTACTACTACTTCTGCAGTAAAGATTTCGACAATGAGGCAGCAACAAAAGAGGGCTAAACCCATAAATCTATAACTAAAATTACCCCACGGATTTATAGAATGTTCCCTAAGCATATAGTAAAGAATAAATAACAGGTAAGCTGAATAGTTCGTAGGCTAACGTAAAAAAAATCTTTTTTTTTTGATAGAATTTGATTTTATTATTCAATATAGTTGCCTTCGAGGACATATATATATAACGATTATATAGCGATCATCTAAATTTTTCGATATCATTTTTATAGTACGATTTGTTTTTAATCTCAAAATAGGCTTCATTTTCGGCGATTATCTCTTCAACGACGCGAAATTTCTGTCCAGCGAAGAGTATCCTCTTGAGACCATTTTCTTCTTCTTTAAATAAGAACCGTTTTCCTGCAAATTTTGTCTTTCAAACGCTCAAATAACGCTACGTAATAATCGCTGTTTATGATTTTTCCCTTTTTAAGATAATCAATGAATATTAATCCATGCGTATCCTAAAATATTGATGCCATAAAGGTTAGAGCTAATTAAAAATCATATGGATTTAATACTAGTAGCGCCATCTATGTGTCAGCCTACGAACTTTTCAGTGCAATTGCTATTTATCCTTGTTTTGGTCTTGTTGCTGTTAAAATCTTAACACACAATTCTATGATACGAATATAAATATAATAAAGTTACTACTTATATAAGAATCGACAATAATTTAAAAAAAAAAAAAAAAAATTACTCAACATTATATTGTGTGGTATACTCCACTGTATAGTATTCTCAAGAATATTCACGTGCATCTGTGAATGCATCTGTGATTGTTTGCAGTTTTGTACACTTATTTATAGATAACACCTGCGAACAGTTAAATATATCTGTTTATTATTCAGGTAAGAAATTCTAAACAGGTAGCTGCCGTATATTAATATCGAGTATATGGCAAACAAAATATAATAATTTTGAAAAAGATCGCTATTTAAGAGGAGAGATGAATAAAAGGAAAAATTTTTTTTGTTTTTTTCAATTCGATTCTCAATAAAAAGATAGAAAGAGAAATTTTTATAATTAATTATATAGATTTAAAGTAACGTAATGTGTATGTCAACACGGGATTTTGGATTGGATTTAAGTTAGAAGGAAAGATATACTATTAAACTTATAAAATGTTTTAATTTCAATTTCTATCAATAAGACAAAAAGATGAAAATTTTTTATTAAAATGTCAATGACAATTCCTAAGTATGCCAGCATTGTTTCCTTTGATATATTAATTTTCGTTTTTGAACGCTTCCTAAACTTAATTTTCAGGTCCGCTTAGAATCTATCGGTGCCGAAGATATTGTCGATGGTAATCCCCGATTAATTTTAGGTCTTATTTGGACCATCATTTTACGTTTTCAAATACAAGAAATTGAAATTGATGTGGTATGTAATGTATCAGGCTTTTACTATAATCCATAAAATATGACATAAATCACAATTTAACTTTTTTCCTCTAAACTATTAATATTAATATAGGACGAAGAAAATGAATCATCAGAGAAACGTTCGGCCAAAGATGCCTTATTGTTATGGTGTCAACGGAAAACACACGGTTATCCAGGCGTTAATATACAGGATTTTACATCATCATGGCGTTCCGGTTTGGGTTTCAATGCTCTTATTCATTCTCATCGACCCGATTTATTTGAATATAGCACAATCGTTAATTCAAAGAATACCAATATCGATAATTTAAATCACGCTTTCAATTTGGCAGCCACTCAATTGGGTATACCGAGGTAAGTTTAAAAGGACAATACACACAATATATATAATATAAATTAATATTTATTGTTATTGGGAATTTAATTAATTATTTATTATTATTATTATTGTGGCGATAAGAGCAAACTTAATATATTTTGTTTTTTTTTTTTTTGCTTGTTTCTTTCGTTTACAGTTTATTGGATGCCGAAGATGTAGACTCTTCACGTCCCGATGAAAAATCTATTCTGACTTACGTGGCCTCGTATTATCACACCTTTGCACGCATGAAAAACGAACAAAAGAGTGGAAAACGTATCGCAAATGTAAGTGTTGCTTACGTAAAAAACAAAGTAGAGAGAAGAAGAGGAACAACAACAGCAATAACTAATTTCATATAAAAATATTTAATCTTTTTACGATGCATAAGGAGATAGATAGATTCTCAAACAATTGCTGCTTTAAATGTTATGCTCCATTTACTTATAACAAAGCAATTTTCATTATAACAATAACAATAAAAGTAAAAATAAAAAGCAAAAGAATAATTATACATTTTAATATGAGCCGAATCTCTGATACCCATTCAACCATAATACGACCGAAGAAGAGACTTATGGGGAAGGTGTACAAAATCAGTCTGAAAATTTTATTTATTTTATATTCATTCATTACATTGGAAAGATTGCAATCTCAACTGTTCTTCTGACCTTATTTTCTCATTACATTGTTTTGATCATCATTAGATCATATACAAGGGGTATATGCATCGAAATTTCATGGCTAGCTAGCATATATAAAGTCATTCTTTAAAAAGATCAATTTTTATGAAAGTAAATGAATTAAAATTTTCTCAATCTTAATCCAGAAATGAAATCATCTAGAAAAAAAATATTAAAATAATAAACAAATATTTAATAATATAAAAACAAATATATTATATAGATTATTATATACATTAATATAGATTATTAAAATTTCTAATCTTAGCTGAAGTGATATTTTAAAAAATTATTAATATTGAAATTCTATACATGTCAGCGCGACAGCGTAGT
Organism: Glossina brevipalpis; assembly: GCA_000671755.1. Classification (NCBI taxonomy): domain Eukaryota; kingdom Metazoa; phylum Arthropoda; class Insecta; order Diptera; family Glossinidae; genus Glossina; species Glossina brevipalpis. Next base: position 1,898,499 of record KK351031.1, read on the forward strand.
GAAATGTGGCAGAATATTACGTATTTAAAAGTTTTTTTTTTTTTTTTTTTTTTTTTTTTTTTTTTTTTTTTTTTTTTTTTGACAAAACTTATTTAGATTGTGGGTCAACTTATGGACGCCGATCGTAAAAAGGTTTATTATGAACGATTAACTACCAATTTGTTGAGCTGGATTAAACAAAAGACTTTGGAATTGCAAAAGCATGATTTTCCGAATTCCGTAGAGGATATACAAAGGGAACTATTAGCTTTTAAGGAATATCGTACCATAGAGAAGCCACCAAAGTAAGTGGAAAAAATGAATATAAAAATGTTGAAACATTATTTTCTTTGGTTATGTCCCCCTCC
>KK351031.1:1898900-1964535 GCA_000671755.1 Glossina brevipalpis
TATACATTTTGTTCTCTGTTTCTGTGTGTCATTTTTTTTTTCCTTTTGCTAGGTATAAGGAACGCAGCGAAATTGAAGCCTTATATTTCACTATTAACACACTTTTAAAGTCTTTAAATCAACCACCTTATAATCCACAAGATGGGCAATTAGTCAAAGATATTGAAAAAGCTTGGCAAATTTTAGAATATGCTGAGCATAATCGTGAGGTGGCTTTGCGAGAAGAACTTTTGCGTCAAGAGAAACTTGAGCAATTAAATAATAAATTTGAGAAAAAATCGGAATTACGTGAAGGCTATCTGATAGAAATGATACAAGTCCTATCGGATCCACGTTATCTAAGACGGGTGGATGCAACGTTGAAAAAGCACGAAGCTATTTCGGCTGATATTTTGGCTAGAGTAGAACGTTTTAATGATTTGACTGCGATGGCTAATGAACTGGCACGTGAGAATTATCATAATAAAGAGGGAGTGCAAAATCGTGAATCCGAAATTATGGATAAATGGAGAAAGCTTTTAGAATTATTGGATACTCAGCGTTTGAATTTGTTACAAATGAGTACTTTAATGAATTTATTACGTGAGATAACTAGTACTACAGAATCCATTAAGGAATTGCAAGTACAATTCAGGTCTGAGGATGTAGGGCCTCATCTGTTAGGTGTTGAGGAATTGCTACAAGCTCATTCATTGCAAGAATTGCAAGTGAATACTTATGGAGAAACTATTAAAAGGTGTACGCGGCAAGCTCAGCCTTTTAAAAGTTCTGATCAAAAAGATGCAACTTTACTGACCAAGAAATTGGGAGAACTCGAGGAGTGTTACGCGGTTTTACAGCAACTATGTGCCAAACGTCGCGCCTGTTTAGAGGAAGCACGTAATTTTCATCACTTCATGGAAGACTATGAGAATGAGGAAGGTTGGCTGGTCGACAAGCAGCGTATCTGTAAAACTGGCATTACTGCCAAAGATTTGCGTGCGGTGTTATCTTTGCAACAAAAACATAAAGCACTTGAAGATGAAATCAAAGTTCGTAGGCCGAAGTCAACACAAATGTCAGATGCGGGCAAACGGCTAATAGCCGAGAAGCATCCCAGATGTTTAGAAATCAAAATTCGTACAGATTCTTTGGAAGAGCATTGGAAAGCTCTGGAAGTGTTAATAGATATGCGTCGTCAACAACTAGAAGATGCAGCTGAAGCTTACCAATTTTACACCGACGCCAATGAAGCCGAGTCTTGGCTAAATGAGAAAATGGCTTTAGTCAATTCCAAAGATTATGGCAATGATGAGCCCTCCGCGCAAGCTTTACTTCAAAGGCATCGTGATTTACAAGGAGAACTTAATGCTTACTCTGGTGATATTCTAAACTTGAACCAACAGGCCGATAAGCTTATCAAAGCTGGCATCTGCACTTTGGAATTGTCGTCTAATGAACCAGAAATGCCTGAAATTGAACAAACAGAAGAATGGGTCAACGAGACCCGCTTAGTGCCGAAAGAGGTTTGGGAAGATGAATGGGTAGAGAAACTAGAACATCGCAAAGTAACCGAAACTAAAATATTGGCCCATGTTCGGGCCATGTTTCCATTTGAAGGCCAGGGCATGAAAATGGACAAAGGTGAAGTTATGCTTTTAAAATCAAAAACTAACGATGATTGGTGGTGCGTGCGTAAAGAAAATGGCCACGAAGGATTTGTGCCCGCTAACTATATACGAGAAATAGAACCTCGTCGAGTTACATGCATTGTACCTAAAGCAGAAAAAGTGAAAGTTATACAGAAGGTTAAGAAAACTATTTTGGTGTCTCAGGTGATACCAGTTAAACGTATTAAACACATTACTGCCGTACCCAAACCTTTAGTAAAACGTCGAACTTCGGTAAATAATACTACCGAAAATGGTGACAGTGTTGAGAAACGTCAAAAACGAGTTAACGCCACGTATAATGAGCTACAACATATGGCTCAAAAACGTCAAGCCCTCCTAGAAGATTCTATACATTTATTCGGCTTTTATCGGGAGTGCGATGACTTCGAGAAATGGATGAGAGAGAAGGAACGCATAATTAAATTTGATGAAGGAGGGGGTGTCGAAAACGCTAAGCGTAAATTTGAGCAGTTTTTGACCGATTTATCGGCTGCATCTAAACGCGTAGAAGAAATTGATAGAGCTGTCGATACATTCAGATGTCAAGGACATTCTCAGCTCGACAAAGTTATAGCCCGCCAACGACAAATCCACCAAATTTGGCAAAGAATAAATAATGCTAAAGCTCAGAAAGAGAAAAGCTTAGAAGGAGCTTCTAGTGTAGACCTGTTTAATCGTACTTGTGATGAAGCCAAGGTATGGATGAGCGAAAAAATGATGCAACTGGATACTGCCGTTATAAGTCCCGATTTGAAAACCGTGCAAGCTTTACAACGTCGACATCAAAATATGAAACGTGAATTGGCCCCCATAGAGGAAAAAGTTAATCGTGTCCACTACTTAGGTAATTCCGTTAAAAATGCTTACCCCGCCGAACGTGAGAACGTCAACATTCGTCAGCAAGACGTACAGGATATGTGGCATCAAGTTCATAACAAGAGCAGTGAATTGAGATCCCGCATTGAAAACGCGGTTGGTCAACAAATTTTTAACAACAGCGCCAAAACTTTGTTTGCGTGGATTGACTCTGTAAAGGATCAACTAAACTCAGATGAGCCCACCCGCGACGTAGAAACAGCTAATAAATTACTCAAACAACATAACGATCTTGGTGATGATATTAAGGCCCACGTGAATGAATTTGAGGAAGTCATAAATTTAGGACAACAACTATCCGATGGTAAACCGAACATGGCCGAAATTGTTAAAACTATAGAACGTCTTAGGGCTGAACAAGATGCCATTCGTAGAGGTTGGGGAGAGAAGCAAAAGTGGTTGCAACAAGGAGTTGAATTACAAATCTTCAATCGCGAAGCTGATAAAATTGATGCCACTTCTAAGAGCCACGAAGCTTTTCTTGAATACAATAATTTAGGCGTAAGTATATGCTTTTGCTTTCGCCAAATACCTTAAAGACACTTTCTTTTCTTAGAATTCTTTGGATGAAGTTGAAGCTATTTTGAAACGCCACTTGGATTTCGAGAAGAGTTTAATGGCCCAAGATAAAATCTTGAAAAACTTCTCCGATAATGCCGAAAAATTGATATCAAATCATCATTACGATGCTAAATAGTAAGCATTTTATAAGATACTGTAGCGTTGTTGAATCTTTCATTTTTTTTTTTTTTCATGTATAGCATTAATGACAGACGTGACCAAGTCTTGGCTAAACGCAAAGCCGTCAAGGATCGTGCCTTTGAACGCAAACGGTCATTGCAAGCGTCAAAGGACTTTCATAAATTTGCTGCTGAAGCTGACGACTTGCACACTTGGCTTAAAGATAAAACAAAAATTGCTGGGGATGAAAACTATCGTGATCTTATTAATCTACCCCGAAAACTGCAAAAACATCAAGCATTTGAACGTGAGTTAAGAGCAAATGAAGGGCAACTGCGTAATGTAAATAAGGATAGTGAGCAGTTAATTGCCGCCAAAAATCGTGTGCCCGAGGTCGAAAAACATGTAATCAGTTTGAACAAGAAATGGAAAGATCTTCTGGCTCTATCCGAGGACAAAGGTAGAAAATTAGAACAAGCCGCTTTGCAACGGGAACACAACAGGGCAATAGAGGACGCTAAAAAGAAAGTCGATGAACTTGATGCTGCTTTAAGAAGCAAAGATGTTGGTAACGATTTGCGCAGCTGCAAAGATCTAATCAACAAACATCAGTTATTAGAGTCAGAAATTATTATTTGGGAGCAAAAAGTGGACGAACTAGTAAATTCTGGAGAGGAAATGGCACATGAAGGCCATTTTAATGCCACCAATATCAAAAATGAATCCATGGAAATTCAAAATAAATTTAAACTTTTGCGAGATCCTATGATTAAGAGACGTGCCGAGTTAGAAGAAAGTTTAAATTATCATAAATTCGTTTTCGAACTTGATGCAGAGTTCCAATGGATAAACGACCACTTGCCCGCAGCCACATCGAAAGAAATAGGCCAAAACCTACATCAAGCTCAAACTATGTGCAAGAAACATAAGAAATTGGAAGCTGAAATTAAAGGTCATCACCCAATGATTTATAAGGCCTTGCAATCCGGTCAAGCTTTAATCACTCAAAAGCATCCGGAACATCAGAAAGTTAAAGATTTATGTACTAAACTAGAGAACGCATGGAATGGTTTAGAATACAATACTATGGAACGAGGCAAAAAATTGGAAATGTCCTTAAAAGCCCAACAATATCTTTCCGATGCCGGTGAAATTGAATCTTGGTTGGGAGAGCGACAAAATGCTTTGCGTTCTACTGAATACGGACGCGACAGAGATTCGGCTGCGAAATTATTGACTAAACATAAAACAATCGAACTTGAATTAGACACATACTCCGGTATAGTTACTGAAATGGGTCACACTTGTGCAGCAATGGTATTCTCCGGACATCCGGATAGTAAAATTCTGACCGCCAAACAACAATTGATAGAGAAAATGCTCAAATCACTTCAGAAATTAGCTTCGCAACGCCAATTAAGACTAATGGAAAGCTTGTATATGCATGAATACTTCTTAGAATCTGATGAAGTTGAGCAGTGGATTAAAGAACAGGAGCAAGTGGCTTCTTCAGAGGACTATGGACAAGATTATGAACATTTACAATTATTACAAAACAAATTCGATGATTTAAAGCATCGCATTGAAGTGGGAGCTGATCGTGTAGATCAATGCGAAGTGTTGGCTAAAAAGCTTATTGATACGGAAAGTCCTTACGCTACAGACGTTTGGAAACCCCAAAAACAGTTAAGAGCATCTTGGGAAAATCTTCTGAAAGTACTTAATTTGAGAGAACAGAAATTGCATGCGGCCGGTGAAATTCATCGATTTCATCGTGACGTTGCAGAAGCATTGTTCCGCATACAAGACAAAAACGCTGCTTTATCCACTGAATTAGCTAAAGATTTAAACTCAGCCTTAGCATTGTTAAGAAAGCATGAAGGCTTTGAAAACGATTTGGTTGCTTTGGAAGTGCAACTTCAAATTTTAGTGGAAGATTCCGTACGTTTACAAACCAAATATCCATCTAATGCTGCGGCCATATCTCAGCAGCGAGATAAAGTAGTAACTGCTTGGAATGACTTAAAAGAAAGCTCTGGAGCTCGTGGTGATCGTTTAGCAGCCAGTTATGATTTGCAGACTTTCCTCACTGATGTACGCGACATAATGTCCTGGTCGTCAAATTTGCGTGCTGCCTTGCAAGCTGAAGAACATGTCAGTGACGCTGCAGGAGCTACAGCACTGAAGATACAACACGATGCGATTTATGGAGAAATAGAAGCTCGTGAAGATAAGTTCCGTTTACTCAACGAACTTAGCGACTCCATGGTACAGACTGGCCATTATGCCGCTTCAGAAGTCGAAGAGAAATGTTCAGCCATGTTAGATGAACGCCAAAAACTTCATACTGCTTGGAATAAAAAGAAAATTATGTTGGAGCAAAAAATTGATTTATTTTGCTTCTTGCGTGATGCGAAGCAAATTGACAACCTTTCTAGCTCACAACAAGCAGCACTATCATCTTTTGATTTCGGTCAGACTGTCGAAGACGTTCAAAACCAAATACGGAAGCACGATGAATTCGAACGTTTAATACAAACTCAAGAAGAAAAAGTTGCTTTATTAGAGGAACATGGACGTAAACTAATCGAACAACGGCACTATGATAGTGCGAATATTCAAACAAGCCTACAAGGTGTACTGTCCCGAAGGCAAAAAGTAAAAGATTTGTGCGCTGTGCGGCGCTATAAGTTGGAGGATGCCCTTTTGTACGCACAGTTCGTGCGAGATTGCGCTGAAGCTGAGTCGTGGATAAGTGAGAAGAAAAAAAAATTGGAAGCAGATGCTGGTAATTACGCCGAAGTTTCCAATCTCGATGAAAAAATAAAAAAATTACAGAAGCATCAAGCCTTCCAAGCTGAAGTATCCGCCAACCAAGTGCGCATAAAAGAAGTTCAAGAAAAAGGATTAATTTTATTAAGCAAACAACACGAGTGTTCAGCAGACATTAAACAAGGTATCGAACATGTTGTTTCTGCTTGGAAAAGCCTGCTGGATGAGCTTGACAATCGCGGTAGAGGTTTAGAGGAAGCTCAAGATATTTTGGAATTTAACAATCAATTAGATAAAATAGAAGCTTGGATAAGAGACAAGGAAATGATGATACAAGCCAGTGATACCGGTCGTGACTTAGAACATTGTAATGCTTTGATGAGGAAATTAGACGATGTAGACTCCGATATGCGTGTAGATGATCAACGAGTTAAGCATATTAATGTTCTAGCAGATAAGTTAATTACTCAAGGACAAGTGCCGGCAGAATCGGCTAATGTTGATAAACGTCGCCTTGATTTCAACAATAAATGGCGACATCTGCAAGGCGCTTTGAATATCTACCGTGCCTTGTTGTGTGGTGCCAATGAAATACATGTATTCAATCGTGACGTACAGGACACAGCTGAACGAATAGCTGAGAAAGCATTGGCTATGAGCTCTGAGGACACCGGCCGAGATTTGGCTGCTGTTGAGACGTTAATTCGTCGCGAAGATGCTTTAGAACGTGATATGTCTGCGGTCAAACAAAAGATTGGTGTACATGAACAAAATGCTCAGACCTTACAGCACAAATATCCTGATCGCGTCAGTGACATTGCACAAAAACTCGATGAATTAAGCAATTCTTGGAAACAACTAGAAGATTTTTCTATAAAACGTCGCAATTTACTTAACGAAGCTTATTTGGTGCATAAATTTGTGTCGGATGTGCGGGAATTAGAGCTTTGGGTTAATGACATGATCAAAAAAATGAATGCTTCGCCAACACCTACGACAATCGCCGACTGCGAGACACAATTGGAGTTACACCAGGAACGTAAGGTGGAAATCGATGGACGTAATAAAGCGTTTATGGATTTGAAACAACAAGGTGAAAATTTAGCTGGTGAGGAAAAATCTCCGATCGTTAAGCAACATCTAATAATCGTTGAAAGTTTACATCAAAATTTATATGATGCCTGGACTCAAATAGCAAAGAATCTAACTGAAGCACATCAATTGCAACTGTTCAAAGTTCAAGCAGACCAAGTCGAGATTTGGTTGACCAATAAAGAAGCTTTTCTCAACAATGATGACTTAGGTGATTCATTTACTGCAGTGGAACGTTTACTTAAAAAACACGAAGCTTTTGAGAAATTGTTGGATTCTGATAATGTCCACGATTTGCAAAAATTCGCTTCTTCTATTCTTGAAGGGAACCCTCAAGATGCGAATATCATAAAAGACAAACTAGTCGACGTAGTCGTACGTAAAGAAAAATTGAACGCATTGGCCCGAGAACGAAAACAACGACTACAGCAATCTCTGCAATTACAGGAATTTCTTAGAAGTCTGTACGAAATTGATCGTTGGCTGGCGCAGAAAATGCAGTTGGCTCTAGATGAAAATTATCGCGAACCAAATAATTTGCAAAGTAAGCTACAAAAGCATAATGCTTTTGATAGCGAACTTCTATCCAATGCTTCCCGTGTCCAGGAAGTCATTAAAGAGGGAGAACGTCTTATCAAGAGTGAGCATTTTGCCAAAGAAGAAATTGCCCAACAGTTAGAAATGCTAGAAGCAGATTGGCTTAAATTGAAGGCCGCTTCTAATGAGAAAAAAGATAAATTGAATCAAGCCTACGAGGCATTGAATTTTAATCGCAGTATTGATGAATTTAACAACTGGATGGACGAAGTTGAGTCCCATTTGTCTAACGAAGACTATGGTAAAGATCTACCAGCTGTTACTAATCTAATCAAGAAACATGAACGTTTAGAAACGGATGTAGCGCATCACGCCGAACTGGCTGAACAAATCAAACAACAAGATGAGAAATTCTTTCAAGCTAATCATTTTCTTAAGAATGAAATTCATGAACGGGCTATGGCGACTATTAAGCGTTATCATACCTTACACGAACCCCTGGGTATTAGACGTGATAATCTTGAGGACTCATTAAGTTTGCAACAATTTTTGCGCGACGCTGATGATGAATTGCAGTGGCTTGCTGAAAAGAAAACTGTTGCTTCTTCTGAAGATTTAGGTAATTCACTTACAGCCGTCCAGACTTTACAAAAGAAACATCAGGCTCTCGAAACGGAACTGCTGTCACAGGAACCCTTAATCCAAGCTTTGTTGCAACGAGGGGATCAAATGATACGCGACAGTCACTTTGCTAGCGAACAGATTCAATATAAATGTGACCGTGTAAGAAATAAACTGGTGCGTTTACGCGATTTATGCGAAACTCGCCGATTCAGACTCCTTGATGCAATTGAAAGTCATATGTTCTACGTTGAGGCTAACGAAGCCGAATCTTGGATTTGCGAGAAACGTCCCATGGTAGCTACTAACGATTACGGCCGAGACGAAACATCAGTTCAAATACTTCAAAAGAAATTAGAAGTTTTGCAAAGAGAACTAATTGCTTTTAAGGCTTCCATTGAGAAAGTCTACAAATTGGCTACCAATTTAGTAGAACGGAATCACTTTGATAGTGAAAACATTAGTATAAAACAATCTTCTATTAATCAGCAATATGAAGAATTAGAACATTTGGCTGCTCAACGGGAAGTGGGTTTAAGTGAAAGTAAAAAACTTTTTGAATATTTACGCGAAACTGAGGATCTACATGAATGGATTAATGACCAGATGGTTGTTACTGCCTCCGAAGATTATGGTGAAGATGTCGAACACGTTGAACAGTTGATTCTGGAATTCGAGACATTTGTTTCCAATATGACGGCTAATGAAGCTCGAGTTCAAGCTCACTTGCAACGTGGTGACAATTTGGTTAACGAAAATAGTTCTTATCGTGGTTCAATAAAAACTAAACGAGACGAAACTAAACAATTATGGGAAGAACTTAAAGATCTAGTCAGCGCGCGGCAAGACGCTTTGGCTGGTGCTAAACAAGTCCACGTTTACGATCGTGTGGCTGATGAAACTATTTCGCTAATCAATGAAAAGGAAGCTAATGTGATGTCGGAGGATTATGGCCAAGATTTGGAAAGCATTCAAGCTTTATCTCGCAAACATTTAGTCTTTGAAACTGAACTTGAAGCCATACGTGAACAAGTTAATTCAGTTTTAAATGAAGCTAATAAACTAGCTGATGTCTATCCTGACGCTAGAGAACATATCGAAGTAAAGCGGGATGAGACTATTGAGGCCTGGTCGGATTTAACTGAGAAATCTCAAGGGCGCAAAGAAAAGTTGCAACAAGTCGAAAAAATACAGTCATATTTCGACGAGTATCGAGACTTAATTGCTTGGATTAATGAAATGCTTGCGAAGATAACTGCTCCCGACTTGGCTAATTCTGTTGCAGGTGCAGAATCTTTATTCGCCAGTATTAAAGAACATTACGCTGAAATTCATGCACGTGATGAAACGTTTGTTAAATTTATGGCTAATGGAGACAAATTGATAAAAGAAAAACACTTTTTGGCCAATGAAATTGAAGATAAAATACAGGTTTTACAACAACGATACGATTTATTGCAGCAAACTTTACAACAACGCAAAGAAATTTACGAACTTAATGTGGATACCCAGGTGTTTTTGAAAGACGCAGATATACTAGAGACTTGGATAGCCAGTCGCGAGCCCCTATTGAAAGAGACAAAATTGGGCGAATCCATACCGCAAGTAGAAGATTTGTTAAGACGCCATTCAGACTTTGAAAAAACCCTGCAAGCTCAAGAAGACAAATTTCAGACTATTAAACGGATAACGCTACTAGAACAACGTTTCCGTAAACAAGTGGAAAGTGAAAAATTAGCCAAACTGAAGGAAAAAGAGCGTCAGGATCGGGAACGCCTAGAAATACTTAAGCAAAAAGAACTTCAAAGGCTCAATGATGAACGTCGGCGAATAGAGAAACAAATGGAACATCGAAATCATGCAGCCAAAGAAGATAAATCAGCCATTTTTTCCGGTCCAAAAGTTACGATCACCGGTACTGGTAATGGCAACGGTACCCCGCAAGCTACCAGTGGTGGTGGAATACCGGTTAGAATACCATTTGAAGATGATCAATATGGTTTACAGAAAAGCAGTTCTAGTAATATATTCGGCGATCGTTTACGGCGTGGCTCTGATAACAATCTCAAGAGAGCTGAAAGCATGAAAGTTCAACCGAAGCCGCCTAAGCGGACGCCTTCATTCACAACACGCAGACGTGCACAATCGTTCCGTAAAAATCAAAAAGGCGAAGCTTTCGATTTACCGCCAGTAGAAATTCAAGGTGTATTGGAAAGAAAACATGGTCTCCAATCGGGTGGTAAAAAAGCACCCGTACGATCTTGGAAGCAATTCCATACGGTGCTATGTGGCCAACTGTTGTGTTTTTTCAAGGATGAAAACGATTTTTTACAACAAAAGACCGCAACGGCTCCCGTTAATATTTTAGGCGCTAAATGTGAACGAGCGGAAGATTATACCAAGAAAAAATATGTTTTTAGACTTAAGTTACCTGATGGCTCTGAATTCCTGTTTGAAGCTCCCTCCCTAGAACTTATGAATGACTGGGTACGAAAAATATCTTTCCATGCTAGCCTACCACCGAATTTACAATTACTGAGCTATGATGAGTCTATAAAAGTAAGTTTCATAGGACAAATCATGAATTCATAGAAAATAGAATAAAAATATTCTTGCAGCAACAGTCAAGTAGCTTTCCTGACATTAAAGTAGCTAGCGGTCAAACTGCGGAAAGTCCGGTTAGTTCGCGAACATCTTCACCCGACTCACAAAGACGTGTTGCTTCACGTACCAATTCTACAAACAGTACAGTATCAAATAATTCAGCTACACCCCAAATGAATTTTCTGCAAAAACAAATGCAACAACAAAGCCAACATCAGGTAAGAGACACAAAATAAAATAAAAAAGTAAAAATGAAAATGAAAATGAAAATGAAAATGAAACAATAATAACAAATCATTTCAGACACCTTCATCTCCAACGAGCTCATACGGTTTCGAACACAAACCCCCTATACCACCGCGGGTTGCCACGATACCAATACCCCATCGCCAAAGTAAGGACAATTTAGTCGTATTACGAAATCCCGTTAACGCCCATACAGGTAAATGATTTATTATCGAAAATTACCCACCCAAACTCTCTTACGAAAGTTTCTAATATTTTATTCAATATGTGTGTGTGTGTGTGTGTGTACCTTGAAATTTTTATAATATAATTTTATAATTTTCACCTTAGAATTTAATTCGGATAATCTAATGGGCGGCAATATGTCACGTTTATCGAATGGTTCGAATGACGACATAAGTATTAAACGTCATGCTGAATCGAGACAATCAGGTAAGTGAGAATTTAATAATTAAAAACATTTGAGAATTTGTAAACCGTCCTTTGGATTAGCATTTCAATAAACCCATTTGTAATAATCTTATCATTGTATGTATTTTGTCCCTTTCTCTTCCTCCCGTCCACTATTTCATCAAAAACAAAAATTTTACCATTTTTTACATGTTCATAATGAAAACCATAAAACTCTCCCACGAACATAGAAAATCCTCCACCCTTACCAACGACCATGCCACCCATGGGCAACCATGGCAGTAGTAGTGGCAATAAAAACAAAGGTATAACTGGTGGCCAACAAATGCATCAACATCAAGTACAAGTACAGCAACGCATTAATGCATTCAATGCTGCTGCGGCAGCAGCAGGTCAACAACAACAAACCGATCATCAATGTAATCATATAAGACTACAACAGCAACAGCATCAACAGCAGTATAATCTAACAGCTGCTCCGCGTGGTAGTTTAGGTCGTTCTGATGTAGTAACAAAATTTATTGAAATGGAAGCAACGAATGCAACTAATGCGACCAATAGTCATTTTGTGCAGCCGCTAACAGTAGCTGCAACTAAACGCTCATTAAATAGCAACAATTCGATCAATTCAAATTCCAGTGGCAATAATTATACAAATAATGTGATGAGCAGCAGCAAAAATAACAATAATAATAACGGTAAAAGTCACCAAAAAATTAGCAAAAATTCATCTTATCATACAAAAAGTTCAACATCATCAAAGTCAAGCAATACAGCAACATCAACGGCGACTCAGCATAGTCGCACTGTATGGCATTTTACTGCAACATCATCAGCAACATCGAATACCATTGAAAATAATTCCATAAATAATCCTAGTTACATGAGTTTCACCAATAACAATAATAACGACGGTATTGGTTATTTTCTCTCATTTTTCTGTTTGTTTTTTTTTTTTTTTTTTTTTTTTCTACTAACCCTTTCTTCTTCCATAAGTCATTGTTAAGTTGTTTTTTTTGTTTCGCTAAGTTGTTTTTGTTGTTATTGTTGTTGTTTCAAATCTTTATATAATATTCCTTTTTAATTTACATATATTAACACAAACATTATGCATTTTCTTTTCTATCGCATGCTCTCAACCATAATATTTCATATAACAAAAAATTTAAGGGCCTTCACTGGTCAATTACAAACTGAGACGATCTTATATACGCACTAGTCTCCAAAGTAATTAATTTATGATACTTTTAATTGTATATACTTCTAGTAGTATTAACGGATATTCTAGGTCTAGCAATTAATAATGCAGATTATTACAAAAAAAAAAAAACAAAAACAAAGAAAACAAAAAAAAAATCTTTTCCAAAAAATAACGACTATCGTCGTTAGCCACAAATTCCCGTTCGTTTTTAAATGGCCTGATGTCTCGGTGATCGTCTAAAATTCCAAATTCTTTTGTTTCGAAATAATCTTCTAAGGAAGAATCAAGTCCAATTTCATTCAATTAAATGACCTGATGTCTCGGTGATCGTCTAAAATTCCAAATTCTTTTGTTTCGAAATAATCTTCTAAGGAAGAATCAAGTTCAAGTTTATTCAATTAAATTCGATGGCTCAACTAAGTAAGAAAGATACGGGGAATTGAAACAGAGAGAGAGAGAGAAAGAGATAGTACTTTCATTCGATAATCTATTGTAAGTTTACGATAACTATAACTATTTTTGTCATTTATTCACAACTTATATGACATCTAATTTAATTACTTTATTATTTAATTATTAAGAGAGAGAGAGAGAGAGAGAGAGAGAGAAAGAGAGAGAGAGAGTAGTTCGTCATGCGTTAAGAGAGCTTTGATTAAGGGGTCTTTGAGATAATTATATATTATTATTGGTCCCGTCAGAATATTCTAAGTAAATTTAACTGATTTTGAGAAAAATTTCAAAAAGAATTCACATAAAATACTAATAATCTTAACAATTCTTATATAAATTTGAAAAATAAAATTTTTTTTTAAAAATTTAAGTTTAAACTAAGATGCGTAACAACAGTACCTATTAAAAACAGAGTCGCATTTTTAATTCCTAGACCTATTGTAATCGTTTATGAGCTTATTAAAAATTTTTTATAAAGAAAATTATTAATATTAAAAACCAAAAAAAAAAAAAAAAAAAACATTTCAAAAAATTTCTCAAATCATATTTAAAAAATAAACCAACTTTAACTAGATCTTCTTTTTTTTTTGTGAACACTAATAATGAAAAAAAATTTTAATTTGGAAAAATGTTCTATGCATGAATTAGTTCATGATCGATGAATTTCCCGTATATCGAGACGCATTAAAAAGTATTATAATTGAAAAGTTCAGAAACACAAAGAGTATCACACTTACTTATCGCAAACGTAAACGATCTTTTAATTAATATAAGGATGACAAGAAAATATACTATAAATCTTTATGTTATATAGTAAGCAAAAGCTATATATTTTATATACAAATATTTTTTTTTATATTTATATAAATCACTTTTATATTTATAAAAATCACTTTTTATTTTTAAAATTTGGAAACACACAAAAAAAATCTATATCGATTAATACAAAAATTTTGCTTTTAAGATTTTTTGATAAAACGATGTTTGAACTAAAAAGAAGATCATTTGATCTTGATCTTGTCCTTAAACGAATCCTTTGAGCAAGAAGGCAAACAAAAAATTTTTCAATGAAAAAAAAAAAATTCCTAATTCCTCTTTCGTTGTCCTTCCTGCTTTTTGTGTGTCGAGTCCTCTGAGCAGACAAACAAAAAATTTTTCAATGAAAAAAAACTGCTAATTCCTTTTTCGGTGTCATGCTTTTTCTGTGTCTATCTCTGCAAAATCTTTCTTGAGCTTATAACACTTTATGCAAAACATATGGAGTTTATGGCGAGTGTCACAAATATTTTTCAATACTTTTAACTTAACTTTTCAAAAGTCAAACTCGTTTTTGTATAACTTCCAACTTCCAACTGACCAACTGACCAACTGCTCTCGTATAATATTGCGATTTAAATATTTTGGCAAAAATCTCCCAGTTTTCATTATAAGAAAATAAAATCATATTTCATTTTTCATATGACTCATCATTTCATATTTAAAGTTTTCACTGTTATGTGTGTGTTATGCCATAAACTCTGAAACTTTATTCAATTTGAATATTTGTATCTTAGAAACGCGATTCATATTGATTTTTTTTTTTTTTTTGTAAATTTGAATTGTAGTTTGGTTTACTTTTAGTGTGTTGGTTTTCTTCTTATTGCATATTTTCAAGAATAATTTTTAAATTTTTGTACAATTTTTTTTAAATTTTTCTAAAAAATATTTTGAAAAAATTTTTGTAGATAAAGAATTTTAGAAATTTTTAAAAATTATTTTTAATACTTTTTTTTTTTTTAATAATTTTTGTTATGGGGCAAAACGGTCTATAATATATAAATAAATAGCTTTCATATATTATGTCTTAATCCAAAATATAATTAATTCTGGCAATACTTTTATGTTTTTGTTTTTTCATCCAACTTAGGCTGGGGTACAAGTCGTTTTGAAACCGGTAGACCAATCTCGTTACAACCCGATTCTATTAATTTGTTACGTGTCTCTGCCGAAAGTTCCAGTGAAAGTGAGGCTCAATCAATATCCTCGGTATCTGGAGTGAAAACCAGCAAAAATAAAGAAGAACGACGAAGTGCCGTATTTAGAATATTTGGCCGTAAAGGAGGCGACAAGGATAGAGATAAAGATAAGGAGAAAGAGAAAGAGAAAGAGAAAAAAAAATCGAGTCAAACATTGCCACAATAAAATTAAAATAAAATTTTATTATAAAAATATATAAAAATCGCTCTCATCTCTTACGAATATCGCCTCTTGTATATGGTGTCGATCGTTTTTTTTTTGTCGTCCCCTAACACGAAGGATTATTTCTTTTTAATACACCTAGTTCTTATTCTTCTAAAGGCGTAATAGTGTGTGTGTGTGTTTGTATTTAACGCTACTATATATTTTTTACAAAGAAAAAATACAACAGAAAATTTAGTTTTTTTCTTTATAATTATTCTTATCGTTAAATATTTCTGTTTTTATAAAATTTCATTTCTTGAATAATTACTTAAATATTTATTTTTATTGTACTTTTAGCATTTATGATCTGAATAAAATAAAAAAAAAAAAAAAAAAAAAAAATTTTGTTAAAAAAAAAAAAAAAAAAAAAATTTTAACAGGTCTTTAAGCAATGTTTGCAAATTAAAAATTCTAACTTTTTCCATATGTTAAACGTTTATTATGATTTTTGTGTTTAATATATATTTGTGTATATGTAAATATATATATATATATAAAATAAATACATATATATGTATGTATGTATGTATGTATATGTATGTATGTATATATATGATAATATATATATATATTACTGCTTGACGCCATCAATCACTGCTGGAGAGCCAACACATTTCCAGAGGATTAATGGCCTATAGAAATTATGTCCGTCCTCAAGGCTGCAAAAGACCGATCTCTCTGAATTCAATCTTTCTAAAGATCACAAATTTCATGGTTAATTCCAAAAACATCATTCCTTCTCTCCCAATGCGATATTCTTTGCCAAAAAGATCTAACACAATTATCATTCTGATTATCAATGGTATCAAAGTCGATCAGAAAACATCCCTTAAATTTCTTTGAATATATATCAGCTCAAGTTCATAAACCAGTATGAAAATGCTTTCATAAACTCGCAATCCGCATCTAATTTAATTAGGCGTCTTATTAACAAAGATACAGATCAGTCTCTTGAAGAAGCTTTCACGATTTACAAATAATTCGTTCAGTCTAAACTTAAGTTTGCACTTGCAACCTTAATGCGGCCAATTGATATGCTGTCAATAGAGTAAAGGTGCTTCAAAATAAGCAATTAATACAATCTACTGATTTCACTCTCTCAACGCAGATTAACATATTAAGGTGAGCCCCAAGTGGGCTGAGAGAGCTTTGCTGCTTACTATTAAGGAATTGATAAAGCTAATGGTGGACAGATCTTTACACTACAGGAAGGTCGCTGCAATAGTGTCTCAAGCAGTTTTGCAATGTTTGAGAATCTAAATTTCCTTTCCGTCTTGGGCCTCTAATCATAATAGGAGTTTCATTCAATTCGACTTTCTGGCATCTTTTTCTACGGCTAAAGGGAACATTCTCTTAAGGGTCGGGAAATATCTAGCTATTCGGTGGTCAAGCAACGCCTGAGCGATCTCTACAATATTCATTCTCATATCCTTGGAAGAACTCTCCTCGGCCTTCACTGAATTATTGGCCATAAAACATATAGCTTTACTTGCAGCGTCTAATTGCTAAATTTGCTCTGTTCTTAATCAAGAGGAAAGATATTCTCCCAGTGAGGCTTTACGCACCATTCGCAAAACACTATCTAGGACAGGCAATGTTGTTTTTTTAATAAAGTCCATCCATTCATCTCATTTAAATCTCTATCGAATCACATCTTTTCGCTCTAGAAAATCAACGACTAACGACTAAGCAGACTAAAGCAGACTAATGATAAACCATATCTGAACCTGACCCGAGTTGTTGACAATAATACATGTTTGTTGTTTGTTTGACAGTTGAATTTGCCGAACATCTAATTTTCAAATGTAAGCGATTTGACATTAGACAGTCTTTTGACTTCTTCGAAAAATGTAATAATCCTTCCTTTCTCTCTATCTTGCTCTATATTTCTATTTTCCTTTTTTCAGCCTAAGTTTGACACCATTTTTCAGACTTTACATCTGACATGGCCCTACAATAACTGAGCAAACTTATGATTTTACATTTAATCGACAATATCTTCTGCATATCTGCTGCATATCTGCTGCATATCTTTCTGATTGGAGTTCCACATCTACATTCTATCATTAAGCAACAAATCAGTTTTCAAGCTACTGGAAATATAAGTCCATCCTCTTTAGAAATTATCAAAAACAATAAAAAAAAAAATAATAATAAGTTTAGAAATATATTACATATATTGCGATGAAATTAAATTTCGATCATCATTTGAAAACATTAACAACAGACTGACGTTAACAAGTTGCCTCAGAATAATAGTCGTCTATTGTCGAATATTACTTTTTGGAAGCTTTGAATAAATCGAATTCTACATAAAAGAAAATTTAAAGTTGCAATCTTTACAGAGTTCCTCCTGAACCCCAAAGACGTTGATGCATTGTGATGACTGTGAAAAATTTACTCGATAGAATATGTCGAACACATTCGCTCTCTATTTGGGAGGGCTGAGCTAATTATAGTATTAGGATCTTGCAAATATTTTTATCATTTTTTTCATTTGAAAAAGTCAATTATTGAGAAAAATTGATACAATCTATATTAATCAAATCAAATCTTCTATCATTTTCTATATGTTTTTCACATCTCTCTCGTAACGCGACGATTCCGTATCGGAAGAACTCATAGTGTTTTGGAGCTATTCATGAATCGGACTTTTTTCGCAATTTTTCAACTTTGTGGAACCGTGTGCCAGCCAAGCCATGCTGTGCATGGTAATCAGTAGGTGCTATGTCTGGCTGACAGAGCTTCCCATTCGAGCTGCAACAATGTATCCTTGATCACTTTTCCAAAATGTGACCGAACGGACATTTTCAGTCAATTCGTGTGATAGGCATTTTTCACCATTTTTGGGGCCTTTCTTATAGCATATAAACGTCTAGAAACAGTTAATACATTAATTTCTAAACTGTTCGGATGCTCTCTGAGAGTTTGTGGTGAGTTTCCGTCGTTTTCGAAATTATTTAGTGCTCGAGGCAGTTATGTTCTTGACACTGAAGCCATCATTTCTAAACTATCGAAACCCAAACCAACAATTGAGATATGTGATAGACCAGCATCACCGTAAGCTTCTAAATTTTTTTTTAATGGGTTTCGATAGCAGATTTCTTCAAATAATGAATGCTGAAAATCAATGTCGACAATGAATGTAGAAAATGCAATTTTGAGCGTTCGATTGCATAATTCAATAAAACTAAATGGAAAATTGTTGTTTTAGTTAGAGGAAGATCCAAATGTTCAAATTCAACCCTTATTTACTTTTTGGTATTTTCCATTACTTTAACACTTTTACGTGTATAAGTTTATGATAATAATTTTTGCAAGGTCTTCATATATTGTCACAGTTTTTTATGGGTATATTATGATTTATTGGCTATCTACAGGTACGTTGAATAAAATATATTTGGTTTGATCATTTTCTTGTGTATGTGAAAAAAGCGGTTATATTTCATTTACTTAAACACCCTATACATTATCGGAATCTTTGCTTTTTGTGAAAATCTGAAGTGCGTTTCAACTGCTTTTTAAAGAATTATATATATTTCTTTTTAAAATAATATTTGATCGTTCAACTTATTATATACATAAATTTTATAAATTTTCAATTTTTAAAATACATAATCATTTTTATTTGTTCATTGTACTTAACTAAAACTGAGGCAAACGTCTGATTTCGAATAATATAATGAAGATCTACGGATATCAGTTAACGTTATTTAAACACCATTCTTTTGATACTTGATATTTGCTCGCTTTTGCTGTTTTTTTAATAAATATATCACACAAAACTAAAAAAAAAAAAAATAATTATTTTATATTTCTGTCTTTTTAGAGGAACATTTGTCATATTCTTATGTAAGTGTTACACACTAATCGCGGTGTCTCATCTAAGCCTAACTGATAAAAAAAAACAAAGAGGGCTAACTTAATAAAAAGACAATTTTCATATTATTAATTGTCATATTATTTACAATTTTTATATTATTCTGAATACACATAGGAAGGATATGATGGCTTGACAGACTTTTAAACTTGTCTTTGCAAAAGTGAATAAGAGTTAAGAATAAACTATTCATACTAACCAATAATATATGTAATTTATGTGAACTATGATGCGTATTTCTTATACATTACATTCTATACATTGATAAATTACTATAAGGAAAAGGTGGATGTAAAAAAAATCCATATTAAATAATTTCTTTTACATTTAAATTCTTTTAAATTCTATTCTAATACAATTCTATTTAAGATTTGTCTCTTCGAAGAAAAAACCCTAAGAAATTCTTTTCGGCATGCAAAGACTTTTAATTCTCCATTTAAAAACATTAATAAATTTTCACTTTATCCGGAAGACATATTTATTGAAATTGGACAAATTTTGCATTGAAAATTTTTAATAATCGATATAATAATCGAATAGAAAAATTAGAAAAAAAAAAAATGATTAGAAAAAGGAGAGTATTTAACTTAAAGTAAAATATTTTTTTTGAAAAAAAAAGGAAAAAACTAATTGTCTACTATATAAAACAATCATCAAAAAAAATAATCACATGTTGGTTTGAGTAAAAATAAAATCAAAATACCTTTTAGTTCTGCTAGCTATTTTGCTATCGAGTATTAAAATCCCATGGTATGCAAACAACACCGTCAGTCAATACCGAATAATAATTACTTATATTTAAATTAAGTCCCTCAAATTGCGCACTTTCGTATTTTAATAAAGCAGTCAACGTTTTAATCATTTTATCGGGTGTTATAAGATCCTCTTTGGTTAGGGTTTTTAATTTTAATTGTTTCACACATTGTTGGGTTAATTCACGTTCTATATGCTTTTCGTAAGCATACTTTTTCATTAACTCTTCAGCTGTACTCAAGTTATTAGTAATAAAATCAACTAGCATGAAACCAGGACAAGCGGCTGGTACAATTAATTGTCCTGTCGGACTAACCATAAGCGGTCCTGCCTCTGATTCGACGACAATTTCATAAGCACTTAAAGATGTTGGCCAATTTTTGGGAAATTTGTTACGACTTAAATAATCCCCTATTGTGGTAGTGACTTTGATAAGGTGACTAGCATATCCTCTTGCCTGCTGCTTGGGCATAAATTTACGACGTCCAATTTTTATTTTTCTCAACACTTGTGACAATGTATTTTCATACACAGGTATTTGTTTAACGAAAGCATCATGCATAGGAATGTTTTTAATAAATTCAATCCAATTATTTAATACATCACCCGTGTAAAGCATTACATGACCTTCCAGACTGATACCAGTAAATGGAGCAAATACCACAATACGGCCGCGTAAATTTTTCATATGCTTTGCATGCATTTTTTCAAGACGTTCAAGAGTTTTTAAGCAACCACGAAAATGTTCGAAATTCCAACCACAATCGAAGCGAGCGTCTTTCAAACCAAAACGTTCAATAAGCTCTAACCTAAGCTTTTCTACTTCTTCTATTAGCGGTTTCAAGTCTTTCGCACGCGCTTTAGCCAAAGTAGCATTCTCTCCTATCCATTTCTCAAGTCTTGTCTCATTTTCCAATTTAACCTAGAAACTAATGTTTATACAATTGCAGAGATAACACGAAATGTTGTTTATTTACCTCACGAAAATGTACTTCGAAATCCGTAAACGTTGGGCCATAGTTATAATCTCTGCCAGGTTTAAATTCCGCCGACGTTGTTGAAAACCCAGCAGAGTCTTTTATCCTTTTTACATAATCTGTAGGTAGATTGCATAGTTCTAATAATTTTTGTACAATCACTTTCGGATCTCTTAAACGATTATCCAATGTTATAGTTATCAACTTGAATGTATCACGCTTCTCAGCATTCTCCACACGTATATAAAACTTTAGAGTTTTTGCCTCGCGTAAAGAATGATATTTTCCTTCATTCAATATTTCTATGTGCGCATTAAGCTGTTTCAATGAATCCTCATTAACAGTACGTTGTGTAGGATGCTGACCGAATAGATCTGGATGAACAGCAAAATAAAATGGTCTTAGAGCTGATGCCAATTCGGTGCTAATACATCTGAGGCAGCCGTAGTTATAAATAGGATGCCACATTTGTATTAAAATATGAGATTTGAGTCCAACCATGAATCTATTCCATAGCATTCTAGAAAATTTCATATTACATAAGATTTTCTCTCTTTATCTTAATTTGCTTTAACGATTTATTGCCACATACTTTCCGTTATAAAAATGCTCTGCCACAAAAAAATTCAACTATATTTTTTAACCATAACATGCCAAATCGAAAATCTTTAACTACCCAAATCAATTTTGATATTAAAAACAGTCTCAATATGTTTAAAAAAAAAGACTCAAAACAATAATAAAGCAAGATTGTCAGCTGTTTCCTAATGAGATATTAACAGATGTTAAATCTGTGCGGTTGCTTTCTTGTAAATGAAATTGTTAATAAAATTAAGACAGAGAGGCTAAAGAGAGGCTAAAGTAATTATAGAATTAAGAAAGGTTGTGGCTAGAGTAAGTACAACAAATACAGACGCAAACAAAGATTACGTGTTTGTTTTCTTTCAATATATATGCTCTGGTAGAAAAAATATATTGTAGCAATAACCTTCAAGTATATTTTATATGACACATTTCTATAACAATAAACAATTCTACTGTCTTTCTGTTTAAAATAAGCGTAACGCTGACAAATGAATAGCAAAGCGCTACAACAGGGACAAAATTCAATATCTAACGTCGATATAGTATTATAATTAGGAAATCCGAAGGTGTCGAGGTCAAGGTTCAAAGATTTATCGAATTTACTAGCAAAAACTCACACAAATCAAGTCAACCACGTTTTCGCATATTTATTTTCATTTTATTCAGGTATGTTAAGACGCGAGTACATATTTCCTGCAACGTTTTTATACTCATGTCTTAACATATCCGTATTAAATAAAAAAAATATTTAAAAAATTTATTAGAGCGATATGCATAAAAAAAAAAACATAAAAAAAGAAATTCGTACGCTTATAAAATCATCAAAATATTTAAAAAGAAAAATAAATTCATAAATATCACAATGAAAGACACATAATGAAATCGTACATGCTTATCAAGCATCTGGGGGATAAATTAGTTATGTATTATATAATATTGAAGAGTTAAAGTAATGCAATACAAATTATAAAATTATGTAAATAACTTCTAAATTTGAAATAAATCGTTTTTATACTTCTTACAGCTCCGTTCCTTCTTGTTTCAATTTACGCTCAGCACTGGGTATATAAGCGCCACCCAATTGTATTTATAGTATTAGAAAATTTTCAAGCATAAATAAAACATTTCACTAGGCAACGTCGTGATTAGTAAATCGTAGGTAGGTGAAGAAACAAAAACGATTTAATTCAAATTTGTAAGTGGTTGGTCGAATTTTATTTTTACATTGAATTATTTTAGATACGAAATCATATATCATTTTGCAAAAAATTGAAAAACGAAAAAAATAAGAGCGATTTACTTTAAATATAAAAGTGACTTTTCAACTTTTATTATCGCACTGCATTATTTTAAAGGCCAATCGCTAAATTTTCGAATAATCAGTAAAATCGAATAATGGTTTTTGATAATGTTTATGCAATTTAACGAATGATTAGCAAATTTTTTTCAATCACACAGCATGACTATTTTTACATAAATTTCTTATTAGTTTTCATTTATTTTGATTTCCCGATTTTTACTTCCATATGTTTGTTCATATTTACGTGAATTTCCGTTCTTTTTTACTTTCCGAGTGATATGGTAAGTCGGCAGGCACATCATTTCTATGTGTGAATTAGTTAAAGGCATGAAATGCATGATATGCGTGCACAGTTTTTTTTTATTGCGTTTTGGCCTTAAACATGAAGAGTTTCCAAGTCTTATTAGATTTTTCTTTTTTTTATCATCTCGTTTACATACGGCAACATCATGGTCGTAGTATCGACTTAAAAAAAAAAAGATAGTTTTTGCAAAAGCATTTGTGGAAGAAAGAGATGTCAGCCGGCGCTCCTAGTAATAATGTTACTGCATCCTCCAATAACAGTGGAAGCAAAAACTCAACGACAACACTTTCAACGTCCACTACCAAAGTTCCTGTTAACGAGAAGACTAATAATAACAATGCCAATACCATTGCCGTCACCGGCAACACAAATAATAATAACACCATTACGGCAGCAGCTATACTCAAATCGTATCATGAAATTATTAAAGATTCTAAGTCCTTAGATGAGGCTGCCAATTACATGTATCAGTCTATGCTGGATGATGCTATTATCGGCGTGTTCTTGGAGATACATCATTTGCGCAAGACCGGCAATTTAGCTGCGCTGGATGGCGTGGCTGCCGAAGATGAAGCCGATTCATCATCGTTACGCATTGTTGATATGCCTAATTATGATATATTTGGTATTTCCACTGCTAAAAAGCCTATGGACTGCGCTTGCCCTAACTGTGATAGGCCCGTGTCGGCAGCACGTTTCGCTCCACATTTGGAGAAGTGCATGGGCATGGGTCGAATATCATCGCGTATAGCTAGCCGGCGTTTAGCTACTAAGGAGAGTAACAGCGCTAGCTCCTCATCTTCTTCATCGTACCTGCAAACGAATGCCGGAACAGACGATGAGGATGACGTCGATTGGTCATCAGAGAAACGTCGTAAGAAGACTGGCCAGACATCACGTAACAACGGTTCCAAAAAAAATAACGGCAAATCCTTCTAAAATACGGGCTGGCTGTACGGCTGGCACTCCCTCTTACTGATTAGTTTTAGAGTTGAATTTTTTATTTTTTTTTTTATTTAGTTCTTTAATAGGCTTTTTTTAAAGTTTACAAAATGAAGCTGCCGTTGAGTGCATGTATAAGTGAATAAATGTGTGTGCTTGAGTGTATTTATAAATATGATGATCGTTAATATACATAAACTTATGAATGAAATTTCTTTCTTTTATATATATATATATATATATATATATATATATATCTTTATTATGCATGGAATACAACGAGTTCGACGCCGTATTATATTTCCTGAACTTTTTCACACTCGTATTACAAGTGTATACACACAATTTACAGATAATTAGATAAAAAATTTAATAAAGAAATGGTCGAAAGGAAGATTAATTTTGATCTAAAAAGTAATAGTTTCTTCAAATTCAAATTAATTATTACATTATATTCTAGTTCAAAAAAAAATAAATTGATAATCGACCCTTACAATATGAAATTAATGTTGACACGTCTTTAGTTCAGAAAACAGAAAATTTATTGTGTACATAAAATAAAAGAACACACATGTAAACATTTTTTTTTGATCGGAAGAGAACAGCGTACGAAAATGCGTGATCATCTGTTTACGATACCCCGAGGCGTTTAGAGTCGATCAATTAAACCGAAATTATTAAATAGTAGTAATTTTACATACAAAAGGAAAAGAGAGTGCAATAATATGATTTAATGCTACCACTAGTTTTGTATATATGTATAGGTGTGATAAAATTAAATGACATTATTCTTCTTTTGAAGTAAAATTGAGCGATGATGATGAGAGTAAAGAATAAAGAGAAAAAGTAAGAAAGATCATACAGGAGCAATGGAAATAAAGTCACAAATATAAAAGAAATCAATACAATTTTTGCTAGCTCTCTCTTTCCGCAGAAATTGTACTTTTCTTTCTTTTTTTTGAAATAAAAGGAACTGTTCTCCTTCGCTCCAGTCACTTTGCCTCTTTCTAATTCACTCGCTTTATGATTAATAATTCTTTAAGAAAAAAATACTTTGTGTAAAAAAATAATAATTACCATAATTAAGTCAAATATCAAATTCATCTATTTTGTCAGCTTCTGGCGCTGGCTGTTGGTAATGCGCTGTAATTGCATTTCTACATCTTTGATATACTTCTCGGGTAGGCAGGCATCGCGCATAGCCGCCAATTTAGCATTGATGACCGCCTTAATGTTAGCATCGCGTTGACGTTCTCGTTCACGCCAAGCTGAAGCTTCACTGCGTTCTAAATCCAGCAGACGTCGTCGCTCCATTTCTTTGTCACCCATTTGTCGTATTATATCCATACGATAACAATTCCGTTTCCGTTGCCTTTCTAAATCGAGTTTGCGGTCTTCTTCTTCCTCCTTCTTCAAACGTTCAACCAATACATTGAAGTCCTGTTCGGCTCGAGCAATTTGTAATGCTTGTCGATGTTTGGTTTCTTGCAGTTGATGTTCGCGGGCATCGCTTAATTCTTTTTCGATTTGACGTTTTTTCATTGCCGCCTCTTTCTCCTTTTGACGGTATTCCCTCTCTAAATGTTCCCTTTGTCTAAGATAAGTAATCTCGTCACGTTGCGAACGCGATTCGAGAGCCTTTTGAGCCAAATTGAACAGGCGCTGATGTTTTCGATCGTGTTCTTGTTTCTGCAACTTCTTTTCGTGAGCCAAAGCTCTAAATCGTTCATCTTTTTCACGCATATAAGCCGCTATTTTCATTTCTGTAGTTCTTTCTTGCTCACATAACATACGCTTGAAGACGTTAGACATTTCCACCACTTGGGCCAATTCGTCGCGAAATTTTAAACGTCTCTCTTTAGCTAGTTGTTGTTGTCGCTGTTCGTCACGTTTAAAAGCTTCGTTAATCTCACGTAACATTTTTGCCTCTTTCTCTATACGTTCGGCTTCAAGAAAACGTTGATTTTCCCTCTCAAGCAATTGTTTCTTTATCTCTTCAGCATATTTTTGTTTTTCTTCTTGTTTCTTATCGAATTGATCGTCTTCGGCATTAAGTGATTTCATAGCTCGTTCTATGACCTGTTGCTCCAGACGAATTTCTTCTCGGCGCAGCTCTTTAAATAATTTACTCTTCTCTTGAATTTGGGCATCGCGGACCGCGTGACATTTAGCATCAAGTATAATGCGATTTACTTTTTTCACTTCTTCTTCCTGTTCATGTTTAGCTAAAAAAGCCTTTTCTAAAACCTGCAATTTATCCTGAACTTCTTCTCCTTTCTGGACAAGGGCAATTTCTTCGGCCTTCTTCTTACGAGCATCGTCAATTTTCTTGAAATGTTCTCGAGTCCGTTCAGCTTCTTCTTCCAATCGTCGCATTTCCATCTCTTTTCTCATTAAATCGTCTAAACGATCCTCTAATGTAACAACTTTCGAAGCGGCTTTTAGTCTTTCCAGTTCCTTGGGTGGCAATTGCACTTTAGGCGGGAGGGAAGTGCGTACCTCTCTGGGCATAAGGGTTTGCGTGTAAAAAACATTATGACACTTCATATACTGATTGGGCTTCTTGCAAGCATATTTCGGAAACGTCACATCAGAATCACTGCGCGCTGCCGTCTTTGCACGACCGAAGGATTCTTCTTGTTGTGCGTGTTTCTGCGTACGCTTTGGACATGCTGAAAAGCACGGCATAGTTCTTTGTTGATTAACGTTACAAGTATGGAAAGGAAGGAATCCGAAGTATAAAAAATATATATATAATATATATATATATATATATATGTAAATATATTATGGGATGAGCAAATAGCTAAAGATTAGCTTTGCAAAAAATAAATCAGTAGAAGACTTAAAAACTATTTCGTTTCAAGCACGCACAACTTCAAATGAAAAATGGCCCAAGAGTATAAAATTTGTTTGATTAATAAAATGCCATTTAGTATGGATACACACAAACATACGTATATATTAATATATAGAAATGTCAGCTAAGGGAAGGAAATCTATCGATTGTTTTGAGCAACTACATAACGAAATCTGGTTACATGGAAACCTGCATGTTTTAGCAACGCGAATTTTTCTACAAATAAATTAACATTTGCTAAAGGGAATAAATAAACGTCTCTCATAGAAAATATATAAACAAGAAAGAAAGAGAATGAGAAATGAAAAGATACGAGCAACTTATCTTTAGTGAAAAATATGAAAACGAAAAACCAAAATTTTACTTTTGCAATTAAAATAACAAAACGAAAGTTAGGTAAAGAAGCATCAATACACCTACTACTGAAGATTGGAATACGGACAAATTGTTTATTTTTCATATGATCGAATTATCAATAAATAGACTGACTGACTGACTGATGCGTTAAACAGCCAATCAAACCACAATAATTTAATATTTGAGGATAATTTTGAGATTTCAGAAAAAATCTACAATTTATTGTCCATTCATTATTCATCCAATGCTAAATAAATTGCTAGTTGGTGCCACACACACACACCCACACACATTCCATTCAGTAGCTGATAATTTCACGTCTATATTAGGACGATATGATGGTTAATGTTTGCAGAGAATAGTAGTAATACGCATCGATCATACTGCGAAATATTTATATTCTTCATTAGAGTGGATAGCGTATCATACCTGGCTGTAGGTCTATCTTTTAAATCTCAAAACAACAAACTTAGCTTATATTCTTCTTCTTATTAGTTTGATTAAACTAGTTATTTAAAAAAAAAAAAAAAAAAGAAAAGAATTAAAAAATCTTTTGGATGGATGTGTACCTGCTGCTGACGCCATGCAAATAACAGTATTTGTGTTAATTTAAACTGCAAGATGAACGATCAGCGTCCAAATTTATTTCAAATTGAAGAACATATTGTGAACTGAAATATACAACTTTCTTGAATTTTGATGTTTTTCGAAAGGGTCAAGGTAGTTAGTTGGAAAAGCTATACGTATATAAAAACAGTCAAATAGTTACTTTAAGGGATTATATCATTGAGATAGATATGTGACAGGATAAGAAAAACTTGCATTACTCATTGACAGGCAGACTTCTGCCTTTTCTGAGGCAATTCCATATGTATAATGTACTGTAATGTTTCGAAGTAACGGAATTGTTCTATATTTGTGCCAAAAAACGTTATGCGTAACGCGAACCATTTCGTTAGTAACGTTCCCGCAACAAAATTATTACGCCCTCCTTGAAGTTCTTCCATGTAAGCAAATGCCGTGAAAGAGGCCAAAGAACGAAAAAATTTACAACGGGCCCAGTTATTGAAGGTTTTTTTTTTTTTACTTGAAATGATATTTAATCTATAATTTGTTTTCCATTTTGTTCGATGACCTTTTGTCATCTCTTTGACAACTTGAAAATTCCAGGCTTGTAGAAAGTCTGATCTTTTTCGGCCAAAAACTAAGTTAAGTAAGATTTTACAGTCGTCCTCATCGTTGAAAGTTTTACCACAAAGGGACTTGGCCAGGGATCGAAATAAATGGTAATCCGATGGCGCAAGATCAGGACTATATGGGTGGGTATACAATCATCAATTCCCAACCAAGATCTATCATTTTTCTCCCAGTGGCCAAAGAAGTGTCCGGTCTAGCATTGTCTTGGTGGAAAATGACACCTTTACGATTGACCAATTCTGGTGGTGGCTTGAGCTATTTTAGCGATGTGTTCTTTATCTCCTTAATCATGGCAAAAGTCACGGATGCTTTTAGTTTTCGGAAGGCAAGTTTTTTGTCGTTTATGCCTTAAATACACCAAAGCGTGGCAATAATTGTAGTGTATAGTGATATAGAATCAAAAGATAATATTTTAGAACTTATAAATCATTTCTTAGAAAAGAGATGTTGACGATCAAATGTCTCGTTAAGAGGATTTCAAGCCAAGGCTGCGTCAAATTAAAAGGATGAGAGAAAACATTTTGACTCATCAGATTAGATTAAATAAATACAGCGTCGCTGAAAGTAATATTCTTCAGTGTCATTTTTCTCGTTCTAGAGAAAGGTTAAAAGACTATAATTTTGCGGATTAAGGTTTAAACTTTTATCATTAGTTTTGAATTATATACAGGGATCTCTGCATACACTCTATTGAAATTTACTCATGCTGGCCCGCCACAGAGATTATTTAATCGTCTGGTTAACCCGGATGATTTAGTTTTACCAGCCGAACGTCTATGATCATGGTTCAGATTAGATGAGAGTAACCTCTAGAGATCGTAATAATCAATTCAGTCGCCTTTATCAACTCAGTAATAATGATCGTAGAATTCAATATTTGATTTATTCATTTGATAGTTATATTTCGGATATTATTGTATACTAAGTCCCTTGTCAATATTTCCTTTCTATCAATAAAGACAACAAGGCCTACTTGCATGTTCTCCAGTATTGCCCGTTATAATAGTGATTAATCAAATCAAAAAAAAAAAAAAAAAAAAAAAAAAAAAAAACCAAAACGAAAACTTCCCGAAATCGGTAAAAAAAATTTATTCGCTTGAAATACTGTGCACGATACCCTGAATGAGATGCTGTAAAACTCTTTTCTTTTTTTTTTTCTCTCTCTCTCTCTCCTAGAACTTAATATGAAAGAAACAAGAGTCAAAGCGTTACGTTCGATTTTTGTTATTTTAGGAAAAACCACTTTCTAAGAACTCTCATAACTTGTTTGATAAGGTTGGAAATCTTTATCGATCTCTAGTGTTCGGAATGAAATTAAAAAGCATTGCAATCAAATTATCTCTCATTAGAGGTCAACGGGGGGATTCCCTATAGTCACAGAGAGATCAGACAATAATTTCATAATAATTCTTATTATTTGTAAGAATCAATCGAAACTTAAATTAAAGAAAATTCTCTTTAGTTGCTTAATAACTGACAAACGCGTAACATTTGCAATCAACTTAAGTTCGTTAATACGCGGCTTTATTTTTATTTTATTTTTTTTTTTGCATTTCTTCTCGTTCTCGTTGATAAACTAACAAGCAACATGAGCTGGTTTATAAAGTTATTGCTTTTATTGTTGTCTTTTCATAGTCTAATATTATCGGGCCGCTGTCAAAATTTCGCTATCAAAGATGTTAAAGTGGAATTATTGGAAAATACGTTCAAGGTTTCATTGCCAAGTAAATTATTATTATTATTATTATAAAAGAGACCTTGAATTTCTTAAAATAGTTAATGTGTGTCGATATAAATAATTTTATAGATGAAGACGGTATCAAATTTGTTGGTTTCAATGTTAATGTCAATCGAGAATTTAAAAGTTACGAAGCTGGCCAATATACAGCTGGAGTTCTCTCGCATACAAATAATAGATGGGAATTTGAAGTTAAACGTAAATTAAAGGATAGTGATGTCGTCTATATATGGCTGGGTGTACAATTTGAAAATCTTATTTATCGTAATTATGTAAGCCCCATTTATATAGCCAATGGTCAGGCATCGTCCATACCTATGGAACAAGTTACGACTACCAGCACTAAACCTCCACCACCGCCACCGCTACCCGCAACGGATAATAAAAAGCAAGGATGCCAACCTGCCATTACAGAATTACCTCGTAATACAAAACAATTGTGTCGTGACGATTTAATATTTGAGGACAATTTTGATGTATTACTTTATAATAATTGGAATCCTGAGATACGTATGCCTCGGGAAGCTGATGATTCAGAATTTGTAGTCTACAATAATTCCATAGTAATCGAATCCAGTACATTAAAAATAATGGCCACTCTTTATGAGGGTGATATTCGGAGAGGTAACATTGATTTGGGAGCAAGGTAAGAGAACAAAAAAAAAAAAAAAAATAAAAAAATCTTCAAAAAAAAAAATTAAAAAAATTTTTCAAAAAAAAAAGTGCTACTGCATTACAAAAAACTGATAAAATAATTAAAATACGTAATAGGAATATACGACGTATGCTTTGATTCTTGATTCTTGATTCTTGTCTAATTGCTTGCATACTACACCACCTCACCCCTGCCAACTTCGTAACTACATTCACGTTTTTCAATCACATTTACAGATGGATGGATCATCAATTTTTGTGAATAATTAGTTTTTTGTTTAATTCTTTTTTTTTTTTTTTTTTTTTTTTTTATTTCTCATTTATATTTTTGGATTATAATAGTTTGTTCGTTCTCTTTGTAACAATCAGAAATGCCTGTGGGAATTTTTAATACATATATATACATATATATATATATATATATATATATTTACACGTATATAATTAAATTCTTTTTCCTATTTTCCTATTCGCGCTTGTAGAGTATTTTAAGCGGGAATAAAATCTCTTCGAATTTTAGTTGATGTTTATATATACAAATCATATATGAGATACGTTTATAAACATTAAAAAAATATGAAGTTAAATTACAGACAAAGACAATTATAAATTTCTTGTGTTTTTTGGGCACATTTCCATTGGGAAAATTCTATAAACGTGGAATGTTTTCCATTTTTGCATTTTAAATTTTGCATTTGATTGTCGTTCGTGCATTAACATCCGTATTATGAACAACGTCATAGAGACGTGATAAGTCAAGTCACATGCATTTTCTTTGTTGCTTGCCTTGTTTTATAACAAAATTGATATCGCAGAGTTTTGTTATTAGTATTATTATTATTATTATTATTATACTCTAGAGTGAAATGAAATTTAATTCTTAGACTAGAGATGAGAGCACTAACAACTTAAGGCTATCAGCTCGTTGGTGTTTTTTTGCATATTATGAAAAAGCTCTATCGCAATAAGATTTGAACCCACGTGTACTGACTTGCTAGAGGCGCTTCTTACCCGTTCAGCCACAGTTGCGGTCTTTAAAAAAAAAAAAAAAAAAAAAAAAATTCCCAGAGTTTTATATTGTGATTGTTTTACAAGAAAATACTTTGCTTCCTTTTATGACCAATGATCAGCCACACACACACGGAATATGGCTGTAAATGTAATTTTAGCTTTATGCAGACAGTTTAGCGGAATACTCCTTGGTATTCCTTATGTATCTGTGGACTAATAATATTGCAAATCTGGAAGACAAAGCGCGTCTATTTTCATTTCGTACCGCGAAAAGCGTAAAAAACTTATAAAACGGTACGCGTCGTGTACGTAAGGGAAATTGTTGTGTGTAAAATGTTTTTTTCTTTTTTTTTTTTGCAGATATTCTTCTCTCCAAAGTATTTACTGCCTTTCTCAATGTTCACAAAAATCGAAATTGACCAATAAATTATTTCAAGACTTTACTCAATTGTCGCCACAGAGAAAAAATATATTTGCAATGAATAGGAATATATTTTAATGTAAATCTCTTATTTCCCCTGATCCCCCCAACCAATAAAAATCAGTATTTGTCAATAACTCTGGTATAGGTGTAGTAGATCAATCATAGGGCAGTTCTAAAATTTGCAGACTAACGTAAAACGAAAACGCCTTGTTCGAGGAAATTCTACGCTCGTCTTTTTTTGATAAAGCTTAAGTAAAAGAAAGTCTCGGGTCAAGTTTTATCGAATATATTTTATAATGTTCACCACTAATTTAGTCTTTATTGGAAAGTAAAGTTTTGAAAAGATGTTATAAGTTTATCGGTATATAAAGGGTTGACTAAAAAGTTCATAGGCTGACACAGAGATGGCGCTATTAGTATTAAATCTATATGATTTTTAGTTAACCCTAATTAAATATTAAAATAATATTTCAAAAAATGTAAACAAATTTCAGTGCACATTTTCACATTTTTGAAAGTTTTTTTTTTTTTTTTTTTTTTTTTTCAAAAATCAATGGTATTTATTATATATCAATATTTTTCAGATGTACTGGCAGTTTTATTCTCAAAGAATGCAATTCCGCCGGAAGATTTCGTAAAATCTTGCAGCCTGTAATTTCTGGTCGGATAAATACAAGAAATAATTTCCAATTTAAATATGGACGCGTTGAGGTAAGAGCTAAAGTTCCACTAGGTGATTGGCTGTATCCATGTAAGTTGAGAAATACATAGACTGTTAATTTGCCGTTTGGAAACACTTACGTCCCTTAATTTTCCCTTAATATTTAAGTGATCTTACTGGAGCCCAATAATAATCATTACAACGCTGAACATTATGATTCTGGTCAAATGCGTATTGCCTTCATTCGAGGGAATCGTGCACTACAATGGCGTGACTCTGATATCGGTAATGTACGTTTGTATGGCGGAGCTGTATTAACGGAAGCTGTCGAATTTCGGCACCAATCTATGGCTAATATCAGTATCACCACAATTACCGATCGTCAACAATATTTTGGCACAACTTTCCATATTTATTCTTTGACTTGGACTCCCGATGAATTGATATTAGCTGTAGACGGATATGAATATGGAAGAGTGGATTGCAATTTCTCACCTATCTATAATAAGCCGATATGGAAAAGAGGTGAAAAGAATGCTCCTCTAGATAAATTTGTATGTTTAAAGATATATTTGAAAAAAAGATATTTTTTATGGAATAATTGTATGTTTAGTTTTATATAACTTTGGGTTTGGCGGCGGGCGGTCATGGTGATTTTCCAGATGATGTGCAGAAACCTTGGCAAAATACATCACCACGAGGACATTTAGAATTCTGGACTGAACGTGGTAATTGGGTACCCACTTGGTCCAACCCTACTTTGGAGGTAGATTACGTTAGAGTTTATGCAGTATAACAAATTTATTTATAATTAAAAAAAAAACAAAAAAACAAAAAAGAAACCGTGTAAAATACAGTAATGTTACAATTTTACTAAGAAAAAAAAATAAGCAAAAAAACTTTATATTCTTAACATAATCAAGCAAAATATAACAAAGTAAATACATTTACAATCATCTAAAGGAGTCGCCGCTTAACAAACGTCAATCTTTTCCAAGTGTTGCATTGGTTTCGATAAATCCAAAATTTGCACGTCCTCTAAACGAGGAAAATCATCTAAAACTATGATACTTCCAGGCAACGTGGCCGTTTCCTCTTGATAGCCCATCCAATATATCACAATACCTGGACCAAATCTGTGATGATCACCAGTTTAATAATATTAACGAAGATTTATTGTAATAAATAGTGTACTAATTTCTTTTTACCTATTACAATAGCTTTGATATTGTTGCTGAGTGTAATATCTATGGGACTTAATGTCACCAAAACCCGCTTTGCTTTCAATCCAATTAATCGCTTCTCCCCGGTACAAAAAAGGTAATATCATTTTAAGATCCGGTGTTTTATCATAGCCCAAACGCCTCAATTCGTTTTCATCATGGAAATGCAAGCCAGCTTTAGTAGCCAAATCTTTTAGCTAAATAGGGCAAAAAAAAAAAAAAAAAAAAAAAATTAATGTTGTTTTTCCTTCCGTTTCTTAAATTTCGACGTCTTTTCGCGTGCCTTAAATTCATACTCCTCTCCTAAAATACGTCGTTTCAAATCTACAAGCGGTCCGTCTTGATTATCGCTACATATACATTGGATTACATTGGCTGATAATTGATGATCTTCGATGAGTTGAGGATATTTCAGTAGATGTGAGATTTCCGCTTTATTTTTCATTTCATATTTACATTTTAAAATATAACGGCATAAAGTTATTGGCCCAATACCGTGTTCTCTCGCAATCTTTAAAAGAATATCTGAATCTTTGCTATTAGCACTACATTCATTGTAACTGTAGAGTGAAATTTTAATATAATGAACAAATTTTTAATTATCTACAGTACTTACATTTCTAGATACTTCAAAGTTCTCGATTCATGGCGCCAATGTCGTGCCTTGATATGTGTAGTTATCTGTACTTGTAAAATTGCTTTCAATGTTAGGCTTTCAATTGAAGGAAATTTTTGTAATAAAGCGATCTCACAATCGATGGCTAAACCTTCATATTGATCAATAAATTCACATACAGTTTTGTATTCCTTGCTTATTAGTATACGTCTCTTAACATCTGTAGCTGTTTTTTCATTCATCTTTTCAACTTTCTTTTTATCAGATATTTTCACGACACGAAACAGTAAACGAACAAAAAAAAGTATGTAAACAAATTACAAAAGAGATCTGAGTTACCATATCTAACAAAATTAATATAAATGTGACGATAGAATTTGGAAAATGGGAAAATCAACTGATATGGTCACTGTTTTAAAGTATTTTGCAAAATAAAATCTGAGAATTATTGTATGACAGTGTATCTGAAGGTACACACACACTAATAGTCTTCAATTTCCACAGGTTACTTCTTTTAGAATGTTCAACTCGTTCGCGATGTGATCGGTTACATAGTAGTTAGGAATGTGCGCACTATTGCGGGATTAGTTTCTTCATCTTTGACAATATCATAAAATTTCAGTAGATTATGAAGATTAACAAAACAATTTTTTCATATTTGTCTACATTTTTGTTGATTTCTGTATTATTATCTCTCAAACTACACGTTTTTTATTATAAAATAATATGGTAAGGAAGGTAAGCATGACTTTTAGGCTGAAAACACAATGATGCCGCGCTTACATTTCTATGTTACGTACGCTTTTTTATTCTCATTCTCTCTGCCAAGGATGTAAGATGATTTCTAGTTTACGATTTTGAAGGTCAACTCTCTTCAGAGTTTCACACACTGTTGAATAATAAATAACGTTGCTAACGTCAGCTGATTTCTGTTTACTTATCATATGTGTTAGCCACAATATTTGTGTAGACTGCAAAATTCTGTTTGTATTCTTGCATCAAATAATAAAGAATTCAGCGACCTCTAGCGTAAAGGTTATCAAGAGTCAACTGATGCATTTGTTAAATGATGTTTTGTTTATAGAACAAATGATAAGATTATATATTAACAAAGACAACAAATGAAATGCTGCGAATTATTGAGTTTCATTTAAAAAAAAAAAAAAAAAATTAAATGATTGTATATTTGGTTTACTATTTTTTAATTGAATAATTTGTAACAAATCAATAAGAACAAAAGTTGGTAAAGCCTGCAGAAAAGTGCCGATTATAAAAATTAGTTAAAAATCATATTAAGTTATCATTCTAAGATTACAATAATAATATCGTAGATACATTACGGTCTCTTGAATGCTTTTGTCGTACTGTCAGATATTCTTCTTCAGTCTGGGATTCTAAATAAACTTAGCTATGTCAATCTATTTCCGACTTTCTCATTACTTTTTGTTGGATTTCCCGAAGTTTTTAACGTTTAAGTAGGAAGCGGAAATAGGTAGTGTTTAGAACTATAACCCACGGAAAATACTTAAAAAATTTCAATAACTCCGAAAAAATTGATAATTTTAAAATCTGTTCGAAAATATGAATTCAAAATCCGAAACATTGACATGGCCGTGGACACACGCCCCACCTGTGAAAAAATTTGCAATTGTTGTGTTCATAGGTTTCCTTTCCTGTAATAGTTTTTCTCTAATTTTAGTAACAATATCTATTGTTCGACAACATAGTAAAGCAGACAGAAGTAATCGATTTGAAACTTGTTTTTAATACAAATTTATGTTTTTTATTTAATAAAAAAAAAAAATAAAAAAAATAGAAAATTTATTAAAACAAAAGTTTTTTTTAGCAAATACGTGCAAATGAGGGTGTAATTTTTTTATGTTTCTTAAATTCATAATTTACATTTCCACATAAGTAGGCGTAGTCATAACACCGCAATTATTTTCGCGTGCCGACATTAAAACATAGCCATCGTTACCCCAATAAGTTGACCAAGAATTTTTAATCAACCAATAATCTTCACCCTTGATTTTACCGTAACCGACCGCCAACACGGCATGATCTAAGTTGTCTATACCGTTCTTACAGGTGGGATCATAATAAACGCCATGGGAATAGAAACTAAAAGTTTTAGGAGAAGCATCGATGGCTACTGATAATGGACCATGGTTGAGTAAAGCAATTTTAAAGGCGTTCGGATCATTGGCGGTGACATTAACAAAGCCCTTTATAGATGCCACCAATGTAGCATTTTGAGCATGACAATAGCCATCTTGACCTAAATATGGACCGTATTCTTCTTCAGTAGGAACACCACCCATTTCCATCATCCATTGATAGCTACGGAAATCTTCGCCACCATCACAGCCATTGTTGCCGTATTGCCATGAGCAATCGATTAGAGCTTGTTGTGATAAACGAACCAAATTTCCGCCATTCTTTAAAAAATAAGCGCCTTCAATATGCCCAATGGTACCAAACGACCAGCAAGAGCCACACACAGATTGATCTGGGAAAAATGCAAATTTTATTATTAAATATCTTACTTTTGAAAAAAATTTTCGTCGTACCTTTGACTGGTGTTACCGCTCCATACAAACGCCAGTCATATTGGTCTGGTAATTGATCCTTTAGACTGTTCACATTATAAGGAAAAGGTTTACCCGTATTGTAAACACCTGATGACCGAAAACCTCGTCTGGCTCTTAGCTCTTCATCTGTTTTGTCAGCTAAATGGTTGATAGCCAAAGTGTAGTTGAGTTGAGCTCTATTTTTTGATTGTATAAAACGTAGATTCTGTCTAAATATATTTTTACGATATTCATGTTCTTCGTCTGTGTGATATTTAATATCCTGTTTCTTCTTAAAATGATTGAAAGCATGATCTACATGATGTTGCACGGCGGGATGGATGAATTCTTCCATCGGATTAAACGTCGCGTAATGACCTTTTCCGGGGCCCGGAAAACTCACGCATTCCATATCTAAGAAGAGTATTTCAATAAAAATTTAAATTTAAATAAAATCGATCAATCGACCCCTTACCGGGATCTAATTCGAATATTATATTTGGAATATCGTCATGATCATAACTATCATAATCCAAATAGTAATGATCATAATGCGAACCCAACAAAGTGTTGTAACCACGCATTTCATAACGCACAGGTATAGGCATACGAGAGCCGGGGTAGTGTGGTGACTTTTTGTAGCGCACCCACAACGTGTACACATTTTTTTTTTGTTCTATCGTCTCTTCCAAACGGAATTTATCACAAACGCGTCCAAGGAAAGTTTCCGTACCCACTAATTTAAAATCTGTAACGTTCGGTAATACGGATTGTATTTGAATGCGATTATCAGCGGTACCATTCACTTGAAGACATGTTATCTTATTTAATTGATTTTTATTAGTGACTGGAGCTAATTTCAAAGATGTGCCATACTGATCTTCACCAGCCAGTTGATAGGTTTTCACCATATCACCATAGTAATCAATACGTGAACGTCGCGTATTTTTATCATACCAAGCGTAGAATGGTTCAGCAATTTCCGCATAAGGTATATAAAGAGTACCTGCGGCAATGTATGTAGCATCCCAACGAGGTGGTTTGGTAGCGAAGGCTAAATCAAAAAAAAAAAAAAAACTTAGTATTTGCATTAAATTCCATATGAATAAATGACAAGCTTTGTAAAATAAAGAAACGATTTTTTAGACTGGCGCGGCTAATATTATGCGCTTATCTAACTTTCCTTTCGTAGTTTACGAAAAATTCATTAAGAAATCACCTGGTTATCGAATTTCTCATATATTCTACGATAAAATGTTCAAAACTATATTGCTTTCTTGTGAAGTAAGTATTAAGTTTCTTAAATTACCTGCTAAATCAAAGCCAACTAAAATGGTAAAAATCAATGCAAAACGCATAATTAATTTTGCATTAAACTTTAGTTTTAAACTCCAGTAAGCAAGCTCTTACGCTTTCTTTATGTTTATTTACTCTTGTTTGAAAATATGTTTTAA
This sequence comes from Glossina brevipalpis, assembly GCA_000671755.1. Taxonomy (NCBI): domain Eukaryota; kingdom Metazoa; phylum Arthropoda; class Insecta; order Diptera; family Glossinidae; genus Glossina; species Glossina brevipalpis. Next base: position 1,937,770 of record KK351031.1, read on the forward strand.
TTGATATAAATTAAATTAAATTAAATTGATTTATTTTAACTTGGAATTGTTTCTCACTTCCCTCAAGAAGAACCACTAAGCTTGACGTTAAGTTTGACACTAATGTAAGAATTTTAATCAGTTCGCAAATAACATTTTGCGATTTTTTTTTTACTTCTCATTGTTTTCATTTTCTGAGTATAACTGTTTATTATGATTTTTTGTGCCGGTTTTTTTTTTCGTAACACAACAATCAAAGTAAAAGGGCATGTTAGGTTTGTTATATTATATGATTGGTAGTGTTATTTGATTGGAAATGTTTATCAGAGATCCCTTAGAGCCGTAAATTTTTAGTTTAATTGAATTAACGATCTACCATAAATCTCCACAAATGCTATTGTAATACTCAAAATTCTTAAATTTAATATAGAAATCCATTATTTGTTAAAAATGTTACTATTTAATGTATAAAAATTAATTAGACAAGTGGGCGTTTTTCGCTTATAAATCCATTAACAATTCTTGACAAATCCTTCAAAAACTTTTGATCTTAACACATTACTTAGAGCAGATATTGTGCTGAAATTTATTTCAAAAATATATCTCATGTCCATTTGTAACTTCTATACATAAATAGTTTCAACTGATTGTCTGCACACGCCTACAGTCAAAATTTCTGCATATGTTATATACTTGTTTCGGGTGGCGAATATTTAAGATCCCCTGGAAAGGGGCGATTATAATAATCATTCTTTGCTTATGAAGCTGTCATTGTCGTATACATTTCTTTGTTATCTTCGTTTTAACATTTCGCAAAAGAAATCGAAATAAATACATAAATGCTTGGACCTTTGAACAGTAGCCGGTTGCTTTTGCATTTCTCTTTTGAAATCTTATAATGATTTTTTTTTCTTGTTTTTGAAAACTTTACATCGCGTAAATATTATTTAAGTCGAAGTCATGTATGCTTTAAAAGAAAATCTTAAAATATTTTCTCTGGTTATATTGTGTCTCTGCTTACTTTTATGTTAACTGTATAAGCTTTAATTGTTGTTGTTTTTATCATATTATATTTGAGTCGTTTTTGTTCGTTTTCTGATGGCTGTATTTAGGTATATATGCACATAAATATGTAACTGAGTATAAGTAACACTGAAAGAGATATTCAACAGTTGAAGATGTTATAAATTATGTTATGTAAATGTTAAAGTGATTGAAAATCTTAACTTCGTAAATATTATGTTATATACATGTTTGCATCATACGAGTTGCCAATAAAGTCGTTATTTACAAGTTCCGATGATAGTTGCTTCCTAATTGAAAATATGCAATATTGGGCGATGTTATGCTAGCTAAGCTATAGTTAAGTCATAAAACGGATAACATTTAATATTATAAACTGAGTTTCTTTAAAAAATAGTACGGAAAATATTTCAATAGTCATAATAAATTCGAGAAAAAAACTTCATTTATACACAAAATAGTTAACGCTCATATTGAAAAGTATACTTTGCGATGAGTTAAAATGGACAAAAGGGTATTGAGGAAAAATGTTGTACAATATTATCTTAAAAAACGACAACAAACGTAAGGCCTTTTTTATGAAAAGAGTTTTTATAGTGAATACAAAAAAAGAACAAAAGGAATAGAAAAAGCATCTGTACCCATACGTCTATTTTTGGATCTCCCAAGAGAAGCAGTTCTCTACTTCTCGTTAATGGATAAAATAAAAAAATAGAAGTGATTTGGTTAACATTTGCAAGTCGAAATCTGTAAATCAAGGATAATGTTATTAGGTTGAATTTGACAAATTGTTAATTTTGAATTTTACTTTATCGTTTGATGAAAATGTTCAATATTTTGGTTTTAATTCATTATATACAAAAAATTTATTGCAATAATTTATTACTTTTCGTTAGTCATTTTAAAATAAAATTTACATGAAGGTACTTAATAGACTACGAGTATTTTATTGTATATTTGGATTTAAGATTAAAGAATTAAACTTTGGTAATTTTTAAACATTAATTAAATATATATTTGAATGCAAATCTAGTCCATTAACTAGTTTGTCTAACTACGAGACTCAATATAATTATTTGTTTATAAATATTGTTTAATTTTCTTTTTTCTTTTTCTTTTTTTTTTTTTTTCATTTTTATTTTTTGTTGCTAATATCACAAAGAGATCCTTAAATATTGATAGTTGAATATATAATTCAGGGGTAACATTGTTTGTTCTGAAAAAGTCTTTTTTTTAATATTTTTTTTTTTTTTTTAACAAAAAAGCAAAATAATAATAATTAAAATTGAAAATTCGAAAGGCACTTCTTTTCTAAGTAACTAAAAACTAAATGAACTTATAAATAATTATATATTGGCACCAAGAATTCACTTGATTTTGTTCATAAAAATATATACAAATTTATGGGAAGAAAGGAGAGAAATTGAAAAGCAGAAAAAAAATATTAAATAAATAAATAAATAAGGAAATCTAACGTTAAAACTATAATTCGAAGAATTGACGATAAGTAGTTGTCGTTAATGTTATAAATAAAAGCATTAAAATTAATGTAGAATTTTTGTGAAGACTCTTAATAGCTTTATTATCTACATTGCCTTCCAAAATATTCGATTCAGTTAGTCCGGATAATATTAAATTTGTAGTTATTCTATGAGATTGTGCCAAAATCATGGCGGATATTTTCTCAGCTTCTCTAGTACAAGCTTCAATTTGCATACGTGTAGGTGTACTCGTTCTTGGCACTATACCGACAAATATGCCTACTTCCATGGTAAGAAAGCCGGTTAACTGACATTCAGTTATTTGTATTAGAGCATCCAGTTCCCTAAGAACACTGTGTAGAGTCAATAGATCTTTATGTTGACCGCGCAAAGCATAAAGTGCCCGATCGATTTGTTTGCGTGAGTAGATTATCCGAAAAGCTCCTGCGCATATGGGGCAGCAGGCTCCTGGAGGTATTATACTGCGACAATAGGGCGATGGTGGACTTGGACATTTAACTAAACGGCAACGTTTGCGACCCATTTCATTCGTAAGTAAACCAACTTCACGACAACGACCACGATAATCGACTAAAACGTAATCGGCCCAAGCGGCGCATTCATGAGGATAATTTACCCCATTTATACCACAAACGGGACCTTTCCAAGAGCAGCCACGATTGCAAGAGCCCCAATGAGCGAAATTGGCTCTTGCACGTATTAGTTGACAAGCGGAATTATAAGTTATAGCTTTAGTATCGCAAACAGGTTGATCGTTACTCTCGCAGGGTTGCGTTTGATTAACTGTATGTACAAAAAGGTAAATCTGAAATAAATCTTTAGTAATCAATCCAATATTGTTGTTTACCGCATATGTATTGCAAGCAGGGCTTATGCATGTTAGACAAACAAATTTGTCGATGTTCTACGCATTCGCTTCCTGCCGGACAATGATAGGAGCCTGGTGTACAAGGACTCCATACCGAACAAGCTCCATATTCCAGATCACTATCTTGTAATCCCAAACAGCGTGCTACGCAAAGCGAAGGATATGTTCTGCCATTACTACCACAGACGGGCACATAATGGGTAGGGCAGTTACACGGCAGACTGGTATATGAGACATCAGTGTAACCTTTAAACAAAAATGTACGTTTGAAGTATGTTTTTGTATTGAATTTCCAAAGAAAATTACCTGGAAATCTGCATTGTTTCTTCGTGCAAGTTATTTCTTCAGCATAACAGGTGCATAGATTGCATTCCAAATAAAATGAAGTGCCATGTTTTATTTTTCTACCACCAGGTAAAACGCAACTGTCATACGAGACACTTGGTAAAGGTTGGCAGTGTTCAATGCGACCTTGTAAGCCACAGCGACAGACTTTAAAGCCGCCACGATTCGCTGACAATTGTACAGGGATACGTACATAGGCACCGAATGGTACCAAATAATTGGACGTTTCACCTAAAGCGCAACCCGGTACGCATTGAAAAGTCATTGATCCATTACGAGCGGCTATACATGCTTCACTGGCATTGCAAGGATGACCCTTGCAAGGTGATGTAATTTTATGATGACCGCCTGTATCCTTTGGGGCGTCGCTCTCTTCTAGATATGGTCGTAAGGATAAGCATGGCACCTCTTCTCCCTCGGGATGCAGTCTGCCACAAATTGCATCAGCATTTAGTGTCGTATTCATGCGTGTCCAATCCATGCATTCGCTTAAAATCTCAAAACAATTCTCACGACATATGTGATTATAATGACCTTGACGCGTGCATGGTTTAATTTGTAAAACACATGCAACGGCCTTCCATTTTTGCGGCGAACAGCGCGTCATATTTTTAATTGGTAAATTAACGCCTGGCAAACTGACATAGCCGCGTTGCTGCCACATTAGAAGATCCGATTTAGCTGCTAAATCCGCCTCGGCAGTGCAACTGCGAAACAATTCTGTAGGGCGGTTATTAAAATTCGTGCAGAAACTTAAACCATCGCAACCCAATTCACACGGCTCGTCAACTTCATCCACACATTGACGCAAATCTAGTTCATTGGGTTGCATGAGACACGCACTCTCAAAGTTATTCATTGACGTCGTCCAATCGGTGGTATACGTTTGTAAACATAAACGCCTACACTTGGCGCTCAGTGCCTTTTCGCAACAGTGTAGTTTAGCGCCATCTATTCCAAGACGATTGATTTGTGAAACTTCACTTTCTTGGGAATTTGTAACAGTAGCTGGCACGAATATTTTTCGTTCGGCTGTAAAAAAACATTGCCATAACGGTAAATGTGGTAAAATCGTACCACAACCTCCCGCTTCCATTTCTCCGATAATAATATCAGTGCTTTCGGTGGTATTCAAAACAAGACGACACGTGTGACGACAACTTTCGTTATCAGAAAAGTCACAACACGGCATATCTAATAAACCAGAGAAATAAAGATACGAATGAAAAAGAAGAAACAGAGATCTTCTCTATTACATATATAGGAAAAACGTCCTATACTTACATTTGTGCGAATTAGTTATCGGTGTCATATCGGTAATGTTTTTAACGCATTGCAAAACGTCATTATTTCTTTCAGCACACATTTCGTGTAAGCGTCGACGGTTGTTACGCTTGTGAGCGGTTAGAGGTTCAAATATTTCGCGACAGGCCTGCAATTAAAAAAAAGTACTCTGATCTATACTTTCGCGCGTATAAAATTAAATTTTAAAAAAGCGAATAAAAGCACCATAGTCGGGTAAGCCATCCAACACCCTATACCACGTTTGTTAATGCAATTCTTCATTCATTCACATGATAGTTTATCAAAAATTATGCATCCTTTCCATGTTAAAACATGCTTTCTATAGGAAGGTGGTCTAAAGCATGAAGTGAAGTTGTCCAAATTCAGCAATTTTTCTGTCAAAGATCTTATTCTTCGCGTAAACATTTACTTTTTATGAGAACCCTTAAATGTGGTAGGGTCCAAGAAATAGAAGTAGATGGTCCATATATAATGCAATTTAGTTTTTAAGTCAAGTTAATACTGCGGGTTAATTTTCATCATGGAATGTAAAAGGTAAGTATTTTTTTGTTATAAGAAGGCTTTCTTTTCATGAGAATCCTTATATGAATACTAGTCCTAAAAATAGATCTACGTAGTCCAAATCACGTATAATTAATTTTTATGTCAAGTTACTATTAGGGACTCATTTTCATCAGATTTATTTTCCCCAAGAACGGTTATATCGGAAAGTGGTTAAAAAAATCATCCCGTCCGATCTAAACTTTTTATAATTACATTATATGCCAAGATAATAGTTTCACCGTCTATTAAATTTATCCATGATATCTCAAGAATTGTAAGCTGTAGGTTGAAAACAAAGACTCATGGACAGACATTAGACGGAAAGAAGGAGAGAGACGGGCTTAAATCGATTCAGAATATGATTCTGAACTCTCACTGTGTGGTGCTGTTTATGGCGTAGCGGCTATCGCAAGAAAAGTGCACTGTTCGAATTTTGCGTTTTTGTTTTCATGCAAGCGGCAACTCTGAAATATGACAGTTGTCATCTATGATAGTTTTGATTATTAAAAATGGGACATTACATAAAAGAAGAACGAGTTGTAATTGTGAAAACCTACTACCCAAGTGAAGCTTGATTTTTGGAAAAAAGTCATCTTCACTGAAGATGAAGTTCATTTCCATCATTCCAATGGATTCGTAAATAAATAAAATTGCCGAATTTGGGGCTCAGAGAATAATTAAGCAATTCATGAGAAATAAGTCCATTCACAATGAATAACTGTACGACGAGGATTTTGATCAGGCGGCGTGATTGCGCGTTAAAACTTTTGAAAGTAAGGACGACATTGCAGTGACTTTGAATGATCATCAAGATCGTGCGATTGCTTTTTTTGAGGTTTCGTGAAATCTCGTGTTTATGCGAATAACCTAGAAAGCTTCGGTCCTTCCGAACTTCTGAGCTCAAAGCCTAGACCCACCACGTCATCGTGTGAAATACAGCCGCGCTTTTGTGAAAAAGTGATCGAATATGTTATGAGAATGTAATGGTCTGTCATCAGAGTTGCAGGAGTCATTCACAGGATATTTTATTTCATTATTAATCGAACCATTTCTACTTTATAATGCAATAAAAATATAATAATTCACTTAAAAAAATACGTGTTTTTATATTTAAATGAAATATAATGAACTCTTATTGAAACACCCTTTAACTTTAGAAAAGCGAAATATAGTTCAAGTTGTTCTATGAGAAATAAGGAAAAAATAAATTTTCAAATATATTTATGTGTATGTATATAACAGAAACGCTACAGTTTCGATTTCAATACGTACGCGGATGGACTGATAACGCTCTTATCTCTGCTTAGAGATATGAATTTGTCAATTTTATTTATTATTATTTTTTTTTGATCATTTTGTCAGTTAAGAAGAAATGTTTTTTTTTTTTTTATATGGGAAGCCACACCCAATTATTAAAATGTTAATTAAATTAATATTGTAGACAACATACACCCACTCGTGCATGTGCATGTGTTTATACGATATAGGCCTGAAATCGAATTCATATACGCTGGCGCACATCTATTCCTGTGCTTGCATAAAAATGCATGTAACATATACATACATACTCACCTGTAAACATTCTGATGTACGAGCATTGCCGCAACAACGATCACCAGACTCTTGACGCTCGAAACAGGCAAACATATGCTGTTCATCACTCTGACGACAAGCATTAATTAATTCACCCGTTGTTGAGGACGTTGCACAGGCATTACTGCAACGTGGCGAAAGACCCAAGTCGCAGCAGCGACGACCCGACCATTGAGAGCCACGAGCCACAGCTTTTTTTTTGTAAGGTTGATAGCCACATACACATACGCGACATACGATAGAAAACAAATAAAAAATGCATAGAACGGGGAATAGAAAAGTTTCATATTAATAGATGAAAAGCGAAGTAAGACGAACAAGACGAGTATGACATGCACGACAGAGCCGTGAGTTTCACACAGTATAAAGCGCGAATAAAAGAAATAAAAAAAAAAAAAAAAAAAAAAAGAATTGAACTCATTTAAATTGTCGATCTAATTGATGACAAGCAATTAGATTTTCTGTCATTCCTTTCATTTCTACTCTTGCATATATGAATGTGCTATCGCTTCGACTTTTAAGTGGCTTTTGGATGCTGGTCTATCGAATAAATCAAATCTCAATTGAACAATTGATCAATTTAAACAACATCACACCGTTACACAAAGTAGAAGGCGTTTGCATTTTCATTAGATATCATACAAGTGTTTCGATTAAGCCACCGCCATTAAAGAGATTAATAAAATTTTTCAAAGTATATTTTTTTTTTTTCAAATCATTTTAATGTTATGATTGATTAAACTATCATTAATCTATATATATGTATATAATATTTGTTACATATTTTTTTTTTGTCAATTATATCGATATTATTTGACTTCACGCTTTCATTGCTTATGCTTAGTCGCTTAAAAGATTTTAAAAAAAAAAAATGTTTAAATGAAATTTGAAATTTTCTTTAATCACTACCGCATCCTACGTAAGATAGATTATATGGAATACATGCTTCTCTGGGGTGAGATGATTTTAATAGAATACGTACTACTCGGATGAATGTAAATTTTGATTGAATCAAATAATGCAGATGTTGGTCAATTAAAAAGGCGGTTCTTTTTTGAAATTATCATCATTTTATGTATTGAAATTTCCAAAACTTTTGAAAATTTTAAAAACGATAATCAATGATAATATTTAAAACGATGTGTAATTGTGTTACTTTTTTTTTTGTTATTTGATTGTCCTCACTGCTGACACTATCACTCACATTTTGTTATATCAATACTTCATTTTAATAATCTGTCTTTTGTATCTGATGAGTAATAAATACAAAATGTCAAAGAAATTACAAAAAAAAAAACAAAAAAAAAAAATTAAAATTTAGTTACTTGGTGTGAGCATGTCAGATTTTTTCGTTTTTTGCACCTGAATATTAGGGAGCTCACCTCAATTTAAGCATGCTCATCTGTCAGTCTAATGGCTACGGTAAACATTCGCCTTAAATTTGGATGAAAAACATTGGAAGTTCTTGCGCACAAGTTGGCATTGAAAATGGGGTAAATCGATCCTACGCTACGACTATAGTATAAAATAAGCTGAAAATACCTCTGTTTTCTAAGTGTTTTGCTTATTGCTCGTAGGCGAAAAAATAAAAATAGAAAAAAAAAAACTGCCATGCCCATCTATCAAAATTTAGTTTTTTTTTTAGCTTTTTTTTAAAATAGTAAATATGGTGGGGGAATAAAAAATTCGATAGAGACAAATATATTTTCCTTATTTATTTATTTTCATTGCAATTTTTGCGACTTTCAGAATAACTATAATATTCGCATCCATGGGCAAGTTTAGTTGACTAATCAGACTAGAATACAACGGAAACAAAAAATCTAAATTTAATAATCTTTGATGCGTGCAATTTGTTGGGGAAAAAAAAATAAAAGAAAACCGAATTCTTAAGATGTTCGAAGATATTGTATAAATTGCATTTTACCAATTGAATCATTATTACCGAACTCACGGCAAAGAAAACAAAGGCGGCATGTACCCATGTTTAGCAGCAATTGTAGATAGCCTTTTCTTTAGTACTTACCGTCTAAGGTACGATTCATACATGACCAGAATTCTAATTGCATTGATGGGCAATATTTTTTCAATTCTAAACGCATGCTACGTCCATTTGTGTCGGTTGGCGTTAGTTGTATTAAAGACAGCTGCAAATAGTAAAATTTAAAAAAAAAAAAAAGAAAAAAAAAAATTACATTAGATGTGACATAAAATTGATTTTTAAAAATAATCGTGTGTGTCGCTTGTACACAAATTTTGTTTTCTTTTTTTTTTTTTTACGAAATCCAATATCAGTTTATTTAATCATTGAAACGTTTAACCAGCGTTTTTAATGAAATGAGAATTTTAATTAGACTCATTTCATTTTCTCATCACTTTAGTTTCCCAAGTAATTCCTTTCTACCTGTCGTTCATACTAATTCTCTTTTCGAACTTTCAACTTGTTGCAAATGCTTTAAACAAAATAACAAGGATGTTGTGGTTTGAAAAGCATGGTTCAGTTTCAACTTGCAACTTTCTCAATCGAAATACAAATTCGAAGTAAACAAACGCTTTCTATTAAAATGAAAATAGCTTTACAGAAATTGAATGATTTTCAGTCCATTTAATGCATTTCTGTAAAGCAAAAATTTTGTTAACAGCCTTTACGCAAATGTTCTTCACACTAAAACGCTCCGTCTTGTTGCATGTGTGTATGGTTTTGTATTACAAACCACCTATAGTGTATATATACATATATGCTTGTTTAAAAACGTGCGCCGTGCAAAGATTTCTTTATAAAGTGTCACTTTTATGGTCTTCAGAAAATTTTTTTCATTCGGCGTAGTGGTGGGTGCTTTCTTAGAATTATTATTAAATGCGTAGTTTATTTCTTTTTTAATTCCTTTCTCTTTTTTTTTTTTTATTTTTATTCGAATTGTATAGAATAGAGTGTGACGAGCATTTATAATTAATTAAAAGAAAATATTTTGATAAGCATTTTTATATTCATCTTTAACGAGTAGCAATACTTTCGCCCTTCCGTTTGTATAATGCATGTACATATATAAATATGAATTGCAAACTTCAGAATGAAATTTTCCGTAGATCTAATTTTAAGTATGTATATGGCTATTAACTGAAGCTATAATAATGTAGGATTAAGAAAAATTTTCATATCTTTTTGGCCCATAGTGTTTTGTCATTTTCCTCGTAAAACTCTATCATGCCAGCGCACTGAGAAACGTTTAGGATTTCTGATTGAAAAACCGAAAACGAAAGTATTTTTAAAAGCCTCTTTTGAACACAATTTTAGACTTTTAAGATAATTCTGTAGAAAGCGAAGCAAACGTGATAAAATATTGATTATACGATGGATGTATCAAAGCCTTCCAAATTCTTGTCTTGAAGATGTGGCGTGTCATCGTTTGTATCACGATACCTTTATGATCTTATGACATCTACTTTTTAAAGTATTTCCATTATAAACATCACGGATTTTTTCATAAGCATGTAAAACATTATTGCCTTGATCGAAATCGTATTGAAAAATGTAGCGAGTTTTTTTTTTTTTTTAGAATTTTGGCACATTTTCAAAAAGCAATTACTTCCAATTGAGTCAATAAATGTCACAGTTTTTTTTTTTTTATTCATTATCTATACTACTAGCACCCCTTACGAATAGGAATTGTGTCTCAATAAGAGAGGGGGAGGGAGGGAAGGGGGTATTGTCCTTCGATGTAAACTTGAATTTCGTCATATTTGTGTCCACTTGAATAAAAGAGTTTATGGTTACAAACTTCCACGAACCTAGATGAGGACATTGAAACATTATGTACCTTTCGATTATTTACGTGCGCTTGGGCAATAGTAACAACCTAACTTCTTAAACATTGATTTAAAGCATTTTAATTAATTTCTATATAATTTCTCATCATTTTAACTTAATTAAATTTCTTTCGATTAAATACGAAACTGGTTAAGCTATTTTAGTTGTTTTAAAAAATATGAAAGACAAAGATAGATTCGCAAACAACTTTCCATAAAACAAATTACTCAATTACTTATAAATATTATGAATTTTAATAGTCACAGTACGAGGATACCGCATATTTACTTTTTAGCACCTTCGGTACGACGGTACTCTGACTGCTGTGACAGCGTATCTTAATAAGATCGGCGCACAGCATATTTGCCAAGATTGAGTATCATATGAGAGTTAATACATTAACTCACATTTGTGTGTGTGTGTAAACTGAAATTATTTTCAGTTTGTGTGAATTAAACGTAGTTTGCAGGCGCCGCGCATTACATTTTGTGACAAGAAAATTGCTACCAATTGCATTTATGAAAATTGCTTATTACGCTGATATGTCTTCCAGATAGCGATTTAGTGAAAAGCAACACCAGATGTTTGACGTTGGCGATGGTGGTTTGTAATGCTTGTCAATATTTATATACTTTGCACCATTTATGTTAAAGGGTATATTAAGTTTGTGTGTAACTCTGTAAAACCTAGAAGGACTTAAGATGGTCCCATTGGTCCATTATACCGATTGATTCGTCTGTCCGACTAACAGATGTCAAACATCTGTTCATGCATTTTTATGTTTAACATATAGGTCGCAATTCTTGATATATTTTGAAGAAATTTCGTAAGCTGACGTTGAACCGGATTAGACTATTTTTTACGACTATTTCTCATGTGACGCTCGTATTCGAAAAAAGTCATTATTATTATTGTAGGAAAAAAAAAATGTTTGAAAATTTACAAATAATAATGTTTTAGCATAATAAATTGACACGAAAAACTTGGATTGGATGGACCTTTGCAAACCAAACCAACCCGGTTTTCAAAAATTTATAATGAAATTTGATCTATAGAATAGTAATTTGACATGAAAATATGGATCATGTAGATCTAATAAGGTTTGTCATTTATTTTTGGTATTTCATCACAAAAAAAAAATAAATAAAAAATTGAAGTATCAGGCTTAAAATTGTAGGGTATTTAATCGACGGTATTGCCTGACTCAGCACCGAAGGTGAAGGGAATATTTCATTTTGTCATTTCGTTTGTAATTACCAAAAGGAAACTTTGGAGACCCTACAAAGTATATATATATATATTCTTGATCAGCATCAAATTTAGAATCGATTTAAGCATGTCCGTCTGTCCGTCTGTGTAATGTCTGTGGTAAATATATTTCTCATCGCCAAACAGAAAGGTATCGTCTTCAAATTTGCCAGATACATTGCCACGCCCACCTATGACAATTTAGTTTTTTATTCCTTTTTAAGATAAGGGTGGTGGGTATAAAAAATTCGTCATAGCCGAATATAAATCATTTACTTGTTTTTAGTTGTTTTTAAATAATTTTACTTGTCAGTCTCATAAGATTATGGGTATAATGGAAGTGTTAAAAATTACTTAAATATATGTCTATATATACCTACAACAACAAGATATTAATGCCGACTCACTGATTGTGTAACTGACGAAAGATAAGTTTATTGAAAAATAAAATTATTTACATTTTGACTGGATGTTTGGTTTGGTTATTTTAATTATAGTGTTAAACACTTATGCAATTAAGGAAATATCGTTAAGTAATTTTAAGAAAAGTGCAATTGTCGTGAACACACCCAATACACACACACACACACACACACACACACACACCTGCACATTCGTGCGCCCTTCATCCTAAGAGAAATCCAGTCAGTTTTTATATATATAGTCAGGTCTGAATAAAATTGTACCGTTTCATAGAAAGGACAAATTTGTGCTCGCACTTTTTTAAAAATTTACGTCTCGGGCAGAGGGGGGTTTTCAAACTTTTTTGTGTAGGCCTCCTATCTCTGCTCTTAGTTCTGTTCGGTCGTACACTTCCAAAATCAGTTAGGTCGAGGATTTAAAGAATTTTAGTTACGAAAATCGTAGATAACCCCCAACATTTGTATCAATCAATTATTTAGAGGCAATAACAAGAATCTGTCATGATGCATAAAGTTTGATGTTTGATTACAATAATGTATGATTATCCCGGGAATTTTATGTCCACTATACTATAAAAATTTTCTTGATTTTCTTTCAACTTAACTTGAAATCGATAAACAAAACGAATTAAAAATTTTTCTAAATAAATTCATGCATAAATTATTGACTTAATTTCATGTACTTTGTGAACAAAAAAAAAAAATATTTTTAAATGATTTAGATATAAATAGTGAAAGAAAAAAACAGAAACTCTTAAATTTCGTTTTAGAAAATTAAGTTGTTGGCTTGCCTGAGGGTTTGCAAACTGTTCATCTAAAATTTTCTTGATCGCTCAAGAAAAAAATAGTGTTCATATGAAGCGAATGCATAGAGAGAAGGAAAATGATTACTTTTCTATTAAATGAAGGCTGGATAACTTTTCCGATGCTCACATAGCAAGATATCTTTAATTTTTTTTTTATTGTTTCCTAAAACAATACTTTTCACTTTCATTTCCTTTTGAAATTTTATACGTAAAATATTTGAAAATGAAATGAAAGCACCTTCAACGTGAGAGGATATTGACATAATATATCGATTGATTAACGATAAATGAACAACAATTGATTCACACTTTATGCGTGAAAATATCATATATCACAAGTAAGCAACACAAACACACAAACACACACTTAATCAAACAACAACAACTATGAAAAACAAAAAAAGAAAAAAATTGTAGTAAAAAACAAGAAAAAGGTTCAATATAACGACGCCCACACTTTAGATTCTTAAGCGAGTGAGTCTGTATGTCTGCGATGTTTAACGTTGTTATCTGACCAAACTGATCAAAATATCTCTTGTTAAACAAAAACAAAAAAAAATAAGAAAAAGTAAAACAACAATTAAAACATACTCAGCTATACCCGCACAAAGACTGTATCATGTTACCAACACTTAAGTGTTTGCGGTAAAGAGAGCTTAAGAGATTTTATAGCAAAAAAATTAAACAAAAAAAAAAAAAAAAGAAATAAATAAATAAGAAAAAAATAAGTAAAACCTGCTGTGATAAGACGTCCGTACGACGAGACATGTTTAAAAGAAATCTTTTACATATTTTACGTTTTCCTACAAACTGAAAACTGAAAACTGAAAACTGACGCTTATCCCCAGTTGTTGTATTAGCGAGCGTTGTCTATCAAAGCATTAATCTTTAATGATAGCAAAACTAAGTAAGAAAGATATTCATATTCATCTTAAAGTGAATTTTGGGTACCCGCAGCAGCCATCCCCAAGGTTTTTTTTGGTCTTCTTTTTTTTATCAATCCTGACCTTCTCTATAGACTACAGCTTTCTATTCTGATTCCCATTCTATAAATATTCGATTTGAATATCAAATCCAAATCGTGTTGAGAATCTTAGGTGTTCCTAAGAATCTATTAGATTTAATGATGATTTTGTATTTATACCTCAGTTCTGGCAAACATATGAAACTCTCATGTGATTTTTTTTCATTATTGTGGCCGTCATGTCAACTTAAAGTCTCTTTTCATGCCAACAAACTTTTTTTTTGGTAAACTTCGATTATATTGCTTTCGTGGATTCTAAGTGATTAACAAAAATATTTTAAAAAAAAATTTTTTTTTTTTTTACTTCATCTCGGATTTAAACGATGGGCTGAAAAGTTCGTAGGCTGTAGTCATTTCGCGTTGTTTAAATTTAGCAAATCACTTCTCTTTACGATTGATTTTCCTGATGCAAAGTCCGCATAATGTTTACCAAGACCAAGCCTTGACTTCAATAGTGTTTGTTTTTTTTTTTTTTTCGTATTTTTCGTATTTTTTTATTAACCCACGAACTTCCTTTTTATCCATTTTTTCAAACTAACAAAAGTTGTTTTCACTAAAAATATTATAACTTCCACATACTAATAGTGCAACAGTTGTCAAATTTATAGAGGTGACTTTTGATATGGATTTAATACTAATAGCGCTATTTATGTGCCAGCCTACGAACTTTTCAGCCCACCTGATATGTGTCTCAATTTTTATTTTTTTTATGACTTTAAGTGTTTCTATAACAGAAAACTGACGAACGAACCCATAATTGGACAAATAGTTACGCCGAAATTGGTGTGAAAAACATCAAAAAATGGTGATAAAAAAAAAAAAGAAAAACAAAAAAAGAAAGGATCTTTTATAATAGTATGATAAAGTTAGTATGACCTGATTATTGTCTACTTATTTTCCGGTTTATTATAATACATACAGTTTCATATTTTAGCCGTAGGTTTTAACTAAAAGTATACATCAGCACATACATTTAACCTGCAAATTTAAAATCTTAGTTCTTGTACCAATAACGAATATTAGAATGGATAGATAAACAATTCATGAAAGGTGTTACAAAGGCTATGACGAATTATGCACACTTCTATATGTCGACAATGATGATGATGACGATGATGATGATGATGATGATGATGATGATAAGTATACAAATATAATAAAATATGTAGAAAATGTAAAAAGAATTACTGTTCCTTTCTAAGCAGTAAATAACTATATTTTTCAACGTACATGACTGTGTGTGTGTGTGTGTTGGAAAACCTCTCTTTTATACATCACGATAAGCACCAAGTAAAACTAATTATTATCTAAAACGCCTCTAAGTCTGTATGAATAGCGAGAAAACTTGCATATTTCTCTCGTATGCCTCATATTTGTCACAAATTTATGGCTTATCTTAGTTGTAAATAAAAATAAAAAAACAAAAAAAAAAACAAAAACAAAAATGAGAAAAATAAACCAAAAACTAGGCGTCTTCCTGTTGATTGTGGGGAGAGCTTGTCACAGGCCTATAAAAGTGTACATTTCGTTTATGCATAGATACATACAAGGACAGACAGACAGACAGACAGACAGACAGATAGATAGATACATCCATCCATACATACATACATACATACATACATACATACATACATACATACATACATACATACATACATACATACCCACACACACACACATACACACACACACACACACACACACACACACACACACACACACACACACACATACACACACGCACTCGCGTACACATGTATGCTTGTACAAGTATTCAAAAATGTTTCCTCCTTAATTTGTTTTCCAAACACACAGAGAAAGAGTTAACTGCTACTATAGCTATAGCGTTTGAATTTTGTATGACTGTAATCCAGGCTGGTGTTGCGTGTGTGTGTTTGTGTTTGTTTGTAATATCACATTCATAAACGCTGTTAACCGAGTTTTCTTCTCGAAAGCAGAGAAAATCATTAAAATACATAGTAGTTCTTTACTTTACTTTACTTTGCTTTACTTTACTTATTTATTTTGTTTTTTTTTTATTATTTTCCTTTTATATTCGTCTCTCTTAAAACCGAATGCGGTCGGTCTTTTATGTACATGCCAGCTGCCACCCAAAAAGTACGTTTATCTCTCATCACTTTTACGGACGCGACAATCACACATCTCTACCTCTATATCTAGCATTTTAGTTTAGTTTTTTTTTTATTATCATCATGGATTTAATTGCTTGTATTTTCCATAATTTTGCATATGTAAACTTGTTTCATAAAACTATTTATTGATATGTTTGTTAGCTTTTATCGTAATCACAGTTGAGTATATATGTCAGTGCTGTTGTAATTTAAAAAGTAATCAGAGTAAATTCAAAGACCTGTTTGTGCTATTAAAACTTTTGTTTGTTGTTTTTGTGTTGTGTTGTATGTGTGCTTAACAGCTCTTTTTTTTCTCTTTTTTTTTTTTAGTTCGTTTTTATCTATAATTTAAACGATGTCAAACAGTAATTGATTGGACATGCATTTGTGTTTTCATTTTTCATTTTAATAATACAAAGGAATGTAATTCAGCTGGATTAAATTGATACTTAGTTTCGATAAAGAAACGAATGCAAAAGCGAAAAATTTAAATATGCATTTGCCTCCGGCGCATGTGACCCACAGTTGCAATTTAAAGGTAAAACGAAAGATTGACAGCAATTAAAAGTTGAAACAAAAATAAAAAGACAAAAAAACAAAAAAAAAAAAAAAAAACAAAAGAAAATAAAATTAAAAAAAAAAAACTATTTAATTAAGTTGATATACGCAATTGTGAGTTTTGGGGAAAATTTACAAAGTGAAAGAAATAAACATTCCGCTCTTTTTTCTTTTGTTTTTTTTTTTGTCGCTTTCATAAAGTGATTGGTGGACCGATAGACATCAGTTTAAGGTGAGGGAATTCACACACTTCATTATAAATAAAAATAATTCTCCTTTAAATTTAGTTTAGTAAAATAATTATTTAATCCATCAAATCCATGATACTTAGGAAAATTCTAGATGATGTCCATTTAAAAGAAATACACTTCAGTTCAATAGTTGTATACAAAAATACGAAATGAATCTTCTGGGTAGCATTAGTTTCTTCTTAGACATACACAGTGATTAGGATTCAGTTTAAATGCTTGAATAGTTGTATAAATTGCTTATGGAAAACTAATACTTTATCGTTGGACTGTTTTACATCCCTATACGGCGTTGCCTTAAGTCTTAAGAACTGGTCACTCTGTGGGGTTTTTTTTTTAATTTCTATTAAATTTACGGGGTACAACTCTTCAATATCAATTTTGTTAATAAACGAAGTTGTTAAGTTATGAAAAGTTGAAAAAAAAGAAATGCTTGCGATTGCATTGTGACTTATCAAAGTCTCTGTGATGTTGCTTAGAATATGGCATTCTTTAGTCTAAAGTGAAAGAGAGATAGCGATAGATACAATAAGAGCGTTTTCAAAAAGCTTGACCTAATATATCTACGATATAAAATTAATGAAAAATTTACTACTAATAAATAGAAATAGATGTTTAAGATTGAGATTTCTCTTTATAGTATGGATTGATTCGTCTGATCACAAAATAAAATATATAAGAAAATTATATATTCGGCTACGCTAAATAGATTATGTTCACCTCGCCCATTGTCAAAAAAGTAAAAACTCGATATCGATACTCTATAATATTAAGTAGGCGTGGCAGATTTATTTCATTTTTTTTTTGATTTCTCGAGCTCATTTCTTAATGTTACAAGTGTTCAAAAAAAAAAAAACTTAAATTCCAATATTCTATTATATTAAGTGGGCCTGGCTGATCCTTTTCTTTTTTGTACCGTTACTAAAGAGTAACTAGTTCAATAAATGTGGAAATTTTTATAGATTTGCCTGCTTTGGTTTATGAGTAATAAGCAAAAAAACCAACTTTTTCCTTGTTTTTTAAAGCGAAGTTGCTCTCAACCTACGTTGTGGGCGTTGTAGACGGGTCCTATGATCGGTTTTCGTGCAAGAAATTTTAATGTTTCTGCCAAATTTATAGTCGATTTTTCTATTTTTGTGGGCAGAGGAATGTTTACCACTGACATTACACAGAGGGACAGATGGACAGATGGATAAATAGTGAGATGGAAAGACGGACAGATAGATAAAAGGACAGGCGGACAGATGGACACAGAGAAAGATGGACAAACGGACTGAAGGACCGACGGACAGATGAACAGATGGACAGATGGACATATGGACAGAGGGATAAATGGTCAGACGGACAGATGAACAGATGGACTGACGGACAGATGGACAGACGGACAAATGGTCAGACGGACAGTTGAACAGATGGACTGACGGACAGATGGACAGACGGACAAATGGTCAGACGGACAGATGGACAGACGGACAGATGGTCGGACGGACAGTTGGACAGATAGACAGACGGACAGATGGACAGACGGACAGATGGACAGACGGACAGACGGACAGATAGACAGATGAACATGCTTAAATCGATTCTAAATGTAGTCAAGAACGTGTATACTTTGCAGGATCTCTAAAGCTTCCTTCTGGGTGTTGCATGCAAAATGGCAAAATAAATATACGCCCATGTATCAGAATATAATATCGCTGTAGTTGATAAAGTTTTGAAGTTATATATTTATGATTTCAAACAGAGCAGGCAGGCATACAAATGAATATGCGAAAGAAAAAGTTCGTAGCGCTTTCCACCAAAATATCCAAAAATATTTGTGATTATATTTTTATTTTATTTTATTATTTTATTAAACCAAGCATAGGACGTCTTGATCAATAATGTTTTAATTTTTTTCTGATAAGATCATTATGTCATCGTTATAGAACTTCGATAATTTCTGTTCGAAAAACTAAATCAAGTCAATTTTAAAAAACCTCTTTGAATAATCATCTTTACATCATTAAGAAAGTTAAGTAGAAAGCGAAAGAAATGTGCTCAAGATCTTAACTGTAAAGTGGATGCATCAATATGTTCGCATCAAACTCTCCAAATTCCAACTTAATCATGATGGAACACGACAACGTTCCTATCGATCCATTCTGGACGTTTTTTTTATCTTAATTACGCTTTTTAATTGCATACGTCTTTGTCTATAGATATAGAATAGAATGTGAAATCAATCGATTGGACAGTTCAGAGCAGTTCACAATGCTTGGTTGCAATGCTTCCAATCTCCAACAAGCACAAAACTTTATCTCCTGTGGCATCAATTTATCCAATTTATGCAGTTTCATTCATTTTTTTTTTTTGCAAAATTATTGTCGTGGACGAGTTATCCTTCATCAATCGTTATCAATCGTTATCTTCCAAAACGGTACGATTTCGTATTGTTTTAGTAATGATTTTCAGATGGAGATTCGGTTTGATAAATACTTTGTTCATATGATATCTAAATATCGAGTTATAATTTTGAAACATTGAACATTGAACGTTGAACTGTAATTACTTGTGTCTATAAACTAATAAATCTCAGAATGCTTTCTTACGCTTAATTATTTACCTTTCAAAAGTATTCTATAGTGTATGCCTTCATTGTTATTATAGTTAGTTATTGTTACTAAATTTATGCGACTATAAAGCCTACCAGTGTTTGTAAATATTCTATGAACGTATTCTCCTTGATCTGTTATATCATTTGTGTTGATTGTAATAAAATGTAGAAACAATTTATTGTACGATCATTACATTAGTTTATTATCTCTGACAATTTTGTTTATGATTCGGAAACTCTGCTTTAAATATGCTTACTTATGCTTATGCGTACACATATATATAAATGTAAAGGCAACTTTTTAATATCCTGTATATGCATAAAAACATTAAAAACTTTGTCTAAGTTATACGCACCTTAAGCTTTATGCGGTTTTTTTTTTGTTTTTTGTTTTTGTTTTGTGCCCAGTGTTACGTTGTATGTAGATTTATGGTTTGTTAAGGTAAAAGTATGCCTGCTGAGCATGCGCCTAGAGATCGTCTTATGTGTTTCTCATATCTATACCAGCAATACGCGCAGACAAACAGACATCTACATATGCATATATTATTGTCAATGTCAGTAAAGCTTAAAATGAATTGCGTTTAAAAAAAATAAAAATAAATAAATATGAAAAAAATCCAATCAGCTTCAATTCAGTGAAACGGCAAGTGATTGGAAACAAAAAAAAAAAAAAAAAAAAAAAAAAAAAAAAAAAATTAAAACAACTTTAAGTTTAAACAACATGTTCGTAATTGAGAGTTTTGAGGTGGAGTTAAACTCCAAGACACCACACATAAGTTGGTTATGATATCAATTTGTGCGTGTGTGTGTTTAACAATAAAATAATAAATCTTAAGTCAAGTTAATGACTTTTAAAGAGCGCGTAGCGTTTTCGCGTTTTTTTTTTTGCTTTCATTCTGCTTTCTTTCTTTTCCCTTCCTTGTTAAGCATATTATGAGTTTATATATATGAAAAGTCACAAATTTTTTAAAACTTTAATACACATTTTATGTGTGGAATAACCCATATGTGTATTTCTTGTATGTAAATGAAACATGTGTTTGTGTTTGTGTTTATGTTGTATTTTATTGTGACAGTTTACACTTAATGTAGCGTCACGTTTTTAGTGTTTTTTCAGACACAACACAACGCAACACAACATACTTAATGCACAAGCGATCTTTAAATAAGTAAATAAGTTGAAAATATATTCGCGATTCGAGAGAAGAATTGAAAAGAAGCGAACGAAAAAAAAAAAAAAAGAAAAAAGGAAATAACAACAAACAATTTCGATTTTTAGAAAATAACGGGCAAGTGTAGTGATTTCAAATTGAACATGATGTGACATTTTTTTTATAGCGACGATGCTGTAAATGTTGTTGTCAATCTTGCTTATGAGAAATCACGGTCTTATGCTTACGATCTTATGATTTGAAAACTTTATTAACTTAAGCTCACAGTTTAGAGGGAGAATGTTTCATTTTCTTTCCTCGTGCTATCACATTGATAAATAGAGCAACAAAAAAAGATTTTATACCAAAAATTAAATCAAATCTCTCCCTCGTTTTGCAAATGTAACGTCTCTCTTGGTTACTGCAAACACAGATATACGAAAAACAAGTAAAAAAGTTATATTATTACTCTTACTTATATTAATACTCATCATTCTTATCTTAAAAAAGGGTGAAAAACTAAGTTGTCATAGGTGGACGTGGCAAAGAACTTCCAATGTTTCTGCCAAATTTAAAGTCGATATCTTCATTTTTCCGGCCAGAAGAATGTTCACCACAGACATTACGCAGACAGACGGAGAGACGGACAGATGGGCAGATGGACAAATGAACAGATGAATAAATAGAGAGATGGAAAAATAGACAGATGGACAAAAGGACAGATGGACACAGGGACAGATGGACCGATGGACAGATGGATAAACAGAGAGATGGAAAGACGAACAGATGAACAGGTGGATAGATGGGCAGTCGGACAGATGGATGGACAGAGACATGGAAAGACGGACAGATGAACAGATGGATAGATGGATAGATGGACAGGTGGATAAATAAAGAGATGGAAAGACGGACAGATGAACAGATGAACTGATGGATAGATGGACAGCTGGACAGTTAGACAGACGGACATGCTTAAATCGGTTCTAAATTTGATGCCGATCAAGAATATATATATATATATATATACTTTGTGGGCTGTCCACAGTTTTCTTTTGGTAGTTACAAACCAAATGACCAAATGGAATATCCCCTACACCCCCACTGGTGGGTATAAAAAATGCTGATTAATCGGCTGTAGTTAGACTCTCTCTTTTGTTCATTTTAATATCTTATCCCCACATAAAATTGCTATTAAAGGGTATGAACGTAAAAAAAAAAAAAAAATGATACGTTCTCTTTGGAGAAGTTTTAAGTTTAGTTTAGTCTAAAAAGCATTTAGTGTCGCTAAATATATCATTCATTGAAACCTATTTCATATAAATACGATCACTTGTAAAACAAATGTATTTGACTCAAAGTTCACGTTATAATTTTTCGTAGACTGATTGAGGCATGATTTTGATTTGGTTCAGTGAATTTTCTTTCTTAACTTCAATTTTTTTTCAAAAATTCTTTTCTCTATTTGATAATTTTAGTTACTCAAACAGAAAAAGTTAAAGAGTTATCATATCAGGTAAGATCACGATATTTGCTCGATCAAATTAAATGAGTTTTCGAATTAAAAATTCTTGTATAATAAAGAATTAAATTCAGTTTCATTTGAAACGTGTCGCACGAACTCTAATTTCATTTCTAAGAAATCAATTAGAGTATTACGAATCGTCTAAATATTTCTTAGAAGAGAATGAAATCAGTAAAGTCGGCTTTAGCTGTCAATGTTTCAGAATTGATTTATAAATATTTGTATTAAAAAAAAAATTTCAATATTTTAAAATGAAAAAAATTTTTGCGATTTCGATTTTACAGTTTTTAGCAGAAATAAATCGAAATCATACTTATCTTGTAAATTAAAAACAAATACAACAAGTAAGAAAATTCTATTATTTAAAAAAAAAGCTGCACTTAAATAGATGGGCGTGGCAGACGTTTTTTTCTCTAGTTTTATGGAATACCAGGGGATTTTTTATTATCTAATCTAGTCTAGAGTAGTGAGCAAAACATCCATAAAACACAAGTGTTTTCGGCTTATTTTATATTGCAGACGTATCATTTGACCGTTTCGGGCCTTTCAAATTCAATCTTAACTGCTCGGAGAGGAAAGTAGTACCTTAACGCGATAATCGAAATTAATTTAACTGATGCATTATTTACTTCAATACGCACAAATGTTGGATGCAAAATATTTGTTGTTAAAAAAAAAAAAAAAAAAAAAAAAAAAAGTGAAAAAAGAAAATATGCAAAAATTCAATTAAATTATGTAAATATTAATATAAAAACTTGTTTTTATTTTTTAAGTATTTAAATAATAACTCCACGTCTGCCTTTCTCAGCGTTAATCCTTGCGAGAATATGCACGATTGCTATTTATCACATTGCAAACTAGTTTATAATAAAAAAAAAAAAAATTTTCGTCATCACGGTGTTTGGTGGAAAACTGGCCGCTCTTAAAAGACATGATTTGTGTATGTCTTGTCAATTTTTGCATGTGCGTGTATGCGGTTTATCGCAATAGCTGTCAGTATTAAAGTTTAATTTCTTAAGTAGTTTCACCATCATTAATCAGTTTTTTAAGTATTTGTCAGTGTGGTGAGTAATTTATTGCGGTTATTATACCCACCTCCGAAGGATGAGGGTATATTCACTTTGTCATTTTGTTTACAATATCCAAAGGGAAACATCAGAGATCGTGCAAATTTCGAATCGATTTCAGCATGTCTGCCTGTCCGTCTGTCCATCTGTCCGCCTCTCCGTCTGTCCGTCTGTCCGTCTGTCCGTCTGTTCGCCTGTCCGTCTGTTCGCCTGTCCGTCTGTCCGCCTGTCCGCCTGTCCGTCTGTCCGTCTGTCCGTCTGTCCGTCCGTCCGTCTGTCCGCCTGTCCGCCTGTCCATCTGTCTAATATCTTTGGCAAATATTCTCCTCGCCGTAAGAATGAAGATATCGAGTTTAAATTTGTCAGAAACATTGGAAGTTCTTGCAAGTAAATCGATCAAAAGACACGCCTACTGTACAATGTACAGAGAGAACACCTATGTTTAAAAAAAAAAATTTTTTTTTTGTTTTTGCTTATTACTCATAAACCATAGCAGACAGAGCTATACAAAATTCCGCGTTTATTGAACTAGCTATCCTCTAGTATGGGTATAAAAATGGAACGGATCGACCACATCCACTTCATATAATAGAGTATTGGAATTTAATTTTTTTTTGTGAAAACGTTTGTAATATCAATAAAGAAACTTGAGTAACTCAATAAAGTGCGTATATTCTTGATCAGTATAAAATTTGGAATCTATCTAGATGTGTACCTGTTGATCAGACGTCTGTCCATCAGTCTATCTGCTTCTCTGTGTAATATCTGCATTAGCCATTTCCCCGATCGCAAAAATTAAGATATCCGGATGCAATTGAAAGTTCTTTCACATATGTTGCTATTGAAAATGGATTAAAACGATGAGAGGCCATGCCTACAGTGTCTTTTTTTGAGTATTTTGCTTACTGCTCATAGATTACACAATAAAAATTTGCGAGATATTTCATAAAAATACAACAAAAAAAAAAAATCTGTCGCGTTCTCCTACTCGAATTGAGTTTTTTTTTGGCATTTTTTTTTTTTTTTTTGAAAATAAAGGTGGAGGGGCATAAAAGATTCGGTATAGCCGAACATAATTTTCTTACTTGTTTTTTGGTTTTTTTTTTCTTCTCTTTGGTCTCTTTTTTTTTTTACTTTATTGAAGACTTTCCTTCTTGTTATTTGATTTAGCGGCATTCAGTAAAACTGAAGTGAGTTATAACCGGGAACAAGTTTACAAAATAATCAGATAAAAATAGCAGCGTGCAAGCAAAGCTGGAACACATGTCGGGTCATCATTATTAAATTTAAAATAAATTTAATTTTATTATATTAAAACATTTTATTCACAAATCACTTGTAATATCTGACTGCAGTGAATCTGATGTGAATCTTGAGCATCTACTCACAAATTTATAAAATAGAATTATTCTAATACAGTTTCGGGTATGGGTTACATTTTTTCAATGGCTCCCAAACATATTGATTCTAGGCAAAGATCTGCAGTAAAATATTGAATAATTTCTAAACTAAATATATCTTATGGACAGATGAAGGTTGAAACTATGCGATTGCTAAGCGAAATCGTCAAGTGCCGGTAGTAGTCGATGAAAAAACTTGAAGAAATTGTTGTTTCAAATAAACACATAAATCACTTCACGCATTTGTAAACTCACGTGATTTTTTGTCCAAAATTGATTAAATTTGAAATTTTTTTATTCTTATCTTGATCAACTCAATTTCACATATAAACGAGTTACGATATATAAAATATGTCAATACTTACATTTTCGCAAGATGTTCTACATGAGCCAAACACTTCATTGCAACAAGTATAGAAATCTATAATAAATGCGAAAGAAAAAATGAATGAAAAAAAAACCGGCATTTATAAAAACAAAAAAATAAAAAAGTTGTTTCATTTGTTAACTGTCAACAGCTTATTAAAAAATATTAGAATACAATAATAAGAAGCATGTGTTACTCATAAGTAATTTCTCTGTTACAATTTTCAAAGCGCAAGTGATAAAAACAAATCTGAATACCCCCGCTGTGGCAATGTGATACAATTATCAGTTATTGTATATATGGTATATGTGTGCATGTATGTATGTGTGAATGTATGATTAAATTTTTCCTCTCATTATAACGGGCAATGATCTTCATTTCAAATACATAGTACAACAAGCTCTCTTTGCGTGCACACATGCCTCTATATATAAATGCAGGCATTACTTGTTTGCTGCAATCTGTTGCATATATATGTTTCTATGTTTGAATGTACGTATGTATGTATGTATGTATGTATATACGCATGTTCATTATATGATTAATATGTCTGTGGCAACGTTTATGTTGTTATTTATTAATGCATTTTAAAGCTCCTCCTTAATTCTGCTCAGTCGGTTGCTCGCTGAGTGTGTTCTGTTTGTCTTTAAGTTTATTTTTTTTTTTTATTTTCTTATTTTTTATTTATTTATTTTTTTTTTTCGTGTATAGATTGGAATTCATGCAAATATTGTTTTACTTTATGCGTTACAAGTGTCACAAGTTATCAAGAGCAGCTAAACAAATGCCTTCACGCATACATAAACATACATGGTATAGAAATTCATGTACATGTGCATGTGAATATGTAAATGTAAATTTGAATAAGGCACTTGCCTTGCTTGATAGTGAGACACTGCTTATGTGTTTTTACTCTATACATGCATTCATATCTTTAAACGGGGAAAAGAAGGGCAGTGACGGAAAGCTTCGTTGACTTGTTCTAGGGGGTTGTGTTTGCATTCTTTGTATGTGTTTATAAGCATACAAATGACTTATTATGCCATAAATTTTGATTCACTTGATGATCATAGTGAATGTGTGATCATCTTGTAATAGAGTTAACGGGTTCTCTGGTTGACTTTACATTCCATACGCATACACATATCATCTCTTTAGTTAAGTATTAATAAACAAGATAATGTGTCAGAGAGAAAGGGAAAGAGACAGATAGAGAGAAGGAGAGAGAGAGAGAGAGAGAGAGAGAGAGAGAG
>KK351031.1:1967222-1989394 GCA_000671755.1 Glossina brevipalpis
AGTGGCTTTCAAGTTTCTCTTTAGGCATTACAAACAAAACGACAAAATGAATCTATTTTTCACCTTCGATAGTGGGTGTAAAAACAACTCTTTTGGAAAAATTTTACAAGACAAATGGTAACATTGGAGCCACTTCTGCGAGCCATTTTTAATGTGTAGGAGCTTTGAGTAACGCAGTAAACTGGTGTAAATTTCAATCTAACTAAATATTTGAATAGCAGTGGCTACTGTGCAAAAGGGGGAGATGTAGGAAAAGGGTGATTTAAAAAACATTTTTTTTTTGCTTGGTCGACAAATATTTGAATTAAAAAAAAAAAAAAAAAATTCAATTTTCAGCCAAAAAAGACGATATTTTTTTTTTTGCTAATAAATTATGTTTATATTTTACTTATATTAAAAATTTCTTAAGTCATTCACTACAGAATGTTGCGTTGAACGTATTGTAAAAAATTCAAAGCAAAAAATGAAAAAAAATTATTGGAGTCATGCTGCGTGACGTTCTGAAAATATATGTGTTTCGAGAAAAGCTTTGCGAAATGTTTTATAGGCACATATATATGTTTATTATAAAAAATTTTTATATTCAATTTTACAATTAGTCTTCTGTCCCAGAGTCATAAAAATATTCCGTCATAACTTCAAATATTTCTCTTTACTCTCTTTCCAACAAACTTTTTAATGTGATTTTTGCTGTATAATGGCACGTTTTATACCTTACGAGTTGCGAAATGATAGCGTGTACAGCAAAAAAAAAAAAATATATATATATGAATTCATAGCCGAATTTATTTATATTCACATCAAAAATTTTCATTAGAAAATTTCTGATTTGTTAGCAGAAGCACAGACTGCTTTGGAATCCTTTTTAGCTAGATCTTAGTCATCTAATCTAATCAACGGTCTTCTTGATGATGCTACATTGGTATGTTTTGTTTTTGCCGGTACTATAGTGTAAAGGTGCTAGCTCCTAACTAACCGGTAAAAGGTAATTAAGCTATAATATCCCAGTAGAATTCATTTGACACAACTAATCTTTTCAAATCGTTTCCCATAGAAATGGAAATTTTATGAAAAAGATTTATTTTTTTCGAGTAATATTTCGCGAGAATTCTTTACCAAATATTCTAGAAGATTTCAAGTATTTTTTGATCGTTTAAAAATATCAGAAAACTATACAATGGTTTCAATATTTCTTTACGCTAACAATAATAGTTGAAATTGAAATGAATTTATAATTTTGTAGATTACATTTCGAAACAGTGAATTGGAATTCAATCAAAAAACGGTTCAAAATAATCGCAAATCTTTACTGTTGTTCACCCCCATTACCATTACCACTGGTGTAATATTGTATTACATATATATATATATATATATATATAGAAGAGAAGCACGTTCGCCTGTGTATATTGTTTTATTTGCGACACACAAACAATGGAAAAATTTAATACACGATATCCATTCAAGTGGTAACGTGCACACGACCGTGTAACATAACGTACAAGAGTGAAACTATGTTAACATTTGAAATATTTAATTTTAATTCTGTGGTAAATATACAACCGATTACTATAACATATATAGAGCTAAAGAGTACTTAAATACAATAACACTATTAAACAAAGAATACTAAAAAAAAATATAATAAATTATTTATAATCACGTTTCACACGTTATTGTTATAAATGAATTCACGGAGTAACTAATCTATCCTCGGTAACTCGGTTTAAAACGAAGTAAAAAAAAAATGTGTTTGAAATGTGTGTATTTGATATTCAAAAAAAAAAATCGAATTCTATAGATATATAATCCTTTATGACATTTTCTCAGGTAGATATTAAGATGTATATGAGATTATGCTTTTTAAACTAGAGGTATATAGATGAGGACCGATGTTGACATTCTTTACGAATTAGGACATCATTCTAAAACTTCTAATAATATCAACCAAATATAAAGTCTATGCATACCAATCCCATTAATATTTTTCACTTTCAAGAAACAGAACATGCTGTTTGAATTATTTAGCTTCATTTTAATTAATAAATAAAAAAACCATTCGCAACAACA
This sequence comes from Glossina brevipalpis, assembly GCA_000671755.1. Taxonomy (NCBI): domain Eukaryota; kingdom Metazoa; phylum Arthropoda; class Insecta; order Diptera; family Glossinidae; genus Glossina; species Glossina brevipalpis. Next base: position 1,969,293 of record KK351031.1, read on the forward strand.
ACTATCAAATATAGTTGTATATAGAGCAGCAGCAGCAGCAGCAGCAGCAGCAGCAGCAGCAGGAGAAGTGTTTGCCTTAAACTGAAATTAATATCATATGCAGGCGCCAGCAGAGTATCAAGTGAATTAGGAAAACGAACAACACAGACATCTAGAAAACATAACAAGCAAATTTTTCAACAAAATGATGTAGGACCACATAATTGTTGTTGTTATCGCGCTGTAGCGAAACGATATTTATGTAATCAAGTGATGTTCTTTTATGAAAGACAAAGTGAAGATAATAATAAATAATAAAATGAAATATATTTCAATTAATTTCAATTCACAAATAATAAAACTTACAAAAAAAAAAAAAAAAAAAAAAAACAGAAAAACAGAAAAAAATTCATCAAATAATTTAACAAAATTTTCATTTTCATTTTCATTTTTTTTTTTTAGTTTTATTTTCCTATTAGTAAAGTTATAGTGAAAATGTTGTCTAAATAAAGACACAATTTACTGCTAAATTAAATTTGGTTTGAGCACTAAATAGATAAAAATAAATTTTTTTGAATATAGAAACGGTAGTACCACGTACTACGCGACGGGACGGCATGAAAAAAACTTACACGAACACTCGCAAGTGTTTGGTGATGAATGTATTTTTCTGGTCAGGAAAAATTTAAATTTAGAAATTTATCTTTAAATACATGCATAAACAGTTTTTCCTGATCCTAAAAGAAAAAAAAAATACAAAATCAAAAACAATGCGGAATGAAATTCTTTAAAATTTCGAATGAATATAATTTTTTTTTTTTTTTTTTTAAATTTAAAAATATCATCTAATGAAACAACTTTGCGTTTATAGGTATCATAGTGTTTTTATCATAGTGTTTTGTTCTAGATCGGTTTATACTAAATTGTAATTTTCACAGAATAGATGCTTATAACATGTTGAATCGATTTAGCTTTGACGATTTACTCATCATTTCGTCTGTCTATCTGTCCATTGGTCTAACCGTTCATTCCATCCCTTAAGCGATCTCCTAATCGATCCTTATTAGTTTTTTCATCCTTTCCTTCGTCCCTCTGTTCTTCTTTCCTTCCGTGCTTCTGTTCTTCTGCCCTTCTGTTTTTCTGTTCTTCTGTCCTTCTGTACTTCTGTTTTTCTGTTCTTCTTTCCTTCCGTCCTTTTGTCTTTCTGTCCTTCTGGTCTTCTGTCCTTCTGTCCGTCTGTTCTTCTCTTCTTCTGTCCTTCTGTTCTTCTTTCCTTCTGTTCTTGTCTTCTTTTGTTCCTCCGTAGTTCCGTCCGTCTGTTCTTCTGTCCTTCTGTCCTTCTGTTCTTCTTTTCTTCCGTCCTTTTGTCTTTCTGTCCTTCTGTTCTTCTGCCCTTCTGTTCTTCTGCCCTTCTGTTCTTCTGTCCTTCTGTTCTTCTGTCCTTCGTCCCTCTGTTCTTTTTTTCTTGTCTTCTTTTGTTCTTCTATCCTTCCGTCCGTCTGTTCTTCTGTCCTTCTGTCTTTCTTTCCCTCCGTCCTTTTGTCTTCTGCCCTTCTGTTTTTCTGTTCTTCGGTCCTTCTGTTTTTCTGTTCTTCGGTCCTTCTGTTCTTCTTTCCTTCTTTCCTTCCGTCCTTTTGTCTTTCTGTCCTTCGTTCCTTTATCCTTCTGTTCTTTTTTTCTTCACTTCTTCTGTTCCTCTGTCCTTCTGTCTTTCCCTCCTGCTGTCCTTCCATCTTCCTTAGAACTGAGTTTTTTTGACTTCCATAATTATTCTATAGTAATGAATTTAGAGTTTTTGTTTCTAGTATTCAAATAACTAACATCATCATCACATTCAAGAGAATAAAAAATTTCCACAACGAACAGAAAAATTAACAAAATATATTTAAATTAACTTAGAATCATTCGATTATCTTATAAACAGACTAACTTCACGTGACTTTCGACACGTATTTCTTGGTGTTACAAAATCAAGAACAGAATTAGTATAACTATAATTTACAATAACTTGTATATTCATCCTTGTCACGATCTGTCATAGTAAAATCGGAAAACGTGCCCATATGCTCTTACTTTATTTCCATGAATCAGCTTTTACGACTAAACAAGATACACTTGTCTACAACAACTGTAATAGTAAATGCACTCAAAGAAGAAATAAAAAACTTAAAAATATGTCAACTTCAATAATAATATTTAAATATATTTAAAAAAAAGAAACGTAAATATACTCTCAATAATAATTAGTCGTCCTTGTGGCACGCCCATATATATATATATAACCATGTATATACATAACTATATATCGAATCGATGTTCTTGTTGGCATTTTAGAGTGAAGGGCATTCAAAGTTGCGTCCAAAGCGAACGCTATCTTTCTCTTTTTAATTTTAATATTCATTAGTATTCTTGAGATCAATTTATTAAAAACGTTAAACACATTTTTTTATTGGAAAACTTTGCCAATAACGTGTTTTGAAATAATTATTAAATCATTATAAAAAAATGCTTTAAAAGGCTTAAAAATTATTCACGCAATCGTATTTATAGGAAAAATGTCGGTACATACGTCTCTCTTTATTTTTTCCCCTTTTTCTTATCCTAACTTTTTTTGTTTTCTTTGTAACGGCATTCACCTTTACCAAGGAAAACATTTCTGGAATTTAAATTAGATGAGTTTTGTTTAACATTTCTTTCTTTATAAACTAAAAAAAAAAAACGAAAAAAAAAGAAATATTAAATAAAATAGCAAAAATAATATAAATTAATGGATTTTCAGAGATTGTTTTTTTGTTTAGATAACGCAGCTTCTTCAAGATATCAACAAGTTGTCATTATACATTATTATGTTCTTTTAAATCAATCTTGACTTCATTAAGACTTTGCTAAGCATTAACATAAAATTCTGCAGAAATTAGTTGTGATTGACGCCATTTCTGCAAAATATTTTCAAACTAAATTCTAATCAAACTTTGCCCAATTTTCATTGAAGTGATTTATATTGCGAAAACAAATGAATGAGAAAGGGTATCGAAAATCCTTTTTTTGTTGTTCCACTGTCAGTTCAATGTTTTGTTTTTTTTTTTTTTTTTTGAAAAATATCCACATCACTTAGTAGTGAACAGGGTCCCAATAAGATTGCCCTATTTCGTATTTTTCGAGTAAGTTATATATATTTTTATTGCTATGGAAAGTAGACATATACCGATTAAGTATGGAATAAAATAGCCGACAATTGGTGCTCGCGGCTCAGATGTCGAGACATTATTCTTTTCATGAAATTTTCGATGACATTTTGACAAAGGTTGAGGTCAGGAATTCCTTTTGGATTTATGCACATAAGCTCGAAATTTCAGAAAACCCCAAAGAAAGAAATCGTTCGACATTAAATCGCATGATTTTGGTGACCACTTCACATCAGAATTTCGTGAGATGATTTGATCTGTTTTTATAATTATTTAAAGGAACTTATTTCTCTAATGCTTGTTTGACTCGAGTCTATTCTCCACGTACAATTATCAGTATACATAACTTTCTATTGCAACTGTGTATTATCACTTCAATTTCTTACGTTATGTTACGATTAACTTCTTCTTCTTCTTATGACTCTAGATTACGACTGACTTCACGTGACTGACTTCTCTTAAGGGAAATGCTTCTCTTGTAAACCTTATGAATATTACAAACATTGTGCCCCATTCTGCGATGTTCGATAATCCATTTTTCTTCTTAATTTCTCGGTGTAGTTTCATTAATTGCATTACCTGTTAAATTTCGCCGGAATTCTTTGTCATTCTTTGCTTTTATTGATACGGCAAATGTGCCTTTTTATGATCGTGGCAATTAACGCATTAGACGGAATTTTGCTCTGTCATAAATTTTGATTAATATGGAAAGGATGGTCTTAAAAATGATCTGATCAAATATATATTAAATTTCGTTAAATATCTCAAAAATTTACGGACAAAAATATACAGGGACAGACAAATAGATAAAAATAGCTAAAATCAATCAATCAATCAGAAAATAAATTTAAGTCTCGATCAATATTACAAGCTGTGTACGGTATAATGAGCATGATTAATTAGTTCATGAGTAAAATGAAGAAGAAGAAAAAAAAATTTCGAAAAATTTTAGGAAATATTGTGAATATATTTTTTCATTAGGTGTCATTAAGATTTTTATTTTAGCTGTTGAATGTTGAATATTTAACATCTTCTCAAAAGTGAGCGAATACGCATTTTTTCTTACACCCTATAAATTTCTGTTGTTGTTTTTTAATTTTACTATTTCCTATTAATTTTTTTTTTTTTTTTGTTTGTTCTACGCAATCATTGATTTCAACAATTAAAACATTTTCCGGTCGTTTTCGAACATAGTTTTCCTTTATGTCTCATAAATCCAGTTCTCATCACTTGCAATTAAGTATTGTGCTTTATAAGAAAAAAAAAAAAAAAAAAAAAAAAAAAAAAAAAAAAAAATTTCCACAAATTTTCTATACCATAATCTTTTCAATTTTTGCTCTTCAATAGGCATAACGGTACAAATCGATATATATGAAATTTCACATTTCAACTTATTAGCGTCAAAAATTGTAAACTTAATAAACACAAAACAAAAAAAAAATTAAAATTAAATTAAGCTTTATACACAATATTATGCTTTGATATAAAAGAGCATAATATCTTTAGGATATTTATTCAATTCATAGATGAAAATTGTCTAAGAAATGAAAGAAAGAAAGAACACACTTAGGTTATTATGCATTTTGCCCAAAGATTTCTTCATTGTGATGTGTATTCTCGCTTATTTGATGTTGTTCTTTGCAATTACGAACGAATAAGTTTCTGGTTTCTTTTTCCTGCATTTTGTTTTTTTTTTTTTTTTTTTTTTTTTTTTTTTTTTTTTTTTTTTGTAATTTTTTCATTAGCTGTCATGTTTATGCATATTTTGATTGCTTGTGACAACAACGGCAACAAAAATTTACAAAAACAACAATAGCAATAGCAACGAGAACAAGAACAAGAACAACAACAACGGCAATTAGATGCATATGCTGCACAGTATTTTTAATCTAATATTTGATCTTTATTGCAGATGAAGGAAAATCCAAAAGATGACTTACAAAACTTAATGGTTTTCAAATTGTCTGGCAATATATGTTGCTACTGTTGTGATTTTTCCTGTTCTCTTAAAAAAAAAAATATGAATTAAGAATATGTGACAAATTCATAACAACGACAGTAACAACGTCGAAAAAGCAGGATATCATTATATTGCAGAGAAGAAGAAATATTGCATAAGCGGTACTTTGTAGATAGACACAGATGTTGTATGCAGGCAGATATGAATATGAAAACAAAACAACAAAAAAAAAAAAACCAAAAAAAAGCTGTCATCAGCACTTGTCATTTGTCATAAATACATAAGTAGATATGCGCACAAAGTGATGTTAAAAATTCTCATTATATAAAGTCTTATATTATATGAGCATCACAAACAGATAGATATATTATGCGAATAAATTTATGTACAGAATTTCCAAATTTAAACGAATGCCAATGAAAAATTTATGCTTATGTAAATTGCGATATGATATCTTATTTCCTTTTTGTGTTGTGTGGAAGTAAATTTTATAGTTATTACCCGGATAATAATTTCATTTATAAATTTTCATCTTTTAAGTAATAATTGAAAAATATTTATGGATGGACGTTATATGAATTAAATTTAATTTCAATTCCAATGAGATTCTGTTTCGACAGCTATTTTTTTTTTTTTTTTTTTTTTTTTTTTTCATGGTAATTCGTTTTGCTGTGTAAAACCAAAATAATAATCAACTGAAATGTAATACATGAATGATTTCGAATTAATTTTTATAAACAACTTTCAGTAAGAGTCTCACATATAAAAGGTGTCTCAATAAAAGAATTCAGAATTTAAATTTTGTGTCATTTTTTTTTTCATTCAAGTGGCAACTCTGAAGCTTGATTGGTTTTAATTTTACTTTTGATAGCTTTTACTGTACCGTTTATTAAATATGTGGAGCGCTACACAAAGCTGGAACGTTTTGTAACCGTGAAAACCTATTACCCCAAGTGAATGCCGATTTTTGGAAAAAAAAAAAATCATCTTCACCAATGAACCGCATTTAAAACTGATTGGCCTTGCAAAATGTAATTGTAGAATTTCGGAGAGTTCCGGTGGAAAAAGTAAATCAATTCATTTTCCTAGAGGTCTATTGATGTCGATTTTACAACTTTAAAGAAGTTCGGCAGAAATCGAAACAAATCTGTGGAAACTCTTCGACTACACTATACTATAGATGTATCAAAACAATTCCGCTAAGCTCGTTCAATCTTTGCCGATTCATTGAAGATATATTTCGATTATATATAGTGTTGTGATGTAACCTGAAAAACATTTATAATATTGACGATTTATGAATCTTTTATCTCGATTCTGCGTTTTAATCGCATTCATTTTGAAGAGTAAAGTTAAACATCACCTGAGTTTGGAATAACTCAAAATGCACGAATTCGGGCTTAGCGGTCGTTGTGGTCAATGTCATACATCGTGGTTCGCGATTCTTTCTACACATTACCGTTATAGATTTCCTTCAAAGCGTTACTAAACTCTTCAAAAATGGCTTTGCGTTTTAATAGAACTTCCCCCAATAAAAATTCGGTTGAATACATTTTCCATATTTTCATTTTCATTTTTATTTTTCATTCGTTTGGTATCCAAATGTCGGACTACTTTTTCTATCTAACTTTAAGCAAGCGGTTCAGAACTGTTTTCCTAACCAATATTTAGTTCTTCAGGTATGTCATAAAGTGAAATTTGTTGATCATCCTTCATTTTTTTTGATTCGTTGGAATATTTTTGTTAAAAATTTGAAGAAATACAGAAAGTTAAGTTTAATAAGGAATTCTACATTAACTATATCTCTAATATCTATTGAAATGAAATATAGCTCAAATGCTTATAAGTATTATATTAATCAATAATATATTGGCTTATAGTAATAAAGTTCATAATGCTTATTAAAGTTTATTTAAAAAAAAAAATGTAGAAAGATATTTACTTAATATGCTGCATAGCTGACTTCCTCTTAAGATTTCCTTTCATTGCTTCTTTGCAATTTTTTTAAAATTTGAATTTTAATTATTTTATTCTCCTCAACCATTCAGTTAAATTTCTAATGGTTTTTCTTTCACTTATATAAATAAATAATATCATCATAAATTAATTTATGGTGTAAGCAAAATATGAAAAAAAAAAGAAAAGAAAAAAGAAAAGAAAATGTTTTTCTAAACGTTGAAAAGCCAAGTGGTTGTTGTTAACACATTGTTTGGAATCGCGTAAAGTGTACCAGAAAATTATTTGTTTACTTTAAAAGTAATTCAATTTTCACACGTTTTTGTTGTTAAGTCATTAAAAAGTAAACAATTAATTATTCACATATCTAGGTTGCAGGCGTTACAAATGGATGTACAAAGATTGTATACAAATATTGTTACGTACATAGGCTGCATACGCGACCGAGTCTGAGCTAATCCTCTAAGAATTAAAGTAAGTATGTGTGGTTTGTAGGTAAGCTTCGATTTATGAATTATAAGCAAACGTTAAAAGATATTTGTTTAACTAAAATCCTTAAGTAAACTCCATACATTTGATAAAAGAAGAAGTTTTTAGTGTATGAGATAAGATATCTACAAAAAGATCTCAATAAGTAAAGAAAATATAAAAAATTTCCACTTTAAATAAATGCTAAATGTCTAGAAACTTCCTTAAAATGTTATTAAAAGCGTTTCCTTTGCGTTTTAACAGTCTTCTTATTACTTAACAGTCTTCTTACTATTTAACAGCTTTCTACTTAACAGGTTTCTAATTAATAGTCTTCTTACTACTTAACAGTTTTCTACTTAACAGTTTTCTGCTTAACAGTTTTCTACATAATAGTCTTCTTAACAGTCATGTATATGGTACTCTCTTCATTTCTTAATGTTCCTATTGCTAACAGTATATTCCAATCGCTTCTTTTTTTGAAATCAATTCTTTACCTTTGTTTCTTATGCTATCAATACTGTGATATATTTCTCTCTCTCTCTCTCTCTCTCTCTCTCTATCTCTTCGTTTTTTCTCAAACTATCCGTGATCTTTTATTGTGATTTTTTTTCCTTCTTCTATATGTCTTTGTTAATTTCTTCTTATCTATGAAAATTATTGATTAAAACAAAAAAAATTCATATACGTTTCCATTAATTAATTATAATAAAAATCCTCCTTTATGTAAAAGAAACCGAAATGTTCCACCTAGTTGACTGTAACACCACTACGCTTCGATCAACTCGAACGACTAAAATGTGTAAAAATATCTCACCCTACTAGCAAACAAACTAAACAAATAAATTATGAGGACAAACTTCTCAAGAAATGTATAAAAGTCATGTTACCGTTTACTACGACTGCACGCACAGCGCACAAATATGCTGTCAAAATAACGCCCTCATCTCATTTCGCATACGCATGAGTCCACGCAGTCACATATGTCCAAAAAAATAAGGAAAATAAAGAAACAAAAAAAAACAAAAAAAGAAAAAAAAACAAGAAGGAAACAAAACATGTGTGACATGTGTCTAATCCGACACAGATCTCCTTGCGTTTTTTCCCAGCTCAAGTGAAAAAAATGTAAAGAGTTTTCAAGAAAAAAAAAAAAAAAAAACTTTTTTTTCAAGTTTTTTGATTGTACGATGGTTAAGCTACTTACAGGCAGGCACAGGCGCATTCGAATTGCAGCATTTCATATACAAATATTCTTCCAGAACTGCTTCTCTAAAAGATCAAAAACCCACTCATTAATTAGGTGTGTAATTCCTATGCCTGCCTCTATCGACTACACATATAAATACGTACATAGAGTAGTAGTTCATCATTGAGATATTTTTAGTCTTTAGAAGAAGAGATTTTATGGCGACATTTTCTGTTTCTTGTTGAAATTTTACATAATTAAATATGATTTAATACGTATTAAATTTACAATTTTTCCATTATACCTTCAAAACAAGAAAAAAAAAAAATAAAAAACTCTTTTAAGAAAGATAGATCAGCTACATGATTGCAAAACATAAATTAAAATGATTAGAGAAAATGTTTTTGAAGGCAAATAGCACAATCTGACTATGGGAACTTGAGACGAAGCAAAAGAGAGGATAGTTTGTGATAATCACGATTAAGAATATATGCGGTACAATAATATTTTTAACTAAACTAAATTAAACCAAAAAAAAAAAAAAAAGAAAAATTATTTATTGGGTTGGCAACTAAGTAATTGTAGATTTTTTTAATAAAATAAAAATTTTTTTTTTTTTACTTGGAATGATATTTAATCTGTAATGTATTTCACATTTTGTTCGATGACCTTTTGTCATCTCTCTGACAACTTGAAAATTCCATGCTCGTAGAAAGTCCTGATCCTTTTCGGCCAAAAACTAAGTTAAATAAGATTTTACAGCCGTTCTCATCGTTGAAAGTTTTACCACAAAGGGACTTGGCCAGGGATCGAAATAAATGGTAATCCGATGGCGCAAGATCAGGACTATATGGTGAGTGTACTATCAATTCCCAACCAAGATCCATTAATTTTCGTCGAGTGACCAAAGAAGTGTGCGATCTAGCATTGTCCTGGTGGAAAATGACACTTTTAAGATTGACCAATTGTGGTCGCTTTCCCTTGACCGCTGCATTCAATTTGTCGAATTGCCGACAGTAGACCTCCGAATAATTAATAGCAACTCAAAATACACCGGACTTTTTCAATCCTACCAAATTGACAACAAAATCTTCTTTTGTTGGATATGTGCCTTTGAAGTAGTTTGCGGTGACACATTAGAATTGCACTACGATCGTTTGCGATTGACATCGTTGTACACAATCCAATTTTCGTTTCCAGTGATGATTCGTTTTAAAAACGGATCGATCGAATTCATTGCGTTTAATCAATAATTCGCAAAGCGATAATACACTTTGTTAGACGAACTTCTTTCAAATCGTTTAAAATTATCAAGTCACGATTAAGTTATTATTTTTGATGTCGAAATTTTCAAGTGAAAATTAAAAAGTGATGCTTGATTAAGATCATCAAATTTGGATTTTTTCTTTTGTTTTGAAAATAACAAAAATTGTCTCACGAACTCGTAAATAATTTATTGAAAGGATAAGAATTATTGACAAAAGTCATTTGAGCGTAAATACCTTTTTATTATAAAAATAAAATATAATTTTTTCTAGAAACGATATCGATATGTCGTTCTCTTTATTTATTGACCGTTGTATTATGTTATGCGTTTAATTAAGTTAATCTTCATGTGAAATTCTGATAAGAGAACAAAGAATTTTCATTGATAAAAATTTTAGAAATAATTCTTATATTTCTAGTGGATGAATGACAGTCGTGTTTCACACACATTTGTCATATTTTTGTCATATTTTTTTTTTCTCAACTCTATGCGATAACCTCAAATGATAATCTTTTTTTTTTTTTACAAAGCCTAATAAACATATGTATTTATATATATATATATATATTTTATTTGTAAATAAAACAAGTGAAAATGTTATAGTTCGGTAAGACCGATTATTCAACACTACGTTCCCTAGTACAAGTCTTCATTTATTTTCGTTATAAAATATCAAAAATTATATTTCGTTTCCGTGTAAAGAATGTCTCTCACTAAAAATACACTATTTAAATTTTATGTCGTTTTTTTATGCATACGGCAACTCTGAAATTTTACCTCTGTCACCTATGATTATTCCGATTATTAAAACTCAAATTAAGTTTATATAGATTTATATACAACACTTACAGCGGCTTAGGATAAAATATTTTCTATCGTTGTACCGATTGATTTAAAATCATTTTCTGAATTTGAAATCTATCTATTTGAGAGATATTTGATGAAATTTGGTAAACTGATTAAGGGATAAGCACTATTGAAAATGGATTGAATCAAACTATTTTTTTTCTACAAAAAAATAAGATTTCTTATGGCACTAACTCTTACTAACTTCTAATATTTTTTGATGAATATTCGTGTAAATTAGTGATTTTGCATATTAGCATATCGCGATAAATTTGGATTACATAGATATATTTTTCGGATACTTTCCCATGTAAGGCTTTTTACGAAAAATTTGAATAAAACGATTAATTCTTCACAACGGTAGCAAAATATAATTTTGATATTTTGTGACTAAAATAGGTTTAAAGTTTTATTAGCCGAAATATTTATAGGTTATTGAATGTTTTCGATGTTTGCTTTAATCTTGTAGCCTTTGCGAACTTGTTCGCGGTTCGCTTCCTTTTTTAAAACCAAAATATATGTATATATATATATATATATATATATAGATCGGAAAACATGTATTTACTATATCTAAATCCTTTATCGTAAGCTTCCCAATTTAAAAAATTTAAATTAAAGAGTCGGACCGAGAAAGCCATGACAAAATATTTAAACCGATCGAAAATATTTTATACGTTGAAGGTCGTTTAATGGATTATTTTCTTCTACGGTTTTAATGAAAGAAATTTGAAACTTAATTATAATAATATTTTATAATGAAAATTAATTCATAATACTAATTTGATATAAAAATTAATTCCACTTAAATTGAAGAACGTAGGATTATCTTTTGAAATTTACTCCTTTTGATAAACTGAAAATGTTACAATTGGTTAAATGGTTTTCTCGCTACTTATAGGACTAAACAATAACAATCTCCATAGGATTCTATAAATATAAAAAAAATCTGTCACGCCCATCTATTCAAATTTATTTATTTTTCTTAAATCTTTTTCTTCGAAACAAGTGAAGGAAAAAGAAAATTGATTTCAGTTAAATAATAAGAATAATAAATGATTGGGAGAGAGTTATCAATCAAGTGAGATACATTTTCATTATATGGGAAGGTAAATTGATAAATATGAACTCAGGATGATAATAATAACATATGAAATCATTAAGTGAAATAATGAGGGACTATAAAGCTAAATCCTAATATCGTAGCGTATTCGAGTACGAGTATAAGAAAATCGAAACAATTTTATAACTATAGAGAAGCGATCGACACCGAATAATCATTAGAGATCGAAATAAAAAAACCAATAATTATTTTCAAAAATAAATCCATATGCTTGCTTTTAAACATTTATATATATATATATATATTCATAGTTGAATGAACGTTTATGCAATCAAATTGTTGATATTAGGTTGAAGTGTCTTTGAATTAAATGAAAAAATTTCAATGAAAAATTTTGCTTAACATCAATAATAGAATTTTTTTTTTTTTTTTTTTCGTCTTTATAAATTTTCACTTACCATAAGGTGGATGAATGTGTTCTTTAGTGTTTGTAGACATCATGGAATCTGTTGGCTCTTGATCTATATCATCGACTGATTCAGATTCATCTTCCATTGAATGATAATTATTATCGTTTACATCAATTTCTTCTTCATCATCAGCGTACATGGCTTCAGCGCTGTATAATTTTGTTAAAGACATTGATAATTTCTTGTTGTAATTATTATTGTTGTTTTGATGTTGATATTGTTGCTTCTGGTGTTGATGCTTAGAACGTCTTTGTGGTGATTCATTTGTTTCATGCTGCCGTAGATTACGGTAGTGTTGACGATAATGATGTTGATGGTAATTTGTGTTAGTATTACGTCTTAGCTGTTGTTGTTGCTGTTGCTGTTGCTGTTGCTGTTGCCGTTGCTGTTGTTGTTGCTGTTGCTGTTGCTGTTGCTTTTGCTGTGGCAATGTCGCCTGCTGTTGTTCTTGCTGTTGTTGCTCTTCATCATTATAATTGTATTCATTGTCAATGTGACGAACGGAAGTCACCAAAGGCATTAACCATATAAAAGCGATTAATAGCATCGCTAACCGATGATAACTTAAATGGCAGCAAACATTTAAATTTCTCATGTTTGTTTAATTTTATTAAAATTCATGCCTTGTTTTGTAAAATTTCTCATAAATTGTTTGCGATTTCCTTCCTTTTGTGAATTCTTTTTTCTTCTTTTGCTTTTTTTGCTTTTTTTTTCTTTTCTTTTTTCTTCTTCTTCTTCTTTTTCTTCTTATATTTTTATTTTTATTTTATGCAAAAATTCTTTCTCTCCTTGAGTTTCATAGGATTTATCTGGAATTACAACTATTTTCGTTAAACGATGTGTCGCTCTTATCACTTGTTGAGCTTTTGTTTTTTATTTTTTTTATTCTGTTTACTACTATCCCGCATCCTCGTCGCACTTGTTATTCGCAACAAAGCGGTGCACATACATAAAAAAGAAAATGTCGTTTAATTAATCTTTATTGCTTTTAATTGCTCCATTCACATATATATGTTTACATATATTATGTATATATATATATATATATATATACAACATATATATATATGTTATTCTCTCTTTAATTTTTTATGACGCAATGTTTTTTTGTTGAAATATTTTTTTGAATTTCTTTCAATCCGTTGGTTGGTTATGGTTTTTTTTTTTTCTTTTTCAATAATCTTAGTGTGTGTTGTTGTTGCAACTTAAAATTTTCAGATTTTCTTCGTTTTGTATTTTTCTTTGTAAATTGAAAAAAAACAAAAAATAAAAAATAAAAAAAAAAAAAATAAAACTTGTTGCAGACAAAAATATTCTTCAGAAATTTTATAAAAAGAAATTTTTCAAAAAAAAAAAAATTTCTTATAACTCTTATAATGATGCTTTCCGCGTATTTGATCAAAGGAATATCAAAAATTTTTTCAAATGGTTCCTTAATGCTTATGTGTTCATAATAAATTATTGGTAAGATGGATATGAATGGATGGATGGATGGATGCATGAATAAGGAAAATATATTTGTCTTGAGCAGAAATATATTCCATAACAAGTGTTTAGAGCAATTTTTACCTCCATTAGAAGACCGAAATGGTAGACAAAGAGGCAGATAGAAAAAATTTCAAAATTAAATTATATTATAAAGTTCTTCCAGACCTTACAATTGGAATAACGGAATACTGGAAAATATTGAAATGAGAATCGATTTTCTCTTCAACAATTCTCTAACATAATATACTTATAACAATCAATAAATCAATCAATAAAAGATTATTATTATTATTCTTAATAAAATGTAAAATACTTTCCTACGAGACTACAAACAATGGTTTGGAGTACTAACGTTACTAATAATAAAAATTATTACGAAATGCTTCAATGCTTTGAAAAACTTGGAAACTGAAATAAAACAACTCGGGAATATATTCTTCTTATAATATTAAGCAAATTCATAAACTAGATAAAGCTCTGGAAAAATTATTGATTTCTTCTTTTGGTAGATTTCACACACAATTGGATTGAAATTGTTTTTTTTTTCCTGTAAGAATGACTTTAATATAATATTTAATGGACTATTCATTAAAAATGAGGAATTTTCATTTATATATAAGTATTATTTATTAGGACTTAATAAAATTGTGTCGGCTAAAGTTAAAGAGAGCCTGTACAAGATGGTTCCACAATGTCAATAAAAGCCCTTAAAAAAATATCCTCTTAAAAACAAAGATTAAATGAGCTTAGAAATATTGAGTACAATGTCGCCAAGAAAAAAAGCAAATATAAAATTAAGAAAGAAAATAATTTAGTAGTAATTAGAGATTTGATTGAAAGACATCTCACTTTATAACACTCGTGTGACGGATCGATCAAGTGAACATTTTTATTATACATCGTACAAAGTACCCGAAATGAGTTGTAAAAGAGTGATAAATTGATACGGCACTAAGGTACGTATATTGCATCATAATGCCCCGTTAAACTACATGGAACACTTAAGGAAATCACCTGAAGAATGAAAGGCGAGGAAATTTAGACTTTAATTAGCTTTGATATGCACAGTACGACTAACATTTCTCGTCGATTTTTCAATTATGGTCAGATCAATAAGCTATACCCTGCTAACATAGATCGATAACACAAATTGAGGATCACAACCTAGGACCCACGCGAAATATTAAAAGTAAAAAATTTCATCAATATGATGTCTATAGCTAGGTGATCAGACAGCAGAAACATATTCAAGAGTTGGTCTAATAAATGCTATATTAGGCAATGATATCAACCAAATCACTTATTTTCCATATTTTTCCATATTTTATGACTCCGGATATCAATATTTATTCCTAGAATAATTATAGTATTCACTATCAATTCTTACAAATGATATAAGAAAGCGACTCTTTACAGTTCTTTCTAAACAATTTGTTATCGAATTTTTCGACAGTTAAAGCATTTAATGTTCTGAGTTCGGACCTTTATCTTTATTATAAGTTCGATTAATATGAACTTTCAGAAAATTGAGAAATTGTTTTCTAACTTTCTGATAAAACTCGCCTTTTTAAAAAATATAAAACAAAATGTAATAAAAAGCTATAAGCCAATTGATCGTCTCTAAACTTCAATTTCATCAAGATTGCGCCTAATCCGTTAAAAAAAAAACTCTCCTGAATTATATTATTCATCTAATCAAAATAATCGAGTAAGAACATTATATTCGACATTTATCTAAAAAAAAAAAACGGATGGTGGGGGTGGGGGTGAGGGAGGAGAAATAAATTTTTATTCGTAGGCGTGGCAGTGAAAGAACTTCCAATGTTCCTGCCATATTTGAAGCCGATATGTTCATTTTTCCGGCCAGACGAACGTTTACCATAGACATTACGCAGGCAGACGGATAGACGGACAGACGGACATGCTTAAATCGATTCTAAATTTAATGCTTATCAAGTATATATGTATACTTTGTGAAATCTTCATAGTTTCCTTTTGGTAGTTACAAACCAAATGACAAAATGATATATTAATTTCACCTTCAGTGATGGATATAGAAAAAATAACTCCTTTTTCTATTTGATTCTCAAATCTTAGGTACACATTTTGATATAACACGATACTCAATAAATTCGTGTGAGACCACTAATAAACTACACAACTTTTTGAAAGACTTCATTGACTTTATTGATTAACATAATCTTCTCTAAGAGTATAACACATTCATTCATTCCGACGCTTCTCTAACATTTATATGTTTTTACCCCGTATGGAATAATTTGTTCAATCCTATTACAATTAGTACTATTATTGTTTAAATTTAAATGAATTTTGTTTGCTGATAAAGGATTACTTTTTAATAGGAAAAAATTGCAATTAAACCAAGAATCGGTTTTGAAAAATGTGTTAAGTGATAACTCGTCCGTGTTGAAAACAACAACTTGTGTTGGTGATGGTGGTGATGGTTTATCGAATTTAAATGAGATTCTAAGGATCCTTCAACTCGACTGATGTTCCAGAAAACGTAAAAAAAAAAAAAAAAAAAAAAAAAATGCAATGTATTGTCAGGTCATAATGTGGGTAACAGTTTAGTTTAATAGGTTTAATATAGCGACGCAACTATGCGCTGAACTATTAAGAAGAACTTCTAGCAGCAAGTCAATAGTACACGTGGGTTCAAATCTCATTGTGGTAGAGTTTTTTTAATAATGATATAATAATAATAATAATATGATAATAATGGTTTTTAATAAATGAAAAAAGACCAACGTGCCGATAGCCTAAGCTGCTACTACTAGTGCTGTCAATTCTTCTCGTCTAAGAATTAATTTCATTAGTCTAGAGTATAATAATAATAATAATAATAATAATATTATTTTTAGGTTTAATATAATTAATTTTTATATTTTATATTTAAGTTAGCATACTCATCTTCATATAGTTTTATTTCGTGTTTGTTTATTTCGCGTTTGTTTCCACAAAGTTATTATAAGTCTATGTTTGTCTGTTTCTTATAACTGACCATAGTTAACATCTACTTCTTCAACTATTATATAATACAGACCTTGAAATGTGTCAACGTTGGCTTATTTTCAAATTTTCCTATTTTGAATTTTTGCAACAATTTTTACTATTTTCGTTGTCGTTTAATTTATTATAGTACAATAATTCTGATTTGGATTATAATAATTTTAATTGAAATATCCTTTCATAATTTTCAATAAATAGCGAGATTTACAAAATAAATGATGCTACGATCCGACGTAAATATCGGATCTAATTTATTAATATCATCTGTCCTGATAAGTCTTATTATTGTAGTCTCAGTAATTTCAAAGACTTATTGGCTTTTTGTGTCTTTTTGTCTTTGAAATCACTGATTACAACAATAAGATTTATCAGGATAAATGATATCAATATATTAGATCCCGATATATTGTCGAATCGTATCAACTTTATTTATATAATGGTTTGAAGTAGAGATGTTTAACTATCTAGTGTCCCTACGGGATACAATTATAAATAAATTATAAAATTTCTTCAGCAACCAGAGACATCTGAAGGATTGTTGTGCTTATCCTTAATTATAAATAACGTGTATGTCGCGCGTTTAACGAAAGTTTTTTTTAAAATTAAGACAAGATAACACTGGTTAGAGTAAGCGGGCGGGCGGCGGGCGGCGGGCGGCGGTAAAAGTGTAAATATAAATAACAGTTTTACACTTTTATCAAGTTTTTCAGGTCAACAAGGATTAGCTGATTATAATGGTTTTTCGTATATAAAAAAAAAAGGATAAACAAAAAAAAAAAAAAGACTCATATTTATCTTATGTTCGATTTTGGAATAATTCACAAAACAAATTAAATTAAATTTTAAATTTTAAATTTTATGATTTGGTCGAGAAACCCTCACCTGCTTTTTGCTAATTATTTCAAAATTTAAATTTTGCAGGAGGGGACAATGCAAACTTATGATAGAAATGTGATTTTAGTAACTCGTTTGGGACTCGACAAACAGAAATTTATGTGAGTTATGGGTTTTTGGAATCAGTACGTACAGTGATTCCAAACGTTTATTTTACTTTATAATGCATTGAAAGCAAAAAGATTCGTTCGCAACAATGTTTTCCGAATGAAATAATTTAAAAAACTAAAAAACTAAAAAACTGTTAAGTGACCTTCAAAGTAAATGAAGGTAAAAAATTCATCATTCATCGTCATAATCATACACAAAAAACATTTAAGTGTAAGTAAAGGCGTCTATCTGTCTCTATTATTAGGTTGAAAAATGTTTTAATGTCTTTGTATCAAGTCCTTATTAAAAGGAAGCATTACACTCTTGTATAAAATATTTATGTTTTTGCAAACATTTACGCATGATAATGTGCATAATAGTTATTGGGAAAAGTTTTTTTATATAAACACCGTTTATTGGTGTATCACTGCTTAGTTATTTTCTAAATTAAAACTATAAATAAAATAATAAACTAAAGTCTCTCTCTTAAAGTGAGCTCATGGTTTTGAAAGACACTTTTGCAATTTATATAAACGGACATGACTTTGATATTTTCATTGAGATTTATTATTAAACATATAGAATATGAGATCGTCAAAGTGTATGTATATATGAAATTAATTCAATCCTTAAGAGATTGAGAAACTAAAGCCCGATATATACTATGCGGTTGATGTAAATAATTAGGTGTTTAGATATAACAGTATACTTATACTTATCATAGCTTTTAGCTTACGTTCTACTCTTAAGGTTAAGATATATAATTAGAATCCTCATCAAGTAAAATTTATATTAAGCAAGACGTTGTAAATAGATAAATATATCTCTTTAGATAGTTTCGAATGTTTGTTCGAAATTTGTTTTGTTTTCCTTTTTTATAATTCGGATAAATTTACTAAATCCTTGGAAATTTTTCTTTTGATTTCATGACAAATATTTTTTGTTTTTATGTTTTTATCTTTTCATGCATAATACTTCTTCGGTGTTGGAGATTTTTTTTTTTTTTTCTCTTTTATATCATTTTAGTGTAGTTGTCGCTTCGATATTGCGGTTAAACGTCACAAAGTGTTTTCGTGTATGAGTTGGTTTTTGTGTTTTTTCTCTTCGTTTTTTTTTTTTTTTTTTTTTTTTTTGATTCCCGCCACATTAATTGAAACCAATTGACCTGCACTTTACTAAGGTTCAAACATTAAAGGCTGTTTGTGTTTCTTGTTTTTCATCTCGTTCTCTTTTTTTGTGAATAATGTTATTAGTGTCTTTTTGACAACACAAACATATACCTACATATATCAACACACACACACACACTAGCACAGATACATTAATTTGTTAGCTGAAGTGCAAAACAAACACAACGACAACAGGACGATAGCTTTGAATACGAGGACAAATTTAGCCTGAGTATAAAATATATATAAAAAAAAAAAAAATAAAAATAAAAATAGAGTAAGAAAACGAGGAAGCAGAAGAACATGAGGAAAACAAGTGGGTGAAGATTTGCATTTGAAGGAGACTACTTTCTGTGTGAAACGAAGAAAATAAAAACCCAAGTAGTAAAACAACAAATGTGATGCTGATGATGATGTGAATATCTAAAGAGAACATCAAAGGGAATATTTTAGCATGGATACATATACACTAACACACACACACACACACAAACATACACAAATTTATATATAAACGCACAAACACACACACACACGCATACACAAGCATAGAAACCGAAACATCCATACATACACACACACACACACACGCGTATACACACAGAAAGACATACTCGTTTGTGCATATTCACAGATTTGTTTTGTGAGAATTCTTTGATGTTGTAGTTTAATTGCACTTTTAAAAGCATATTTTCCGCGCGCGCCTTCAAAACATTTTATTCTCGGGGATCTGTTTAAAATACGACGGGAAGCGTGTTAACAAGTTAGCAAGCAACCAAGCAAATAAGCAGGGAAGGGAATAAGTTAACCAGGTGCTTTACTATTATGCTATGGTTAACTGCTATGATTGAATACCAAGCACTAGCAGAGTCATTTAACTGTAGTAACTGTCTGTCAGTCCTTACGTCTGTCAGTTTATTTATGAAATCTGAGAGAGAGAGAGGGAGGGAGAGAGGAGGAGAAAGAGACGGAGAGATAGGTAGATAGATAGATAGATAGAGAGAGAGAGAGAGAGAGAGAGAGAGAGAGAGAGAGAGAGAGAGAGAGAGAG
>KK351031.1:1989410-2026910 GCA_000671755.1 Glossina brevipalpis
AGAGAGAGAGAGAGAGAGAGAGAGAGAGAGAGAGAGAGAGAGAGAGAGAGAGAAAGAAAACAAAGTCTATTTTTTTGGGTAGTTAACATTGGCGCTCCAGCTTTCATTACTATTAGTTAGTTGTTGCCTCTGTACATAGAGCAAGATATGATGGAAGATCCTAAAAAAAGACACTTTGTCACACATCGTCCTCTATTTGAATATACATATATATATATATGTATATATATAAATTCATATATATTATATATATATATATATATATATATATATACATATATATACATGTATGTACCAATATAAACATACATGCATGGTTCTATTGTAGAAAATACGTATGCTTTTGTGTAGGGCTTTTCCTCTCAAAGGATAACAAGAGCAAGCGAAGACAAAAAAATCAACATCAAACGTAAGCGCCCTCATACCAATACAAAACACATTACAGCAACAACAATAATAAAAGTCTGACTCTGTAAAACGATAACTTTTGTACAGAGAGCCTAACACAAACAATCTAGACAAACACAACCTATACATACACCTGTCCCGCATACGAACATATATCCATACATGTGTACGTATGTGTATGAATAAGGTGAGGGGAGAATCCTTTTTGTGTTTGCATTTAATTTTTAGTTTTTTTTGCATTTTTTTTTTTCGTTTATTATTTTCTTTTTTCTTTTTTGTTTTTTTTTTTTTTTTTTTGTTTTTGTACTCTAGAACTCTTTCCTCTTCCCGAGTGCGTTTGTGTTGAATGAAGCTGCAGCGCCCATGTTTTGTTTTCTATGCTTTTCCTACCGACACGAGTATTTAACTTTTGCCGTCTGTTTTGTTTGTTGGTTGTATGAAATATGTGTATGAAAAGAAATACCGTAAGGATAGCATTTCCGGTGCATAAAATGTACATAATGCCGCGATTTCTGCCGTCCCTCTCTTCCTCTCTCTTTCTCTCTCTTATAATCTGTTTCCCACTCTCTTCCCGTGTTTTCTTTAACGTTTCAAAACGAAATGGAGCGTATTAATTATAAATGTACATAAATGATGTAAAGGCAAGAAAATTTCTTGTAACAAAAAGCAAAAAAAAAAAAAACCAAACAAAAAAAAACAGTCAAAAAAAACCTAAAACCACAATCAAAACTTTCAACGCATATGCTTTAGATAAACCAGTTTCAGATGAAATTTGCAAACCACATTACTTTGTTAATTTTTAATTTTAGAGTTAAAATGAAAACCATTAATTCCTTTTTTTTTTTTTTTAATAATTTCCTTTATCAATATTTTTAATTTATTTGTTTTGATTTTTTACATTTATATGCCTTTTAATAACCGTTTTCGTTATAAACGCGCCCGCTATCAGCGTAACACTGAATATTCGAATCGGAATTAAATTCTTATTGTGTTGCGCTCTGATAACATTTCGTTTCTCAATTAGTTCCCATAACAACAAGTGTGCAGTTCGATGTTGGTTGCCCAACAAACAGCATACAAAGAAATCAAACTCAAACAAGTTAGAAGTGCTTTGCTCCATCCGATCCGAAATCCAAGAAAATCTGTGAAAATCACAAACTTATGTATGTTAATGAAAAATGATGAAAATTATGTAAATACAATACGTTACATATACATGTATATCGATAGAAGGTGAGAAACTAATATATTCAATTTATATCGAAACTCTGTTAATATGAAATCGATTGCAGTCTTTTTATGGCTTTTTCTCGTTTGTTTCGTTGATGCCTTAATTAATCTAAAGCTTGCATTTAACGAAAGAATTGTACGCTCTCTTTTAAAGGGGGTCTCTAAATTTAGACAAGATTTGAATTAATTAGAAAACCGAGTTTTTTTTTTCTGAATTTTAATTTACATTTTTTTATAAGAAAACATCGAAATCATAATGAGAACCACAACAGATGAATGAGAAGAGTAATGCAATTAAATTCGGGACCATACACAAGATATTATGTTTTATTTCTAAACATTATTTAAAAGCTGATAAATCTTATTTAAATCTTTGTAATCGATATTGAAATGAAAATCTCGATTAACTTTTAATTTAAATTTATTTTAATTTTATTTATTTATTAATTTATGTGTTACAATATACAATAATTTGATACACACGTATACATTTATACAGAATTACATGTACAACTTCTTTTACTATTTTATTTTTCTTTTGTTTTTTTTTTTTCCATTTAATATAATTATGTATTAATTTAATTATTTTCACATTTAGGTATTTTTTGTTTGTTTTTTTAAAAAAACTTTGAAGAAATTTAGGAAATATTTTTAAATTTTAATTTAAGCTTTTTCGAAACCTTTCTTAATTTCTGATTCTTAGTTAGAACCTCATTTTAATTTACTTCCCAGCATATGAGATAAAAACTGTTTGTTTTAATATATTTATAAATAATTTTATTTAGTTCAGTATAATTTATAGTCCAAGTTTCATTCAGATTAATTGTATGAAATGCAAAATTAATTTTTGTTTCATAACTTAAATTTATTTTATAATTTTAGTATAAATATTTTTATTCAAACATTTCTTTATTAAATACATTTTATATAAAACGTATATTTTTCATATAATATTTATTAATTATTTAATTATTTCCCTTCATCTGTCTTTTTTTTTTTTTTTTTTTTGCGTTAACGATTAACGTTGTTGTCATAGAATCGACGATGCTAAGGCAGGACGAATTAAGTGAGTGGTGATGAAAAAAAAGGAATATCGTGTTCTATAGACTAAACTAAATGAGAAAAGTTTTCTTGTGCCCAACATTGTAGGATGAAATATGCTAGATTTGTGCCTTGCGCTAAGAACGCTCAGAAATAATCATTACAAATTCTATAAAATAAATAGATTTTTTATTAATGTAAATTTCTAAGATATTTTAATCTTGTCCGTCTGCAATGTCTATGATTTTCCGTCATTGTCTGTGGAACTGCCGACCTTACGATTGCAAAAATTGAGACATAGATTAGTAGAGATGCAGAACATTCTTTGAAGATAAGTTTTTATAAAAGTCAAAAAGATTTTTTGAAAATTCAAAAAATTGAAGAATCTTATCAGCATAATGATTCTGGCGATGAATCTGTTTTAAATCATATGCATGAAAAAATTGAAACATTAATCCATAGTTTATACGAAGAAATATTTAGCAATTCATCAGAAATAAGTAGAAAATCCTCAGAAGGATTAAAAAGGTCGATGTCTAATAAAAATTCTGTGCAAAGATTTGGAAATCCTACTTATATGAATATCGAAGAAAAACCACAGTCTTTACGAGACCTATAACAGAGAGACCTTAAGAGGAGAACTGGGAGGATGCGACAAAAGATGATACAGATTTATATTAGGGGACCCTTAAGGGTACATAGGAAGCCATTGATTTATGCTTAGGCAAGAAACCAATTCACAGCACGTGGACTTTCAAGATTAGAACGAATGTTTTCTCCGATTGTCTGATACCCTTCGATACGTTTAGTACTTTGATTGGTCATCCGATACGACTTAGGTCGAATTAAAAACCAAAATTTGAATAAATATTCTGAAAGGGATCCTCACTGATCGAGTTAAAGTTTATAATTTGAAAACAAATATATATATATATACATAGTGTATAGTATAGTGGGGAAGTAGGGGGAGTAAGGGGATTCCCTCTCCTAAAGTTTTTCTTTTGTTTATTTTAAATAGGATTTTTTCGTATTATTTATTAATTTCATTTAATGTATATTTTATTTATTATTTCTTTACTAAATTTTAGTAAGTTTTTTTTCTTTTTTTTTTTTCTTTAATTTATTTATTTTTTTTAACTTTAAAACACTTACATACAATATATAGATTTGAAAAAAATTTGTTAAGCGTCAATTTGCGTTTGTTTTGATTCTGTATTCATTACGCGAAAGAAGCTTTATATAAAAAAAAAAACAATAAAAAAAAAAAGGAAAAATATTTCCATTTAAAGAGAAAATTTGTTTGAAAAAATATTAAATTATTTCTTTGTTAACTATATTGCAGGAGGATTTTGTTCTCGATAAATCAATTTAATAAGGAACACATTACTCAGTTTTATTTCATTAGTTTACTTGCAATCGTATTAAGAATTAAATGAATGATTTCACTTTTCCTTGATAGATGAACTAATTTACAGTTAAGCGAATAAACCATATTTCAAACATATATTGATCTCTTTTTCTGAAACGGGGTCTCATAGTAAGCCAACTAAAGATATTATATTTGCCTTACGACAGATTTAATTCAGATCTCTCCATTATGATCATTTCGCATTGATAGATCAAAATGAAATGAAAATTCATTTGTCGATAACAATTAACTTTAAAAATGGAGAAAATATTTACACTAAATTTAAATCTTTTTACTGCCGCAAATCGTGTTATTATATTGGTGGTAATATTTTAAAATATTTTGTAGATTTTTCAGTTAATCTTTTCTGGCTTCTTGAGGGCGTTTTCTTTTTTACAAGCTTATTACTTATTCACACTTTTTTATAGTTGATTGAGTTGCGATCACAATACCGCAATTAATTGTTAATTATTTATTTAAAATTTCTTTTATAGTGTAAAACTTTCACGTGTACGCATTAGAGGGGATTTTTACAGTCATTCTCTATTCAATATGAAAAACTATGTATTCATCTTAATAATGTAAAAATTGTAATGATATTTTTAATCATTACTCTCTGTCATCGGTTTACTACTTAATTCGATCTCTGGCCAATTTCCTTTGTGGTAAAACTTTCAACGATGAGGACACTGCGTAAAATCTCACTTAACTCAGTTTTTGGCCGAAAAGGATCAGAGATTTTCTACGAGCATGGAATTTTCAACTTGTCAGAGAGATGGCAAAAGGGGTCATCGAACAAAATGGAAAGCACATTAAACTTCATTCCAAGGAAAAAAAAAAAACCTTTTATTTTATTGAAAAAATCGGCAATTAATTAGTTGCCAACCGAATAAGTTTACGGAAGTAATTTTTGAACTGATTCACAAATGAAAATGTTTTTTTTTTTCTATCGAAAATGTCGTTTTGTCTTGGAAAGACATTAGATATGCAGGTATGCTTTTTGAAATCCTATCGTATCAAAAATGACTACGAGATATTTCCGTACCTTACTTTGTGACGTAACTTTTCTCGAACACTGGTCAAAATTATGCAATTTTTTTTATAACCTTTTAGTTTTATTCAAGAAGTGTTAAAAAAGGTTTTCTTTTCTTTTTCATTATATAATATTTTTGAGTATTATTTGATGGATACATTTTAGAATATTGAATAAGGAAACTATCCTTGATTTTGTTATCACAAACAAAATAATTATTGAAATAAGACTTTTTCAAAACAATTTCAAAAATATGATTTGTGTCACAGATTCTACATTCATTACTTAACTAAAAAAAAAAAAAAAAAAAAAAAAAAAAAAAAAAAAAAAAAAAAAAAAAAAAAAAAAATTTTCTAAAAAAAAAAAACCCTACCTTCAATTCAAATGTAAGGATGGCGATGCGAGCGTACGTATATTATTATATTTGAAGCAAATTTATTGAATTTTCATAATTTTTTTTATATTTCTCCATTAATCGAAATTTGTGGTACAATTTTATCTTAAGATTATTTTGCTTTTAATTTGTATTTATCTTTTTCTTTTTTAAATACAAAGTTGAAATTTTATAATTATATTTAAAAAAAAAAAAAAAAAATAGTTAAAAAAATATCTATATAAATATAAAGATAAATAGAATTAATTCTTATGCTGTAAGCGAAGACGCCTGGAATACTTTTGAATGTTTGCCATGTCTCCATCTTAAATTAATATGGTTGTATTGTATTCTATATTATTTAACTCCTGGGTTTTTTTTTCTTTTTGTGAAAGGTTTGGTTGGTTGTTCCAATTGTCATTATTATTATTATTATTAGTGTTATTCCAGTTAGAAGTTAAAAAACATCGTATAGTAAATGTTGTTGTTTTCACTTTTCGATCTTTTGCTGTTGTGGTACGGCTTTGGTTTGTGTCTTAGCTTACAAAAATGCGATTTTTTTTTTGTTTCATACAAAAAAGTTTCTCTTATAATAATTACAAAAATTAAAAATTCCCTATATTCTCAATTTCCTTACCGTAGAATAAATTTTGTATTAAATTTCTTCTTGTTTTGTTTCTGTTTTTGCTTTTGTTCTTTTTTTTCTTTTTTTTTAATTTCTTCTTTTCTTAGCTGATGGACAGTATACCACAAATAAGCGTTAATAAGTTAAAAATGAATGAGAGATTTTTTTGTCGTTTTGTTTGTAAATATTTTTCTTGTTTAAATGGATTTTTGTTTAATTCAAAAAATGAAATTTACAAAATTTTTAACTATTGGATGGATTTTTTTTTAATTATAAAATTATATATTTCTAGCAGTTAAGAGATGTGCACAGATTTTTCTATATACACAGCTATTGAGCTATCTACAGTTGAAATATCTCTACGTATGTATTAATTAATTAAAATGAAATGAAATTATCTTAAACTATATTAAATTATCTGAGAAATCCTCTTAATTTATTAGTTAATCTAAGATAATCGCGTTTGACTCTTATAAGCAGATTTAAATTTTTTAAATTTTCATTTTGATATCCATCACAGACAAATTGACGAACACTTGATTTATTCTTTCGTTTATAAACGTTCAGAACTAAATTTCAGATATTTTATGAAAAGTTTGATAGTTGTGTTCATTCATTGATCTATAATCTGCTAGTAAACGCAGTTAAAAATGAGATAAAAAGCAAACATTTAGCAGAATGAATTCAAGTTCTAGTGTAGGTAGGATCTTACTTACAAACTTGTCTACGGTAGGAAAGAATTTATAATTTTTAAGCAATGAAATCTCTGTGTGTTTTGTAATTAATAAAAGATATTGACCTAGATGTCAGAAAAAGGTTTCAGATAAGTCTTCTTACAGTAAATGAAATATTTATAATTTTTTTTTGATATATTGTTCCAAGTTTTTTCCAATTTGCATATAATTTTCCTTTTTGGTATTTTTTATACCGTCAAGAGGTATGTATTAAATTTGTCAAATATTTGATAGACAGGTACCTTCTGGAGACCTCAAGATGTTTCAGTATATCTATAGCACTACAGTTATAATAAAATTTATTTAGAATGACCAACACAATCTTATATGCTTTGCCTTTAAGAAGTCAAATCGGTAGGTCGGTAGGTTCGGTCCATATTAATAAAAGTCTGAAATTCAGCATTTTCTTCATAACAATTTTTTTCAATTCGCAGGCGCATTTGAATTTCACTTAGTAAACCCCACAAAGTGAATATCTCCGTAACGAAAATTCTTTTTTTAAAAAGAGTTCTTTGCACTATGGTCTCATTACTGTGATGTGTCATATAACTCACTGTAGCTAGTATAGCACCTAAGAAGAAGTAGTAGCTCAACTGAGAGCGCGTTATAAGGTGAACTATGTCGAACATAGTATCGATTCGTGATTCGAGATTCTACGAAAGAGGCGATACAATTGAGAGATACCACGGATGTCAAAAGCATAAGGATTCCTAGCCCTATATTGGCACATGTCAATTGATCTTCGGGACGTTTCGAATGCACTAAATATTTGTGATGTTAGATAGGCCTCGTCTTGCCTAGAAGGAAGATACTAGTCCATATCCCTAGCCTCCTTTCGACGCTTCAGAAGTAGTTGCGGTGGGGCTCTCCTTGCGGTGGTTTGAGCTTAAAAAGATCACATTCGAAATCATTTATGATGGGACAACTAAGCGATTTCAAATGCAGACGTTCACGTTAAACTCAACAGAGAATTCCATTTAACAGCGAGCATCTTGCTTTCCAGAGAAATTGCGTTATGTTTTACGGACTCATAGTCACTATAAAGTCTAATTAAGTTTTTGAAATCTGAAAAAAGTTTCTGAATTGATTTTATTGAATCAATATTACCTCTACAAAAGTATTACAACACGACAGAACCATATTCAAGTACTAGACTGATCAAACTCGTGCAAAATCTTCTTATGCCGTAGGGATCGTCGCTCGAGCTCTCTAGACTATCTTTTAATGAAGCCCATTTTTTTTAAGGAGGGCTTTATATGCAACTTAAAACGTAGTAGTCTATGGTCAAATAATACCCTCAAATCAATGAACGAATCTACATTTTTCAGGTTCAATGCGTAGTAGACCAAGTATTACTCTTCGAAAATGAAGGTTTTTTGTAATTTTTGAGGTTTAATGTCATGAAAGTCTACAAGCACCATGCTGTCAAATTATTTAAATCATTTTGTAGGCAGCAGTAGTGCGATATCAAATTAAAGGAAGACAATTCTTCTCGCATCGTCGTCCGATTAGAGTTATCGTTTGCATTAGCATAGTAGATACGATTACTGGGTACTGGATAATTAGCTATAGAATTGTCAAATTTAAGATTATTATCTACAGTATTATTAACTATAAGATTATAATCTAGAGACAAAGATGATGCACTCAGATTTATTAATAAATTTGGCAACGTAAGTTCCACAAGTTCACTTGTAGTCGGTGAGTTAAGGGAAAGACCAACAGTGAGAGGAGGATAAGATTTATATGAAGTTGCAGGATAGGGCTCGCAAACTACACTGCATGTGTGATCCTTAATTTTCTGAGGCGAAAGACAACATTTCAAAAAGCTGTATTCTTCAGACATTGTCTTGTACTCTTCAAATTTCATAGACAATAATAGAACCGCTTTGCCTTCGTCAGATAGATCCCTTTTTTTGTTTGCACAAATAGACTGTAGAAGTCTATATCCCGTTATCTACAGTCGGGACATAATCATGACAAGACCATGACGAAAGATTCAAAACTACTTTAACAGCTCTAATGATAATACCGGAACATTTCGGGTGATCATATTGCTCACCTAATAAACCAGTTTATAAAACGATGGTACCCCCGAATCTATTGTTTTGGCAAGACAAAGTGAATATAGGCATTCTATTATAAAAAAGAAAAAAAAAAGCGAAATATAAAATGAAAAGAAAGAAAAATAAAAGACAGAGAGAATAACGTCTCAAACAACGAAATTAGGAATATAAAATCGAAGTATATAGTCGAGAAGAAAATATAAAAAATAAAAGGTAGCAATAACGAAAATTGCTTAAGTAATTTAGAAGCAGCAGCATACAAGACAACAAGGATCTAAATATATAATAAGTAGGCAGGGCAAAGAAGAGAGAGAGAAAAAAAAAAAGAAAACTTCGGCAAGAACTAATAAATAGCAGACCAGAGATCACAAATAATCGTTCACCGAACAAATATTAAATGGCAAAAAAAGCAAAAGAGTAAAACAAAACATAACGAAACGTCGACCGGACCACTCAGGTCAAATTATGCGCGGGAGCATCCTGTGCAAAAATTTCAAAAAACAAAAATTTGCAAAACGCACACTAGGAATTAATGCTGACGTTATCGTATACAATTTTCATAATTTTTAAGAAAAAAAAACACAAAAAAAAAACAGTTTAACTATAAAATTTATAAAAATAATTTTAGCATTCGAGAAAACCTACACTTAAGACGCGCCCTTAGGGTTGCCAAACCATTTTCTGTCTACTGCCGTTTATGTCATCTTTTGTTTTAGCAAAGGTTTAGAAGCTTTAGAACAACTGGTTTACTTTTAAATGATCGTTTTTTGTTTTTAATTTTTTCTATCAAATCACAAATACAAACGCAAGAGTCTCCGCTATTTGTGCTATACTTTTGCCATTTGATTAGGCATCTCTTAACGCGTACTTAACATAAAATATGTTTTGCTTGATTTTCTTGTAATACGATCGTTACTCTTCAGTTTTGCTATATTAAGTATAATTGTTTATATATGTTACATTATATAATATTAAATTGTACTAAAAAAAAAAAAAAAAAAAAAAAAAAAAAGAAATGTGATGGATACCAAAAAATTCCGCCTAAAATGATTTTTATTTTTAATTTAAAATTTCCCTTTTTTGTCATAAAAAAGAGCCTTATGCTTGACAATCTCAAGTATATGTTTTTGTCATAATGAACAACAAAAACTCAATTTACGAAATTTGTTGTTATAAGGATTTCTCTTATGTCAGCTTGGTAGAAAAGATGCTAATGTAGGAAAAAAAAAATTCTCTTTATTAATATGCGACATAATGTGCTGTTTCGCTTGTAATTAATGGGAAAGAGCTCTTAATCATTTTAAAAACTTCTACTTGAGTTGACTTCATTCGTCAATCATACATATTTTATTTTATATCATTTTATTTATATTTTTTATTTTTTGTTTTTTGTTTTTCGTTTTTGTTTTTGTTTTTTTTTTGCTTTTTGACTTAAAGGAGAAAACACCCTATCTTGAAGCCTTTTGCAGTTGACATTTTTTTTCTTTTCTTTTATTGTTTCTACTATAGAAAGGAATTGTGCAAACAAAAAAAAAAAAAAAAAAAAACTGGTTAAGGGGCAATGGTTTCTTAAAGGTGACGTTTAGAAAAGTCGATTGAGTCTGTGATAAATAACTTCGCCGTAAAGACCAAGAGCTGTTTGAAAGGTAACACTTAAATTATATAATTATGTCATTAATCTGGTGAACTTATTAGGGGCGGAGGGGAGGGCTTTGATTTTTTTTTTTTATATTTTGTATACATGTGGTAAATATTTAAAATTGTTAATAAATATATAAAAAGATATATTTTTGTTTTTTTTTTTTTCGTTCATTGGATTAAATAAATAGGTGGTAAGAATTGAAGTTAACGGCCGGTTTAAGGAAATATAGTGAAAAATATAATAAAACCTTAGTCATTTTCCTTTTTAGACGTTTTAAATGTCCATTTATATTAGTTTAGACATTTATTTTATTTTATTTTATTTTTTTTTTTTTTTTGTTGTGTCCTATATTATTAATTTTTCTGAATTTTTTATATTATTTTACTTTATTTACTTAGAAATAAAATAAAAATATATCTTATTTTTAATAACGTCTAGGATATCCAACAATAAAAATAAATAAATCATCTCATTTCATTTTCATTAAACTTATACGATCCAATTGTATTTCAAGTATTTACAAGTATTTAAAAACTCTGGTACGCCTACCGTGGGTGCCTACCGTATTATGCTAATGTTTGCAAGTTATTGCTGAAAATGTTTGCAAGTTATTGCTGAAATGTTTTGGTTTATATATATATATATATATATATAACAATTTTCGTTAATGAAAACAAAATATATATATATATATATATATATATATATATTTATTTGTTGTTGTTGTATTTTTATTTTGTTTTCATTAACGAAAATTGTTTATGTTATTGGAAAAACTGTATAATTAACAGGTGGGCTGAAGAGTTCGTAGGCTAACACATAGATGGCGCTACTAGTCTTAAATCCACATATGATTTTTAGTTAACGCTAACCTTCAAAAGACACATGTATAAATTAGACAGTTGTCGTCCTATTAGTGTATGAGTTATAGCATTTTTAGTGAAGCAACTTTTGTTAGTTTGAAAAAATGGATGAAAAGGAATTTCGTATGTTAATAAAGTATTGCTTTTTGGCGAAAAAAAAAATACGATTGAAGCCAAGGCTTGGCTTGAACATTATTTAGACTTTGCACCAAGAAAATCAACCGTAGAGAAGTCGTTTGCTAAATTTAAACGAGGCGAAATGAGCACCGAGTACGATGCACGCAGTGGACACCCCAAAGAAGCTGCTATCGACGAAAATATCAAAAAAGTCCACAAAATAATTTCGGATAACCATAAAGTGAAGTTGATTGAGACAGCTAAGACCCTAAAGATATCAAAAGAACGTGTTGGACATATCGTGAATAAATATTTGGATATGCGAAATCTCTGTTCAAAGTGGGTGCCGCAGCGAGCTTACAATTGACCAAAAACAACAACGAATTGATGATTCTAAGCAGTGTTTGGAGTTGTTCAGTTTCTAATAAAAGCGAATTTTTGCATCGATATGTGACAATGGATGGAACATAGCTCCATCATTTCGTATCGGACTTCAATCGACAGTCAGCCGAGTGGACTGAATGCGTATTTTGAGGCTAAAGACAAATCGTACCATAAAAATGGTATCGAAAATTTGTATGAGCGCTATAATCATTGTATCGCTCTCGAAGGCAACTATATAAAATTAAATTCTAACAAAAAAAAAAAAAGAATTTTTCTAATTTAGCCTACGAACTTTTTAGCCCATCTGATATATCACAAATTTTCAAAAATTCGAGAAAAATGTTCATTTCATGTTTTGTTTGATTTGATTCCCATTAATTTCGTACGTAATTATAATCGAAAGTTTTTAAAAATTATATATAAAATTTCTGATTCAATTTTAAAAACTGTTAAGCCCACAGCGGCCGATTTATAAATGAATTTTTGTGTATTTTCTAAATTTACGATAATTGTTTGTATGCGGTTTTTTCTACTTTTCAAAATATTTCACATATATATTATGTTTTTGTTTTTTTTCTTTTTTTTTTTTTACTTTTCAATTAGAGTTTTTTTGCTCGAAAATGGTGAAATTAAAAATTCATTAAATCCATCCGAATTTTTTTTTTTTTTCAGTTTAGTTTTCTCTTTTCGGTCAACGCGATGTGTATAAATAAATAAATAAATGAATAAAATAATACACACACATATGCATATATATATATATATATATATACGTGTTTGCGTGTGTGTGTTGTGTTTGTTTGTGTATACATGCTCTACACATCTATTTTATACATACATATATATGTACATATCTATATATATGTACATATCTATATATATGTGCATATCTGTATATATGTGCATATCTGTATATATGTGCATATATCTTTATATATTTTTTTATAAATTTTTGTTGCATTTTTCATTATTCAACGTATGAAATGCCACATGGCTGTAGGTTTGCGTGCATTATTAATCATATCATGCCAATGTTGACAACCCGTGCCAATCTCCTGAGGACCCAACCCAATGCTGCCAATTTCTTGGTTTTCACTGCCGGTGGTAACCACATAAATCTAAAAATAGCAACAACAAAAAAACAACAACAAATATATGATTAAAATATAGGAAAAAATAACATATATAATAATAATCTTCAAACTCTTATAATCCAACAAAACTTTATTGATATCGTATGCAGCAAAGAAGATGATTTCATTGGAACGAGTGTAATTCGTTGCTGCGATATTATTTACGAGTATATACAATATAGAGTGAGTATACGTTAGAGATCCCCAAGAAATCTACCGATTTTTAATCAGCATTATATTTTATCTTACTTGTCTATCTGTCATCTTAGTAATTCCCTTTTTTTCCCCCTTCAAATTATTCGGATTCTTTCCCTTGTTAGGTTCATAATAAAAACAGTTAAAATTGCCTGGGAATGCGGTTATCGTATTTGGGATAAATATTAATTTATATAATAAAAAAGTCCAAAGGTGGAGAGACAGGGAGAGAGAGAGAGAGAGAGAGAGAGAGAGAGAGCTAAGACTTAAACTAAAGTTTGACATATATATATATTAACCCTTTCTCGTATCGAACTCATTCCTATTATCCTCTAATATTTTTTAAAAAATTTTTCATGACAATAACAAAATTAGTATTAAAGTTATCTCTAAAATTTATATATTTCAGTTGACTACGATTTTCAAAAAATTAATATTTTTAAAAAATTCTACGACAATCATTAGCTATAGGCATTTAGATTAAATTATATTCATTTTATCAGGTTGTTTGCAACAACCCAGAAGAAAGCATTAGAAAGCATCATCAAAGCATCATTAAATTAAGAATCGATTTAAGCATGTCTGTCTGCCCATCGGTCCGTCTGTGTATTGATTTTGGCAAATATCGGTTACAAATTTTGCAGAAACATTTTAAAAATTCTAATCTTCGTAAAAAATGGAAATGAAAGTCGGCCAAGACCACTCGCTAATCGGTACAATCGTGTATATAATTTTTTTTCTTGTTCAAATTCAAATCTGAACCAATTACACTTTATGCCAGAGAACTCCTTCAGATAAAGATGTTTTCAGTAAGTGGCTGCAGTATTATTGTTTTCTTGATATTTTTCTAAAACAATTTTTTTTTTTTTTTTTTTGATTTAATAGTCGATTTTGTCTCACGTCAAGCTTTTAATTAGCTTCTTTTTCAATAGTTACAGTTAGCTAAAGGAAATTAATTCCAATCAAGTCGATTATAGTATCGTTTTGTTGTTCTCGCAAAATATGTTCTGAGCGTTTATCCTTTAAAAAGAGAATAAATTTGTGATTTCGTTTAATACTATACCTCGATAGCTGCATGCGTTAGAAGTGATGATTGCAAATTAAATGTAAACGCTTCATTCCATATAGGATTAGCGGCATCATCGGATCGACTGATAGTGGTTTTTTTCTTTTTTACTCGTTTACCATTTTGTATTAAATAAATCTACGAAAAGAAAAGATCTCTCGCATTAAATGATTCATAAAGAGTATTCGAATAGATCAAATTGTCTACCTTAACGTAGGTTTCTTGTATAGTATCTAAATTTTTAGCTTTCATTATAACTACTGTTAAACGTTCAGCTTGTGGTAAATAGTTTAGGGAACATAAAAGTTCTGGACGATCTTCTGGCGGCTTTTTAGTACGCAACAAATCACCCCAGATCTAAATCCCAGATAATTAGATATTAATTGTTAATGTTCTAAAAACATAAAATACAAATGTACCTCTATTGATTTTGTTACATCCAATTCATCAATCCGTATTCTTACTTCGCCTATAATATCATTGTGCGAATAGCGATCATAGTCCAATACTTGTAAAATCAATTCTTTGCCTTGCAATTGATCTCGTGAGACGGGGAATTTGAAATGTTGATCAAAATAGGGATTACTTTGGCCGCGATGTATTATAGTTTGACGTTTACGTTTGTCTACTTCGGGCTCTAGAAATAAACGAACATAAGGATCGCGAAAACCTCCTTCCTCAATGGGACACAAATTATGCGCTAAAAATTCGGAAGTAAGTAAATTCCAAAAATTATAAAGAATTTGCCTGATAGATAGGGTTACCTTCAATCAAATGCACGGTTAGATCAAATAAATGATAATCATATTTAATGCGCAAATGTAATCTGCCCAACGCTGGACTAGTTTCAGGAGCATTTAGGTATATTGGGCCATCAGGGCCTTTATATAGATCAGGTTGTATTGCTCCCAGAGGTGAGGCTGGACCTAAGGTGGGATCGACGTTGGCTGGTAAACGGGGTGGTATTAATAAAGGTGAAATGCAACGCCCTCCTCCTATTTTTGAACAATGAGGAGAACTTATATTGCTAGTAGAACCGCTTGCCAAATTATTCTGTGATGGACTCGAATTACGTAAATCACTCATTTCAGCCGCCACTTGACCAGCGGTACGGGCATCCAAAGATATTGTACGCATAGGACTGGAAGTACGTGACAACTGGAAGAAAAGGTAAGAAAAAGACAAGAATTTCTATTGATTTTTGAAATGATAAGTGTTTTGACTTACATAATAGGGAAATATCGGTTCGGTAGGTAAGGAACTACGCCCATCGGGACCAAAGGCGCGTATCTGAGGTGAAGAGCCCCGATGGCACTGAGAATTTAATTAAACATAAAAAAAAATCCTTTAACTTCCCAATTATGTCGATGAGAAGGAAAACTTACCGATTGCCTAGATGGAGCGCTATCAACACTACTTTGGCTAGAAATGGAAGGTGTACGTTGTAATCTAGGTGGAAATGAACGATTTTGGTGATGTAAATGCAATGGACTGTGCAAAACATCCGTATGTCCTCGTAAAACATCAGCGTTTACCGTATGCGTTGAACTTGTATGAGAAACTGGTTGTATAGGCTGTGATTCTTTGGCGAAATTAATCTCCTGTAAGTACATTGAATAAAAAGACGATATGAAATTAAATAGAGCATTAAAGCATTGAATAATGCTTTAAAAAAAAAAAAAAATCTCTTGGGCAATTTAACAACCTGTTCGATATCGGCTTGCAAATCGCAACTATCGCTTGTACTACCAATATCGCTGATGGTCGACGTTAAGGACGAGGCCGATGGTGGTGTCATAGGTAGAGCTGGTTGTTTAGTCAAAATTGGAGGTGCACTACTTGACGTTCTATCATTATCATTAACATTAGATGACGTTGATGGTAAATCTTCCGAATTTCGATCTAAAGTAACTCGTCGAACTGCACCGACGCGTTCTTTGGCCATACGTGACCACGATTCAAGTCGTTTATGAGCTAGCCAGCATGCAGCTGGACCCAGACCGCTCATTATTTGTGAAAATATTTTAATTGTTTCTAATCAATATTAATTTCTAAATTTAGCTTAGAATAGCTTGTACTTCTTCAAATATTTCTTAAATTTTATGATTAACAAGTGATGTACGATAAATTAAATGATGATACAAATTCCTTTGGCTCTCTCAGTTAAGAAATCTAAGAATTGAAGAAATCTTTGCTAGAAAACGTTAATTGTGCATATCTATGCTCTATACTCTGTTCTCTGTTCCCCTTTTCCCTGTTTTCCCTGTTTTCCCTGTTTTTCTCTGTTCTCTTATTCATGTCTTTTATGATCCCGAACTAATTTGCTGTGAAGTACACGATTTATTTATCATCATCATATTAAATGCTGTACAATACTGTTTTAATATCGAAATATGTACGTGTTATGTACCCTTCAATTGCATTCATGTATGCATATATATATATGTACATATGTACATTACAGCCCTCTCCTGACTAAATACTTATTTTCTATTTCATTTAACTCAGGCTCTTTAACTTTTCCCGTGATGCCTACTACTATGTACTATGTATGTGATGTGTTTCTCTGTGGATGACAATTTGTCATACGTGCTTGATTTAATTTAATTTATTTATAGCAAATACTCCGGTATAACGACAAAAATACCAACAACAACGAGAGCATATTGTTTGGTATTTTGTTAAATTGTTATATTGCAATCAGATGTAACGGTTATTTAATAGAGTGGTGTTGCGTGCTATACATATATACATAAATACATACATACATACATGTACATATATGTGTTGTTGCTATTGTTGTTATTATCGCTTTTTAAAGGATGAACATTGAGTATCTCTAACTATACATACAAATGCGGAAAGATAGGTGTGTCTGCTAAATGGATTTTCATAAAACGTATACGTGTAACTTCGTGTCCGTTGCTTTGTGAAGTAAGACAGAGGGTTTACTTTTTTTTTTTTTTTTTTTTTTTTTTTTTTTATTCTTTTTAAAAACTTAGGGGTTGAGCTTGGACACACAATATTATTATTATTATTATTATTATTTTTAAATCCTATGGAATAATAATTTATGCATCAAAGTATCGAACACTCTTTCTCTCTAAATTTATATTTAAAGAGTTTTAAAATTTTTACGTTTCTTCCTTTTCAATTTCAATTTCAATTTGAATTTGAATTTTAATATCTTTCGCTTAAATAAAAATGTCATTTTTTTTTATGACGACTTTAGTGAGACAATAAAAGTAATATTTCTTGTGATTTGCTTCTAACCTGATAATGCCTACCTACCCCATCAGAGTTTCTTTTAACGAACACATAGACGTATTCTCGGAAACTTTATGGTTTTAAATTAATTTACTCATATCCGTTCGCACACCTACAACTATTTATCTTTCTATTGCTTAAACTTTAACAACAAAAAAAAAGTCTATAAACAAGAAGTAAAAACGATATAGTCGGACAAACCCCTTCATTGAATACCTTACTTTATTTAACTTAAAACAAAATTTTTAATTATTTTTGTAATCGAATAAAAAGAAAAAATTTTATTTTCATGGGCGTTCTTTCAAGAGAGAAACCAAACGTGAACTGACGTAGTGGTTCCAGGTTCTTTTCTTTTCTTTTTTATTATTATTATTATTTTTTTTTTTTGACGAGGGAACCCAAACCTTAACTGACGTAGTGGTTCCAGTTTTTATTTTCTTATTTTTTTTTTTTTTTTTGTTATTAGTTTTTGACAAGGGAACTCAAACGTGAACTCATATAGCGGTTCCAGGTTCTTTTTTTTTTTATTATTCTTTTACGAGGGAACCCAAACGTGAACGGACGTAGTGGGTAGTGGATCCAGTTCTTTTTTATTATTATTATTACTATTATTATTATTTTTTGAAAAGGAAACTTAAACGTGAACTGACGTAGTGGTTCCAAGTTCTTTTTTTTTTTGTTAATATTATTATTTTTTTTGACAGGGGAACCCAATCATAAACTGACGTAGTGATTCCAGGTTCTTTTTTTTCCCTTTTTTTATTATTCTTTTACGAGCGAACCCAAACGTGAACTGATGTAAGGGTTCCAGGTTTTTTTATTCTTGTTTATTATTATTCTCTTACGAAGGAACCCAAACGTGAAGGGACGTAGTGGTTCCAGTTTTTATTTTATTATTTTTTGACTAGAGAACCCAAACGTGAAGGGACGTAGTTGTTCCAGCTCTTTTTTTTTTTTTTTTTATTATAATTATTATTTGCTTGTAGCATAGATGATGTCAACTAATAAATAATAAAATAGTTGGAAATACTAAACGTTAAACATTGATTAATATAATAAATTTTGTACTAATGAGATCGCAAGGTCTCATTCGGCACGAATAAATTAGAAAAAAACAAATAAGAAGAATGAAGAAAGAATAAAGAACGTACTAAAGTAAATTAGGAAGGAAAAGAAGGAAACGTGAAATGAATATAAATAATTAATAATTATAAAAATTATTATATGAAAAATTCTGGTTCAAAGCTCTGATTACTGTTCTAAATCTATTCATATATACAATAGTATTAGTAGTAGTGGCAAAGCGTTCAATAACCTGAACGCTTTAACAAAAAAATAGCCTTAGAAGATTTCAATTACTTATGATGATCCGGGAGAATAAAACTCATTGTATGTCTAGATCGGATGAACTGGATCTTTTCATGTAGATACCTTGGTATACAAGTAGAAATGAGCTTGCGAATAAGGATCACATTTCTGATGTTAAGAAACGATGGAAGACTAGTATCGAGAATCTGCAGTGAGAATTGTGATATCCTATCATCATATTTTCATTTATTAAAAACGTATCTAACACATTTATTGATAATCAACTGTAACTTGGTCAACTGTAACTTGAAGCACTGTCAAGTTCGTCGTAGACGTTGGCTCCATACGATACGAGAGGTACAATACGACATTGAACCAATCTCAATTTAGCTGGGGGTTGGAACATAGGTGGAGGATAGCCAGAGCTTCGTCAGAATATTGTGTGTACGTATCTGTGTTCATCCGCATTTAAACGGGAATCAATCACGTAACCAAGATTGGATAACTGACTGACAAATTTTATTTACCGCATCAGCCATCGGAACATTAGGTATAGTATCAGGATCATAAGCGTTAGCCGATATTACAATAACAATTTATCAGAATTAATTTTTTTCTGAAATGTCGTATTATTCACCATTGATTTTCATCCTAAAAAAAAAAATTAAAAATATAAACTAGAAAATATGTTCTTATATAAAAATTTAATTTTATTAGGAGTGGTTATATCGGAGAGTGGATTCATAAAAATTACCCTCATTCCAATCTATATTTTTTAGATCGATTTTGTATAACAATATAATATCAATTGTTGATTTTGAAATTTTATAAATTCTATCACATATATAACAACAATTTCAGAACACTTTAGATAAGAAATCGTTATAAAAATGATCCGATCCAATCCATTTTAAGAGCGTTCGTTTCCATGACGAATCAAGTCAGTGCACAAAATGGTGTAGACTTTATCATAACAATTGTAACTTGTAGGTTAAATGTAAAAATACTTGAAGAGAACCCAGATAGATACAGAGGCCTAAATTGAGTCAGAAGATGGGTTCTTCATCGATCATCCTGAATTCAAATTCAAAAAATGGTGTAGACTTTATCATAGCAATTGTAACTTGTAGGTTAAATGTAAAAATACTTGAAGAGAACCCAGATAGATACAGAGGCCTAAATTGAGTCAGAAAATGGGTTCTTCATCGATCATCTTGAATGCATTTTAAATCTTTCTATGCTTAAGATACATAGGGACAAACTTAATGTACCCTTGAATCACCCAGTTGTACGGAGTAGATTTGACTGTTTTTTTTATCTTCTTTTTTTTTTTATTTCTTATGAAAATAATATATTTCCGGTCTTTAATGCATTTTGAATTTATTCACTTTAAATGCTGCTTTGCATTGAAACTCTCTGGAATTTTTCTTGTTGAAGATATTAGTTTGATTTTCAATTCGTTTCAAATTCGTTGTATTTATTGGAGATTTAGGTAAAATAAATTTTATAAATGAATATTAATTGTGCTTTGTGTTTGTATAAACATACAACATAAGCTTATGTTCATGTATTTTATTTTTGTAGCAAAAACAAACCTAAAAAATTTACTGATAATTTTCTAAAATTGAGTGTGTGTGTGTTTTTTATTTTTTTATTTTTTTTTTTAAATATTAAGGAATAAAGTATGTGAAAAGGATTTTGATTCACTTTCATTGTGTGTGTGTGTGTGTGTGTATGAATTTATTTTTTGCTCTAAGCATTTATGTATTTATTGCAATTGTTCTATTATGATCTGCTTGCATTCCCATTATATTGTTTTATTTGTTAAGTCTAAAATATATCTATTGTAAGGTATTTTTTGATTTAAGATTTTGCTGCAAACCCAAAAATTTTGCTTTGCCTCAAAAAGCTCAAAAAGTTACAAGAACATTCGAAGTTACTTTTCTCATCAAAATTGTATAAAAGAATATAATGTAAAGTAAGGATAATAAAACTAATAAATTTATGTCGATTCATTATAACTTTTAAATAAAAAAATGTTAATTTCTTCTCCAAAAAAATATCTGAATTAATGGAATAAGAAAAAAACAAAACCAAAAAAAAAAAAAAAAATATTATTATTATAAGTGAAATATATTTAATTTAATATTTTTTTTTTTTTTTTTTTTTAAATTTTCATAGTAACCAGTCCCACATCAAATGTTGACAAACGTTTCTATGTTTTCAATAGATAAAAATAATTAATTAAGAATATATTTACAATATCTTTTGTCCCAGAAGAAGCATATATTTGCGAATAATATACATAAAGAGTTATAAATATAACAAACTTGTAATTAATTAATTTTGCAAAAGTCTTCAGCTTTCTCTCTTTTATATTATATATGTCTCATGTGCATCAAGAACTCTTTATATCACCGTCAATTGTTTACCCATTATTTTATTTCATTAGTTTACAGCTATTTTCTATTTTCATTATATAGTTTTTCTAGTGCATTTAAATTAATTTATTTCAGTTAAACCTTTTTATAGTTTTCATTCATAGAAATGATATAGTAGAGCATTATCTATACATATATGTGTATATAATGGGTTGGCAACTAAGTAACTACCGATGTCTCTCTCACTTCCATTTTTATGATATTCGTAAATGTTATGTGATCTTCTTCTTCTTATATATGTCAGCTGTTATTCTTATCTAGCTTTACAAGTTCATTTTCTTCGGTTTTTTTTCTTTCACCTCAACATTAATATGGAGTCCAAGGGCGAACATTTCCGCCATATTTTGCTTTCATATTTTCGTAAAAGAAAGAATGCAATGCAAGCTGCCAAAAGGTTACGTGATGTGTATGGTGAGGAAGCCCTTAAAGAAAGGCAATGCCGAAATTGGTTTGAAAAATTCCATTCTGGAGGTTTTTCCCTTCAAAATGACCAACGTTCAGGTCGACCAGTTGAAATTAATGAGGATAAAATCAAAACCATTATCGAAGCGGATCATCATGTAACTATACGGGATATTGCAGAGAAGTTAAATGTTTCACATTCAGCCATTGAGAAGCATTTAAAACGTGTCGATCTCGTTGAGAAGTTAAATATTTGGGTTCCGCACGATTTGAAAAAAATTCATCTGACAAAGCACATTAGCGCTTTGCGAATTATTGCTTAAACGCAATGAATTCGATTAGTTTTTAAAACGAATCATCACTAGAGACGAAGTGGAGCGGATTGTGTACAACGATGTCAATCGCAAACGATCGTAGTGCAACTCTAATGAGTGATCGCAAACTACTTCAAAGGCACATATCCAGCAAAAGAAAATTTTGTTGTCAATTTGGTAGGATTGGAAAGGTCCAGTGTATTTTGAGTTGCTTCCAAAGAACTAAACCATTAATTCGGAGGTCTACTGTCGGCAATTCGACAAATTGAATGCAAGCGGTCAAGGAAAAGCGACCGCAATTGGTCAACCGTAAAAATGTCATTTTCCACCAGGACAATGCTAGATCGCACACTTCTTTGCTCACTCGGCGAAGATTAATGGATCTTGGTTGGGAATTGATGGTACATCCATCATATAGTTCTCATCTTGCGCCATCAGATCACCACTTATATCGATCCCTGGCTAATTCGCTTTGTGGTAAAACTTTCAACGATGATAACACTGTAAAATCTCACTTAACTCAGTTTTTGGCCGAAAAGGATCAGGACTTTCTATGAGCATGGAATTTTCAAGATGTCAAAGAGATGGCAAAAGGTCATTAAACAAAATGGAGAATACACTATAGATTAAACTTTATTCCAAACAAAAAGAAAAAAAAAACCTTTTATTTTATTGAAGAAATCGGCAATTACTTACTTGCCAACCCAATGTATATCTAATCGTAGTAGCCTTTATATGTACATATATGCCAACAAATGTTGGCTGAAATCATTCTGCGCCATTTTCTACATAAGCCATATTAATGACCAAGAGTTGCTAATATTGGCGATGGGTTAGTAAAAGTTAGAAAGAAGAAATGAAGTCAATAATTTGTTAGATTTCAGTTTGTAGAAAATTTAATTAAATTGTTTATATGGCTTTCACAATATAAATCTAATATAAATAAATTAATTCATTTTGTTCACACACACATATATATATATATATATATATATATATATATATATATACAGGATGCAATAAAAGTGCGCAAACAATTCATTACGTTGCGTTACCGTACAGATATATAAATTAATACCAGAAAATTTTGAAAACACACCTTCACATACTTCCAAATACAAATATATGTCTTTAAGAATATAGGAAAATAACAAAATATTACAAATTTTCTAAGTTTAAGGCGGCCGGCCTTTCGAAATTTTTTTTTTTTTTTTTTTTTTTTTTTTTTTT
Organism: Glossina brevipalpis; assembly: GCA_000671755.1. Lineage (NCBI taxonomy): Eukaryota > Metazoa > Arthropoda > Insecta > Diptera > Glossinidae > Glossina > Glossina brevipalpis. The sequence goes on from KK351031.1 coordinate 2,012,691, forward strand.
TTTTGTTTTTTGAAATTGCTTCAAAAGAGCGACTATTTAAAGAGATTTTTTTTTTTTATTTATATAAATAATAAAACATTACTGATTTATAATAATGTAGATAAATAAAAATTTTATTTAGTTCATCTCCTACTCTTCATACTCATTACATAGATAGTGTTTTTGCTGTCTTTACTATTACGGAAGAAGGATAATTGAAAGAAAAAAAGAACGTATTTTTTTTTTTTTTTTTTAATATACACCACCGAACAATCGTTGTATTATATATTGGAAATATAAAAAAATTTTCGATACGATTTCTAATCATTTGATTAACGAAGCAACGATGAAAAAATAAAAGCCAACTTTGATGGAAGAATTTGGATAAGCAGAAAGCATTATTCAAATATGTGTGTTAACCTCTAAGTTAATAAAATGCCTCTGAGATAATCCAAAAAAAAAAAAAAAAAATGAAAAGAAAAGAAAAAATTCGTGGAAGTAACAAAACCTCGATTTTTTGTGATTTTTTATGCTTATCTTATTTTTGAATATCGCAAAACCGGTTACTCATAATGCAAGTATAACTACATATAAGGTATTCTTTTTTTTTCTCTATTGCTAAGTCTAAGGCGTAAATTAATCTAAATAATTGCATGTTATTAAAATGTATTAATTATTTTTGTCATATTTTAAATTATCTCTAAATGCTTTTAATCCGTATTTAAGAATTCATATTTATTTAAATCGTACTCAGAGTTTGCAATTATTTTTATCCTTAAAATATAGCATCAGACTATGTGTTATCAAAGCATTTATTATGCACGCATTCAAGCCGCAAATAATTATGTACTCATACGTGTATTTATGTTATTAAAGAAAAAGAGCCTGAAATTATTAGTTATTATAACAAAAAAAAACAAAAAACAAAAAAAAAAAATAATTCCTAAATCGTAAAATTTATAAAAATCACCCAAAAAACTCAAACTTTTTCCCTATTGCAAAAGAGAATGTCAAAAATTGCGCAGAGATGCGATGAATAAACAAAAAAAAAAAAAAACGCACGCACACACACACACACACACATACTTATACAAACTAAGCATTACATCTAAGCAACCTTGGTGGTGCATTACAGGTCACAGGGTCGCAAACACATTTTAGATAAAAGCATACACATAAGGTTTGAACTATTAAGGAGACATGTTTTATTTCGTTACAGACACAACACACACATACACATGTATTTCATATATTATATATATAAATATAGATATAGATCTATGTTTATATATATATATGTGTATATATGTATATATGAAATACATGACACACAGCATACCATGGACGACCACCTGAAATAAACTTTGTGCGCGTGCATAGAAAAAAAAATGATCATCATTGCCGTGTATCCGATAATATAATAATGTAAATAATTTGTTCTTTTTTTTTTTTTTTATAAAAGAAGGTATGTAATGCTTTCTCAGTAATCTTTGTTCTTTTTCTTTTTCTGTTTCCTTTCTCATATGATGCAATCTATTATATTATGGTCTAGTTTGTTTATGTTGCAGCGATTAATCATTGCATGATGAAAATACTGACAATGATGACAATAAATTTTACTTTATTTCAAGCTTCAGCAGAGTGCGCAGAAGTGTTTCAATTTTTTGCTTAGAACGTAAAGCTTTCTATTTTCCGTTAACGTAATAATAGAATAAATAAATTACGTTTCTTTACCCAAATGAAAACTGAATTAAATCAAAGAGTTCGTATATTTTTTTCATTTTTTTTTTTCTTTTTTCTAACCTTAAAATATTTTTTGTTTTCTTTTTTTCTCTTTGTGACTTACAAGTCTAACGGGTCTCTATTCCCTCTTCTTCTTAAGGTTTGTATTGGATTTTTTGTTATTAAATTTTTTTTATTTTTTGCTTTTCTATCATAAACAGTCAATTTTAAATAGTTGAAAAGCTGTTTTGATAAATGTCAACCACCACACACACACACACACACACACTTGTACGTGAATATGTTCAGATAACTGAATGTGGTTTTCATTCATTAAGTTAAGCCACAATAAATGTAACTGTACTATATGTGATGTGATACCGTTAACCAATACTACCGGTACTATTATAGCATTTTGTCAATGTGTAAGTGTGTAAGTCTGTTCAATAAAATGTATTATAAAAGACTCCAGTATGTCTAACCATCTATATATGTATATATGTATGTATGTATGTATGTATGTAGATGTTTATATTTCTATATCTCATCTGGATTAAAGTGTTATCCAGCACTTTCGTAAAAGGAATTTTTTTTTCATTCATATTAGACAAGCTATGCTTCTATATATATATGCTGCTTCTTCTGTATTCGCAATGATGTTATACTACGTGACTTGAAAAACCAAAATTCTAAATTATTTTTAATGCCTTTTTCCTTCATATTTTAGTGTACTTTATAGAAATTTGACTTAGGCTAGTGTAACAAAAAATTTACATAAACTCGTACTTATACAGTTTTGCATCAAAAACCGCTTTGATAATATATGATGCGACTAATATTTTTCAACTTTTCCATATAAATATATTTTTTTGTGAAAATATTATTATTATTTATAAAAGGATTTTTGGATTTTTTTTTTTTTTTTTTTTTTTTAAATCATTCGAAGCGAATATTATTTTCAGTCTCTTACAAAGAAATCTATCACACAAACACTTCGTTTCATATTATCATTATTGTTAGAGTTTTGTATTATATTAATATAAATAAATTTATTATTTTTATTTAAGAGATATGCACGATAAACAATGAATGAAGGCTGAATGAAGGAGATCCAATTCTTCCTCTCTAAATTGTGTATATTTTTCTATAAGTTTAGATTCTAAGTTAATCTCTAGTCACATCTATTGATCAAGTCATGAGTTTTTATTATTTCTTAAGAGCAAGTTTGACCCGCTCACGTGAAATGAAAAATTAATTAATTATTAAAAAAACATTTTTTGTTTCATAGTTTCTCAGTAAATTACGACCTACAGTAGATTTCCACAAGATTCATACAAGAAAAATAAAGATATATAAGAAATTACTATTCGGCTGTGCCGAATCTCTTATGTCCACCACCTTTATCTTAAAAAAAGTTAATAGATGGGCGTGGCAGATTTTTTCTATTACTATGCAATACTATGGAAATTTCTGTTCTACCGTTTATAAGCAATGAGCAAAACAACCATGAAATATATATGTTTCCAGCTTATTTGATACTGTAGATGGGCCCTGTGACCGATTTGAACCATTTGCAATACCAACGTAACAGGTGGGCTGAAAAGCTTGTAGGCTGACACATAAATGGCGCTTCTAGTATTAAATCCATATGATTTTTAGTTAACCCTAAACTTCAAAAGACACGTGTATAAATTTGACAGTTGCCGCTCTATTAGTGTATGAGTTATAGCATTTTTAGTGAAGCAACTTTTATTAGTTTGAAAAAATGGATAAAAAGGAATTTCGTATGTTAATAAAGTATTGCGTTTTGGCGAAAAAAAAATACGATTGAAGCCAAGGCTTGGCTTGGACATTATTCAGACCTTGCATCAAGAATATCAACCGTCGAGAAGGGCTGTGCTAAATTTAAACGAGGTTTCGAAATGAGCACCGAGTACGATGCACGCAGTGGACACCCCAAAGAAGCTGCTACCGACGAAAATATCAAAAAAGTCCACAAAATAATTTCGGATAACCGTAAAGTGAAGTTGATTGAGATAGCTGAGACCCTAAAGATATCAAAGGAAGGTGTTGGACATATGGTGAATGATTATTTGGTTATGGGATAGCTCTGTTCAAAGTGACTACGACGCGACCAAAAACAACAACGAATTGATGATTCTCTTTTTCATCTCTTTTCATTTCAAAAGTCAATACCAGACAAGTGTTGATCGTCTTTTTTAGAAAAAAGTTTGATTTCATTTGCTTGACATTTATGTCAAATTGGGAAATACTACTAATGGACTAACTTCTTATCGATGTCATGTATAACATATATAGTGGAGGAATCCAATCAAATTGTCGAGGTTATCCTGCATATACTTTTGAAACATCGTAATTTCGAAGATCACACGTGTAGAGTTCCATTTTGTGTCATTATTTTTTGATGCAAGTAGCAACTCTAAAATTTGACAGCTGTCACTTATGAGTCTTCCGATTATTAAAATTCGATTACTACACAAAAAAAGAACGCGTTATAATCGTGAAAACTCAGTACAAAAATAAGGAAAGCTACGCTGAGACCGCTCGCAAACTTCGCACAATTTTCGGTCGAAGACGTACACCTAATGTGTTAGTAATTCGAAAAGTGTTCAAAAAGTTTGAAGAAACTGGATCGATTATGAACAGTAAGTCTCCATCGCCTCAATGTACCGATCGATCTCTTGAAAACATTGTTGTTGTAAAAGAGAGTTTCGGCAGAAACCCGAAAACACAAATTCATTATCGTTCTCAACAACTACAAATTCCACGAAGCATTACGCAGCGAATTTTGAGTAAAGACTTTCACCTTCACCAGTACAAGATTCAGCTTGTTCAGGAACTCAAACCAGGAGGACATGCAAAGCGCTTGAAATGCAACTAAGTACACTTATTGAGACACCTGTGACTGCTGTACAACTTTGTTCGGAACTCAAAGTTTTGGATCGGTTAAGTTTATGCCACACCTACGATTGTTTCTTTTTTTTTTGTATGATTCTTTTTTAGTTCAATATTAAAAAAAAATTGATCTTTTGAAAAATGTACTATGGGATTACCCTTTAAAAAATCATTATAAAAGCTCCAGCCTCTAAGTAACATATTAGTGAAGATGACACCGTTCTCTTAATCTTTATGACGAACACTTTAGACTCTTTTTAATATGATATTCTTTTTGTTTGTGTCCGTACTCTTAGCGTTGGGAATATGTCGATTAAGTGCTGTATGTCGAGTATTACTGGACCTTGTAAAATATGAAGTCATGCTGAGATTGAACTAAAAATAAGACTGTTTGTGTTGTGATTGAAAAGATTATTTAATGAAATTTTTATAAAATTGTTATAACGGCAAATAATACAAAAAGAACTAAAATCTTAATCGATTCAATATTCTTTATTCTAATCAAGAATATTTACATTTTATACGTTCGCCGATAGAAACGTATACAAATAAATGACGTATTACTTATAGACGTTATAAACGTGTGTGTGTTTGATTTGATAAATGAGTATAAATGAGTTGAAAGGATTTTAGTAATACTCAGTAATACATAACGGCGCAACATACATACATACATTTAGAAAAATAATCCATTTTCGCAGCTAAAGTTTCTTCAGGCGCGCGAACGTATCATAAATTTAATTCATATGTACGTGATAAACACGAAGTTACGTCGTAAGTGTGCTACGAAAGTTATGTTCAATTTCATATCTCTCGTTAGATATATGACTTAAGTGACTTAAAACATCGTTGTGGTTATGTATATACACACACACACACATATATGAGTTGCTTTTGACATTTATGCTCGCTATCATATTGTATTTGCATATTCGCACATAAGACCGAACATTTATATAAGCATTTATATCTCTGTTATATATAAATATGTGTGCGTGTGCCTCTGCATGTATGTGTGTGTGTGTGTGTGTATTGCCTGTGTATACACAAAGAATGCCGTCATTGTTAATACTTAAGCTCATATTATCTTCTGTAAGTAATACAAACAATATGAAAGTTAACGACAATGGCAATAATAGCGCTTAGGCGACAGGATGTTGCCATCAAACGGAAACATCACTAAACAAATATTATTTAAAAAAAAAAAAAAAAAAAAAAAAAAAAAAAAAAAAAAAAAAAAAAAGTAAATAAAAGCAATACATTATTTAAAACTATTCTTTTTTGTTTCTTTCCGCTTTCTGGTTACAAGGGTGATAATTAGCTTCAATTTCAACTGCTAGGGAAATGGAACAGAAAAAAAAAAGAAAAAAAGATACAAAATAAAAAAACAAGAAAGAAAACAAAATAAAAAGCTATATTTATTTTTATATAAATAAAAGAAAAATTATGAAAAATTGATATCGAAATCGATCAATTTTTTTTTAAGAGTTAATAAATATAATTATTATTTCACATAAATTGTTCAATTAAAAAAAGTTTCTATATTTCTTAGTTTTCGCAATAAATCGTATTTCTTTTACATAAATAAAAAATCATTTATTTTAATAAATTCCGTCATTCTTTCTACATGACACAAGCATTTATATATATATATATATGTATATACATATAAAGAAAAGTGAACAATTGTTTACTTACTCACTTTGTTACTTCGTTGTGTACATCTATTTACACATAGACACACACACACATACACACACACACACACACGCACACATACACACAATAACAGACATATGTATAAATTAATGTCTATGCCAGAGTCGTATGCCAGCAGACAATTTGGAGCCCATTTTAATGGCTTTAACTATTTTATTTGCTCAATGGCGTATAACGTACGCGTTAATGACTTCAGCATATTTCTTACCACGTACATATGAAACAAATTAAAATGAAAAAACGTTTTAAAAGCATTGGATACCCCCATAACACAAATTAACATATAAAACTAGTTTTTACGATTTTGAAGAAAATTAGATAAAAAAATAATAATAATAAAAAAAGAAAAAAAAAAAGAAGAAAAACTCTCTTATTCATTTTGTATGTATATGTGAAGTGAATTGAAGTGAAGTAAAGAATCTCAAATACGCATCAACTATATGTATACATATACTTATATATACATACATGGAATACATAAATATTTTATAGCTGCTTTGAAATTAACTTAATGAATCGAATAGAATCACTACTACACCGCATCTGCATATAGTCCTGCTAAATGACGAGTCATTTAAAAGGTTCAACTTATTCTCATTTATTTCTTTCGGAGGCTATTTTGTAATATTTTTTTTTTTTTTTTTTTTTTTAAATTTATTTCAATACTTTAAGCCTTTAAAGTGTGTAAGTATCACTTAAGAAAGTGTGTTAATTTGAAAATGTAGTTTTTTTTTTTTGTACAAAGTTCACTTCCGATTAAGAGAATCTTCTCAGAAAATTCGTTTTGGGAGCGCACGTTTTGCGGAAAAAACAAAATGACACTTTGTGGAAAATAAAAGGAAATTGACAAAAGGATTATAATTTTGAAATTAAAAAATTCAATAAAATGTATCTGCAATAATTCTAAATATTTAAATTTAATATCAATTATCTTCCATAATAGGGAGATTATTATTGTAACGAAATGTAACGAAATTCGTCTATTTGATCTATAGATTTGAGATTAACTGACGCGAAATTAATTCAATTTAATCAAATATATATATATATATATATATATATATATAAAGTTTCGGTTTTTCTTGAAGAAGAATTTTGGAATAATCTTTCCTTCATCTCTGTCTCTCTGCCCTGTCTATATATATATATATATATATATATATGTTAAACTTACAAATTACAAATTTTCCATTAATTTTGATGAGAAATGCTACACAAATTAATATGTTTTAGCTTAAGAAAAAATTATACTAAGAATGAATTAGATCAGGATAATATTACGATCACTTAGATAAAGCCCTCTTTTGAACATGTAAGAAGATTGTATATACGTAGCTTTGTCATATCTTTTATAATCACCATTTGTATTTTCAACTTTCAATCAAATAAGTTATGGGTTAATATATATTTGAAATCTAAGTAAAAAAAAAAAAAAACTCTAGATGATTAATTTTTTTTTTTTAAAGAACTAATTACTCTTCACCTATTAACGCATCATAAATTATTAAAAATTACACATAATCATATGAAGTCTTACTTTCCAAACAAAAAAGTCACAGTAGTATACTGTGTAATGTACCCTCAAGACGATACGATGAGAGCGATTGAGAAAGCCGTTCCATTCCGTTACCCTTATACGGTGTATAATACATTTTTCTGTGTGTTACAAGTAAAATGATGAAATTAATAATCTACCATTCCTTGGTGGTGACATAATTAACGGAACAAGATAGTGAGAACGCTTGAGAGATCCGTTCCATTCCGTTTCCCTTATATAAGTAAAATGATGAAATTAATATTCTAAACTGCGCCATTCCTTGATAGTGAAATAATAAACGGATCCGTAGTCAGTTAAACTTTAATCAAGCTATTGCCGTAAAAAAAATTTTAAAGAGAGAATTAGTTTGAAAAGAAACTTTTCTTAAAGAAAATTTAATTTTAAAACGTATTAAAAACGGAAAAAAAAGAAAGACTCATTGTTGTTGTGAAAGGACTACAGTCGATACATACGATAAAGCCGTCACATACATATTGTATTTATTTATATAAAAACTGTTCACAACACAATCATCAAGCGAACGAATAAACAAATAGGAGACGTGCACATAGAAAAGTAAAGGGTTTAAATCTTCTTATTATGAATGTGACGATGCCTTTCTTTCAACTTTTTTTTTTTTTTTGTTTCTTCCAGTGTGTTTACACACCACACAACACCACGTACAGACATTTATAGAGTAATTTTTATGTTTTGTGCAAAAACATTTTCAATAGTTTTTCGCACAATCAGAACATTTTTCTTTCTCTCTACATGTGATAGACTAATAATTTTGCTATTGAAATTTTGCAGACAGTAAGTAGTTGGCATATCTGTGTGTGTGTGTACGCACGTGTATGTATACATGTATGTTTATCTGCTATTATAAAATGTACTACAGTTCTGTGCATGTTATCTGATCCAAACCGCAAATAATGTCAAATAATGTTACGTTGTGTTGTAAACAGAAATCAAAAGATTTTTGCCGACATTTTGATGGACAAAGAAAAAGATCTGCTTTCGTTACCTTATAGATAACGATTTATCATACATACATATGAAATTGAGCATGTATAAGCAAGAAAGTGTTATGTGAAAATATAAAACAAATACATGAAAATCATTTAATATATTTTTCTATCTACGGGCCAAATAAGGCAAGACCGAGATATATACCTACCGATATAAATATATATATATATATATGTTGTTTCTAAGAATAATTGAGAAGAATTTGAAATCTATAAAATGTAATAAAAATATTAATTATGTTAAGATTTTTTTGCTTATGCTTAATTATAAGTTTAATTATAAAATATCATCTGAAATTTTTCCTTTAAGATAATCAACAATATTTATATACTTTTGAATATACTTGAGAAGTATTTTTTCAATCACAAAAAAAAAAAGAAAAAAAAAAACAAAATACATAAACGAAAGCCTTCATATTTAAGCCCTTTAGGTAACCAAGTAAGTCATACGGAATCGAATCGATATAAAACGAAATATTTCCCTCAAATTTATCGTAGATATTTATTATGTATAATATTTATATTTAAAAAAAAAAAAATATATTAAACGAACGACTTTATATATATATTCATATATATATATTCATATATATATATTCATATATATATATAAATTTCATGAATGAGATCTAATTTGAAGTGATACGATGCGTAGTATCAGATTCATATAAATATACATACAATGTTTATGAGTTTTATTGGAAATTATCAGAATTTAAATTGAATGCAAATTTATTCAAAAATTTAACAAAAGAAAACCAATAATTTTTCCCTTAATTTTACGTTCACTTTCAGGCAGACGTTGACTAAAAACATTTTTTTTAAACGATAATAATAAGAAAACTATCTCGATTTCTTACTTCATTTCACTTTTCATATTTCTTTTTTTATTAAATTTACGTCACTCATCTTCTTTTACATTGACTTCAAAGTTAAAAAAAAAAAAAAAAAAAAAATAAATAAAATAAAAAACAAAGTTTTTATAAAAAATATATAAAGAAAAACTTTACTTTGTTCGATATGTGTAAACCCAGCTGCACTTTCATATTAAAGGTTTATTCTTTAGAATTTTCTATAAGAAAATAAATAATCGTTAGAAAATCGTATTACAGGCCAATGATCTTTAACGGGATTCTTTATTCAGAAACGCAAATATTTTTAATCAGCATAAGCTCTTAAGATGATATATCTATCAAATTTGAACAACATATACACATACAAGGAGACACATTAATCGAAAAGCAGACAGATGGATTGTTAAAGTGTTCCATTTCGTTATTCCGTATGCTTTAAGCATTTGATAAGTTCACTTCTAAAGTTCTCTCTCGTCTTATATACAAGCACACAAAATATTCGATCTCCCCGGTTGTGTATCCTGCAAAACATTTGATCCCTTTTGTAATGTTCGCCATTCTCGTCTTTTAAGCAAAACGTAGTTAGGGCTTTCAATGTTGTTGTTGTAGTAGACTTTTTGTCAATATTTATTACATTTGAAATTTGAGTAAAACACTAAAGATAGAAAATCACGTCTTGTTTTTTTGAACATATTTTGCAAAGTTTTATAAATTTTATCACAAACTTGAAAATAGATAGAGAGGTTTTGCTTTAGAGATAGAGAGAGAGAGAGAGAGAGAGAGAGAGGGCGTAAGAGAGAGGGAAAGAGGGAGAGAGGGAGAGCGGGAGAGAGAGAGGGAGAGCGAGAGAGAGAGGGAGAGCGAGAGAGAGAAGGGGAGAGCGAGAGAGAGAGAGAGGGAGAGCGAGGGAAAGAGCGAGAGCGAGAGAGAGGGAGAGCGAGAGAGCGATAGGGAGAGCGAGAGAGAGAGAGGGAGAGCGAGAGAGCGATAGGGAGAGAGAGGGGGGAGGAGAGAGAGAGAGGGTGGGGAGAGAGGGGAAGGAGGGACAGAGAGAGAGACCAAACATTTTTCTCAAAAGCAAACACAAAGTTAATATTAAATGGAAATATTCACGTGTACTGTGGTGAATGTACTAAATGTGAAGAAAACAAAAAAAAAAAACAATTGACCTCATTATTATTAATTTTTACATGGACAATATATGAATTAAACGCAGGAAGAGAAATAAGAAAAGTAAGAGTTGTATTTACTGTGAAAGCAACCGGAGATTAAATTGCCACCGTACGCAAGCAAAGATTCAAATGTAAAGAAAATCCTTTAATATGACATGAGAATTTGAAAATTTTTTAAAACTTGTTGAAGCAAATAGGGTAGAAATATAATAGTAATAATGATAATAACGTTAATAATACAAGCGGGCACAAAACAACGAAATAGGTTCAACACATTTATATTTTATTTTCATACATACATATATATATACAAATATATATATATATATATATATATATATATACATATCCTGTGTGGCCTAAAGGCGGTTTTTAACTTGAGTGATTTCATCTATAATCCACATACGAACATATTGAGTTAGAGTTAGTGTGTGATTGAAAAATCATTTTTATCTTTTTCATTACAATTTCGTTTATAATCCGCTTTAAACGCGTATTTTTCAACAAGAATTACCTTTTCAATTAAATTGCTTCAGGGTGGCAGTGATTCCCTTTCTTCGAAACTAACATCAATAACATACATGTATACATAATTACAAATATACATGTATTTTGGCCAGCGACATCTCTTGGTGAAAATAATACGAAGTACGAATGTATTCAACGATTGCGTTAATCTTGATCAGCAATTTCTATGAGTACAAATGATAAAATAATCGAACATACCAGGGTACATAAAATAACAATTTTCGATTTAGTATTAACGAGAGTTATTTAGTGCATACGGACGCTAATCATGATATGCTTAAATCAGGTATTTTTTTTTCGATATTTATTACTTTTGTTGTTTACTTTGAAGATATTTGCTGCCGAAGCCCATCAAAGATGATTGAGTTTCAATGGTCTAAAAACTGGTGATTTTGATGTCAACGATGAAGAACGATCTAGAGGATGAATAAAAGTACGAAGACAATGAATTGCAAGATTTATTAGATGAAAATCCCAGGTACCAAAATCTCAAAGAATTTTCGAATAGCTTAGCAGTTGATGAATCAACTGTTTCGAGACGTCGAATCGAATGAAATTGCCCCATGTGGCTATATCATTGTAAGAAGAGAAGACTTTTCTGTGGCGTATTGTGATTAGTTGATGAAAAGTAGGTCTATTACGTACAATCCCAAATACAACAAAATTATGGATTAGTTTAAGAGAACCATCCAAATCGACTCCGAAGTGGAATATACATGATCATAAAGTTTTGCTGTGCATATGGTAAGATCAACAAGGTATAGTGTATTACGAGCTGTTGAAATTGAATGACATTTTTACTGCAGATGTCTATCGATTTTAATTGAACAAACTAAATGATATATTGTTGCAGCAAAGACCAGCAATAGCGACCAACTGACGCAAAGTCATTCTCTTGCATGACAATGCTTGGTCATACTTTACAATAGTTGTCAAAGATACTTACTACTCTTTCACTATTCTTTCGACACGGTATCGTCATGTTGCCAGAAAGATAGGAAAAAGTTATCAAAAATGAGAGAAAATATTTTGATTAATGTGCACACTATATCATTTTTCGTAGTAAATGCGTTTGTCCAGTGAAGAAATGTGCAAAATATATGGAAGCTCAGAACATATAGAATTTTATTTATTGATTCATATTCAAATTCAAAATTCATTGAAGTAATTATCTAATATATATATGCATTTTCTCATATTATATCAATTTCAGTTTAATAAATTCTTTGTAAAAAACACCTACTTTTTGAATTCGATAAAAATTGCTTGTTTTCATGCTAGTCATAGTCAATTAATATATTTATTTGGAAACGGATTGCAATTAATCAAATACCAACATCGTACTTTCATTTTGATTGTGAATATATAAATAACTGTATATGCATACGTATTTTCTACATATTTTGTACATACTAACGTATATAATATGTATAAATACAAATACAATTTATGTATAAAAAATTAAATTTGAAACAATAATAAGTGACATACCTGATGCATAACATTTGCATAATTATGCAGCTAAAATACATTTTTAACTGGTTTCGTTAGTCGACGCTTTCTATACTCTAAGTTGCTTTAAGTTTTCATTCAGAAATTATAGTTAGTTAGTCTGTGTGTGATTATTTATAAAAAGCTTTCTAAACACATTTGAAATAGAAATTTTTCAATTAGCTTTACAAAGACGTTTGCTCTTTGATCAAAAACAGTAACAATTTAAGAAAATCAATACGAAAAAATTAATGTCGTATGAAAATGTATGCTACGCAATATTGAACAGGAAAGCAACTAAAAATATGCAATGATTTTTGTAACATTGTAAGCATAGCCAACAAGAGTGTATATTGCAAAAAAAAAAAAAAAAAAAAAAAAATGAAGAAAGGAAAATGAAAAGGAAAAGGAAGGAAAAGGAGGGAAAAAGAAGGAGATAATTCGATGATTTATTACCGATATGAACGGTAAGTGGTTTAAAATTCAATTTCTCTATTACTCTGTTACAAAATCATTACAGGAACTACTATTTGACACAAATTCTATTAAATATTATGAAGCCACTTCCGAAACATTTTTTTTTTCTTATCAGTTTTTTTTTAAGACAAACGAAATGAAATGAAAGAATGTCAAATATTCTGGCTTCAAGAAAAATGTAAAATATTCTAATTCTCTCTTCAAAAACTCAAGGAATCTTTACTATTAAGTAAAATTTATTTTTATATGAAATTAAACGCATCCTTAGCCTTATATGGCTAAGGGCGAATTTTTATCTTAAAAAGACGCCAAAAAAAAAAAATAAATAAATAAAATTTCGTAGACGTAATCAATTTATTCCATATTTGTGGAGGTATCGTATCGTGTGAAAACATTGGCGAGACTAACAAGCCAGTTTTAGTATTAACATTTCAAATCGATCTGGTTATTTCCCTCCACCCCGTCTCACTGGCTCTTTGCGTAATGTCTATAGCAAACATTCTTCTGATTACACAAAAGTTAAGATATTAGCTTTCATATTAGAAAGAACATTTGTGGGGGCGTTGAAAATAAGTTCAATACATCTATGGACATACCCTAACTATAGCATTTTACCGTACTTTTTCGAATTACTTAATAAAAACTTGTTTAGATTTTTCTTAGTGGGACATATTTTTTTTTCTTTTTTTTCGGTGCAGTGAACTCAATAATAAAAATATGTTAGCCTGCGAAGTTTTCAGCCCACCTGCTATATTTTGCATGAGCATATCTGTCTATCTGTCTGTTTGGCTTTCTGC